>JANUYF010000005.1:149103408-149375908 GCA_026167975.1 Phrynosoma blainvillii
AGATGGACCTTCGAGGGTCTGGTTTGGCATGATGGCCACTTCCCAGGTTTTAATGCTTAAGGCCCAGATTCAGTCTTCAGCCGCATCTGCAGGCCCTGGTTAGCAAAGCCCCTGAAGGGCCACTGCCGCTGTTGCTGCCCATCAGAGTAGAGACCGTGCAAGGAAGGGTCATAAGGACAGATTCCTCGGCTCCCAAAGTGGACCCCACTTTTTGGGGAGGCCATCAGGAAGCATCAAGGTGGACTATGGAAGAATCGCACCAGACACCCTGATGGGTGTCTTTTGCCAACCAGTTGGCTGTATGGGGGCCCTATGGAAGGGCCTGGCTCCGGACAAGGGCTGCTCCCATACATATGGTCCCAGGCGGAGTCTCCAGGTGTCAGCTAGGACATATCTGCCTGAAAGGAACCTGGGGAGCCATGGCAGCTGCCAGTCAAGGCTGACAGGACTGGCCAGGAGGGACGCCTACGATTTTGACTTGGAAGCTCCCAGTGTTCCCATGCCCCCCACCCTCCGCTGGTTAGGGCTTGGATGGGAGACCACTAGGAGAGCTGACCATGGAAGGATGCTGCTGGAAACCCTGGAGGCAGAGCTGGCAAGACTGGGCCGGATGGGCTGCTGCGGGGGTCTGGCTCTGGACCGGGTTGAGTGCTGTGTGCCTCTCTTTCTTGCCGTGGGTCAGCCAGGATTCCTGGGCTGTTTTGAGGAGGGCACCCCATCCGTCCGTCCTTCTGTCTGTCTGCGTCTGGGGCTTTCTCTTTGGAAACCAGCCCTCCTTGCCTGGGTGGGCAACCTCTTTAGGCACCAGGGATGTTTTCTTTTGGGCCTTCCAAAGTGCCTCCCCAGGTCCAAAGTGGTTTGTGTGGGGAGACGGTGTGTAGGGAGCAGTCCTTGGGCCCAGCTGCCTACGCTGCCCTGCCCTGCCCTGCCCTGCCCTGCAAGGACGGCGTTCTGCCTAGAGAAAGGATGCCCGCTGCGTGTGCCACCTCATTTCCTCCAAGCCATGCACCGCTGTGTGCTCAGGAAGCCCTTGCCATGGGTCCCCCCTCACCCCAGCCCCCCGACTCCATGGGCCCCACTTTTCTTTTGCAGAGAACCAGTTCTGTGGGGGGAAACTGGAGAAGCCCCAGGGCAGCCTGAAGACCCCCAACTGGCCCGAGAGCGACTACCCGCCTGGCATCAGTTGCTCCTGGCACATCATCGCCCCAAAGGACAAGGTGACCGGCGGGGTGGATTTTGCATGAGGATTGTTCTTTCCTCCCCAAAAAGGGTTTATTTACAGGGAAAGGGGGCACAGCAGAGAAGCGGGCACCTGACTGAACCCTTTCCCCTCCAGGTGATTGCCTTGACTTTTGGGAAGTTCGACGTGGAGCCGGACACCTACTGCCGCTACGACTATGTGGCCGTCTTCAACGGGGGCGACCAAAACGACTCACGGCGCATTGGCAAGTTCTGTGGGGACAATTCGCCCAGGTAGGGCTGCCCCACTTGGTGTGCAACGCCTTGGCTGTGATTGTTAAAATTATGGGTTTGGTTAATTTGTGGTTAAATCACTTCAGCAGCAGCAGCAGCAGAGCACCAAGCGTGTGTCCTCCACAGGTATTTGGTAAAAACAACTAGATCTGAGCTTCTGGTAAATAAACAGGATACACTGGTAGCTAAAAAGAAATTGACTTTATTGTTAGGTTCTACAAAAATAACTAATCGGTAGAGAAAGCTATACTTTGGTCCAGAGGTCCCTCCCTAGATAGCTGACCGCCATCCATGTGAGCAAGTAAGAAGAAAAGCATCTTTAGGAGCAAAGCCTGGTTTCTGCATCCATGCTTGCTGAGACCAGAGAGGAAAGTGGGCTAGCCACCAAACAAAGAACCACAAAGCTTTATTCCCCCAGGAAGAGGAAGGGTCTGGGAAGTGACCTCTTCACGGACCCACTGACCAAATGACCACAGAGATAGACACCAGTCTTTCTGTGTAGAAGACGCTGCCCCTTCTCAAAAGAATAACCATAGATCTACTACACACAAGCGTTGATGCTAATACTCCAACAGTGATCCTACCCCCAAAAGGTGCAAAGTCTTGTGGGGAAGGTGCAGAGCTAAACCGAAATAAATTCTGAAGGCCCAAGCTGATCAGTGCAGTGAACCTGTGGAAGGAGCAGCTGAGGTTCTGCAGGGAGCTCAGGTTTGCCAAAGCTTATTTTAAATTGGCATCGTACAGGTAAGACCAGAACTCCTTAGGAGAAGTCCCTATGATCAGCATGGGAGCCATGCAGCCTCAAGGCATGCGTCCTCACTAACCACAATCCTGTCCTACAACCATAGAGTTAGAAGAGACCCCAAGGGCCACTGAGTCCAAGGGCCTGCCCCAATGCCCCCTTGGCCTCATTTTGACTGCCATGGTCCCCCCGATGGAATCCTGGGATTTATGGTTCCTCTCTTTAGAGTACTATGAATTCTCTGCCAGAGGGCTTCGTTGCCATGGTCCAGGCAGGGATTGGATGAGATTATTCTAAATGCTTCCCCAATTTGCAGTGTCCCCAGGATGGTTGCACTGTGTGGAGACATTGCTGCTCTTCAGCTCCCAGCAGCCTTCCTGGCCAGCAGAGCCAATGCTGGGACTTGCACTCCAGCAGCATCTGGAGGGTCACAGGGTCCCCTCCGTTGTGTTGTGAGTTACACTTTGTGCTTCCTAGAGTTCATTGGGAAGAAGTCCCAAGCCTTACATTGTGGAGCTGGAAGGGACCCCAAAGGCTCAGGTAGTCCAGTCCCTGCTGGAGCTGGAGTCCACAGCTAAAGCGTCCCGGCCATGGGCCGTCCGGCCTCTGTCCGGTTTAGATTTGCAAGGCAGGCTCTGTGTGGCTCTGAGTTCTAAACCCTGCTTCTTCCCCCATCAGTGCAGTTTACTCAGACGGCAACGAACTGCTGGTCCAGTTTGTCTCGGATCTCAGTGTCACGGCCGACGGCTTCTCAGCCTCTTACGAGGTGAAGAACCGCAACGAACTGGTGGACAAGACGAGCTCCCAGCCGGCCGGCCCCATCTTCCCAGGCTCCAGGCCGGTCCAGCCGGGCAGGAAACCCCTTGCGCCAAAACCCAAACCGGCTGGCAAGCCTGGAGGCCCCACCAAGCCAGCGCCTGTCCCCAAACCAACCCCAAAGCCCCAGCCCTCAGCAGCCACCCCAGGTAAGGAGGGATCCCAATGAAAGTGGTCAGCAGGGTGGGGACGATGGGTAGCAGAGTGGAGAGGGCTGGATGTGTCCAGAGAGGAGACCTCCAGGCCTCTGGTTTGGCCCATTAGGGCTGAAATTCTGCTAGATTGTTCCAGTTGAAGAGGGCCCCCCCCAATGCAGATGTTGCATGATGGGTCTACACTTGGGTAAGTCCCTGACGGATTCAATGGGTCTTCTCTAATCAGGGTTAGAAAACTGACTGAGGCCCAGGAAGGTCAAGCTTTGATTCTTCTATTTCTAGTGTGTGAGAATGAAACATTTCAAACAATTATATATATTTATGTATTTGCTGATGGCAGAGGCTGGGAGAACTTGCCTGCATTTCCCCAGTTATTTTCACATTTTGAGGGTTATTATTATTATTATTTAGTTAATGAATGCCTGGCCTTTCTCCTGAGATGGAATTTGGCAGAAAATGTCATTTGCACAATGCAGTTTTCAGGAAAGACATCCCCAGGATGTACCATGAGCCATTTTGGGTCCCGTACTGGGAAGAAGGTGGGATCTCAATTAAGTGAACGGATGCATCTGAATTAGTAAGTGTGCATGTGGGAAGGCAGTGCTACGAGATTGTTTTGCACAACGGGGAATTTTTGCACACAAATCCTGAACTACAAAATGTCTTCCAGTTGCAGGGGGCAATTTTGACTATGTTTTCCTCTTGAGGACAACGAATGTGTGTGTGTTCTTTGCATCCTTAATTGGTGTGTGTGTGTGTCTAGGTGACTTCCAGAGAGCTTAGGTGTCCTGGAGCCATTAGAAACGCCTCTGGAGAGTGCCTCTGAGCATGTGCAGAGTACTCTTCTCTGCTTCTGTGCACAAAGGGGCAAAGCTTTCATGGCACGACCTTTGAGAAAGGAAGCAGGGGGAGAGGGAGATGACCATACCTTTTTATTTTATGTTATTTTTCTTGGCTTGGGGTGCTTCTGTGCCCTCTCGATGGCCCCTTCCCCATTTTCTTTCCTTCCAGATGAGGTTGTGTGCCCCCAGCCGTGCCGCCGGACGGGAACGCTCCAGAGCAATTTCTGCGCCAGCGATTTTGGTGAGGCGCCTGGCATTGGTTTTGCAAGCGATTCAAGGGGGGGGGGTTGTGTGGGGAGGAAAGAGGGGGACCCACCAGGCCTGAAAACACACATTTAAACACACACACAAACACTGAGAGATGCACACAGACTCCGGAAACAAAATTGGTCGTCTGCCAACAGTGTGTTTTGGGGGGGGGTGGGATTAACATGGGGGTTACAGACTTCCTGGAAAGTCACGGGAGCAACAGGGTGACCCCCATTTATAGGAGCGACCCCCCTTGCTGCCCGATGAATCAAGACCAGAGGAGACCCCCCCCCAAAAAAAGCCACACAAACCCCCCTTTTCCTTGCCGTCCTCTCATCTCCGCTGTCCTTGCAGTGATCACGGGAACCGTGAAAACAGCCGTGCGAGGAGCTGGGAACAAAGTCACGGCCGTCGTGACGCTCATGAACACCTACAAGGCGGGCACCTTGACCCTTCCGGCCGCTGGGAACGGAGCCACAATCCGCCTGGAGGTGCCTTGCCGGCAGTGCCCCATCCTCAAGAAAGGTGAGGCCTCCCACCTCTGGGACCCTTAGAATCACAGAAGGACACCCCAGGGGTCATCTAATCTGGCCCTTTCTGCCAGTGTGAATTGAGAAAGAATAAAGCCCCACGTTCTCTCCAAAGAGGGAACTGGAAAGGACCTTAAAGGCCATCTAATCCACCCATCTTTCCAACTCATCAACTCAAAGTTGTGTTCTCCCCATTTTTTTCCTTTCAAAAATAATGCTCCGAATCAACAGTGGCATCCCTGCCCCCTACGATGGATGCCCCAAGGGAGATTGGGGCAGGGGAGGGAAGGGAAGGCAAGGCAAGGCAAGGCAAGGGGGTCTTCGGGGCGGCTCTGGAGGGTCTCCAAGTGGCCAATTATTGCTGCAGGCTAGCAATGCCCCCCCCCCAAAACAAAGACCCCTGCCCCAGTGGGACAATTGCCCTGGGTGGGTGCCAATGTACAGAAGCTGAAAGGGATTGCCTTCAGGGTGCAATCTCTGGGGTGCCCTTCTCCAGCTGCCCTGCTATGTATCTGATGGATTGTAGCTCCCATCATCCACAGTCAGCAGGGTGAGGGAGGACAGCTTTGAGCTCTCTCAGGGCCTTTACAGACGGCCAGAAATAATGCAGCTTGGGGCCACTTTAACTACCCTAGCTCATTGCTAGGAAATTATGGGAACTGTAGTTTATTGTGACACCAGAGCTCTCTGACAGTGAAGGCTCAGTGTCTCAGAAAAAGACCTACAATTCCCATGATTCCCTAGCACTGAGCCAGGGCAGTTAAAGTGGACTCAAGCTGCATTATTTCTGGCAGTCTGTAAAGGCCCACAGTCCGGAACCCGAGAGATACAGAGCTTAGAAAAGTCCTTTTCTCCGGACTGAAATTCCCAGATTTGGACTGAAATTTCCAGATGGTGGTGGTGGTGGTGGTGGGGATTCTGGGAACTGCATTCCAGAAAAAAGGAACTTTTCCGAGCTCAAGGGAGCGGTCATTCTCCTGGCAAAGAGAGAAGCCACTCGGGTCGGGTCGGGTCGTGCCGCCGTTGCCTCCCCTCCTCATCCTCTCTCTTCTTTCTTCTGCTGCAGGCGCCAGCTACGTTTTCATGGGCAAAGTGGACGCCAGCGGAGCCGGGCACCTGCCTCCCAGCAGCTTCGTGGTGCCATTCCGGCAGCCACAGCACCAGATCCTCACCAACTTCAGCAAACGCCCCTGCGGAGCGGGCCCCTTGCCCAGGAAGAGGACCTGAGCTGCCCCGGGAGACGGGTTCAAGGGGGAAAGAAAGACCCGGCGGCCCCCTCCTCTTCCCGCACAGACACAGCCCTTGCAAATCCGACCCACGCGTCCAAGGCACAGCCTTCACCCCACCCCAAACCCCCCCCCCGAGACCTCAGTATACCCAATAAATGGGGGGAACGTAGCCCTCTGGACTCCGTACCTGTGTTTGCACAAGACCGCACACTTCCTCACACTGGTGCGAGTGTTTTAAAGGCCCACTTTGCATGGCCATGTGCACGAGTGTTTCTCTCCACGTCCAAAAGGCTTTGCGTGTGCGACACGGCTACTTGCTTCCCTGCCTCCCTTCGGTTCCTCTTGTGTGCTTTGCACATGCGCAGAGCATCCTTGACTCACTCAGCGCTTGTGGAAATCATGCTGGGTTGGGTTTAAGTCTCCTCCGAGAGAGCATGGGGAAGTGACTTTGTTTTGGATGACGGCTCCCTCAGTTGGCTGGGGGATTCTGGGAGCTGTCATCCCAAAAAAGTAACTTCCCCAGGCTCTGGGCACCCTCTCCTCAATTATATAGGGAGAATGTGGGATGGAAGCAACTGGGGAGCAAGACTGACCCAAAGTCTCCACAACTATTGTGAAACAGGCTGGAGTCCCATTGTGGCTTTCTCCATAAAGATGCTGGTGGACTACAACTTCCATCACCCCCAGCCAATTTCTGGCAATTTTATTGAACTCTCTCTTATACAGCCATGACAAAAAGAGCCACTTTAGGTGTTACATAATTATTGGTATCACTGAAAAGAAATTGAACCGGATCGACAACAGAGCTCCCACTTCCATTTGTCAGCAAGAGAGTTAGGGATTTCTCTCTAGGGTTGCTGCTATACAGCGGCCAAAAGGGCATGTAGTGGACAATGTCCTCCTCCTGAGACTGACCGCAGGCCCATGGTCTGTTTTCAAGAAGCACTTTGTTATAGCGTCCATCTGGAACTGCGGTCTTGGCTATGACGGCTTGAATGAAGGAGCCAGAAGGGACCCCAAGGGGCATCTCCCCTTCTGCCATGCAGGAATCCACAATTCAAGGATTCCCGGGAGACTTGTCTCAGCCAGCCTCTGCTCAAAGGCCTCCAAGGAAAGGGAGCCCATCCTGCTCCAAGGCAAGGCAAGGCAAGGCAAGGCAAGGCAAGGCATTCCCTTCTCAAACAGCTCTTCTAGCCAGGAAGGTCACCCTGGAATCTCTTTTCTTGTAACTTGAACCCACTGCTCCAGTGCAATGACCAGGACAAGCAGACAGATGGCAAGTTCTTTCCTCGGAGATGGAGGAGCCGTGAAGCTCCAGGTTGCGGCCGGTGGGCAGGAGAAGCCAGGGGGAAGGGGGCACCTTGCGGTCAGCTTCCTTCCCTGTCCCCCTCCTCCCTGGTCCCCATAGATGCCCCTTGGCCTGGCCTAGAGCTGAGACTGGACACTAAGCAGGTCTCCTTCTCCTCCTCCTCCTCCTCCTCCTCCAGGAGCATCAGAGCTGGGAGTTTTCTGCTTTCCAGAGGAAGGAAGGAAGGAAGGAAGGAAGGAGCGGATTGCATTTCCAGCCACGCAGAGCCACCCCCACATGCCCTCCTCCCACATCCTCCGGCCTCTGGACAAGGGCTCCGAGGGCAGCCAGGTTCTGGGGGGGGGGGAGAAGGGGGTCCCAGGCCAGGCCCTCTGGTCAAAGGGGAGCAGAGAGGAGGCGGTGGGGACTGTGCCATGGGGGGGGGGGTGGAGGTGGAAGCCTGGGCAGCAGGAAGGGGTGCTCTAGCCAAGGCTGAATTGGAACCCAGGCCCCACGGACACAGGCTCCCCTTTCCCTCTCCCTGGCTGGCTAGTGCGAAGGCTTCTCTGTCTGGCTCCAGGCTCCTCTGCCAAAAGTGCCTGGCCTCTGGGGCACCATTAAACCCTTCTGGAGTGGAACCAGACCATCCCTGGCTCCCAACCCCTTTGCTAAACTTTTTTGCCATTTCTCTCCCCCCCCCCCGCCGCCAGCAATAAAAAAAGAATACTGGGGGGGGGGTCTCTGAGAGCAAGGGCCTCTTCCAAGGAGTGTCGTTTTTGTGATTGTGATCCTCTTGTGATCCTGGTGCTGTTGCACGCTTTCAAGTCGTTTCTGGATCATGGCAACCCAAAGGCAAGACCCCAAAAGAGGCTCCTGGACCGGTAACAGCCGAAAGTGGAGTTGAGAAATGGCCATTTTCTATTTCCTTCTTAGCTCCCACTAAGCGTTACGAATGCGAATTTGGAGCCGTCGTCGCCAAAGATTCGGATTCTTCTGCCCAAGAATTGGGAAATTGGGGCGTTCCCCTCGGATCGTGCGGCTGCTCCAAGTAAAGTCATTTCTGTAGCACTGCTCTTGCACTCTTCCAACCCTCAGGTGAACCTACCACAGGATTTCCTTGGCAAGATATGTTCTGCGGCTGAGAGAGTGTGACTTGCCCAACTGCCACCTAGTGGGTCTCCATGGTCCAGTGGGGATTTGAACCCTGGCCTTCAGAGTCACAGAAACCAACGGCGGGAATGAGGCCTCCTTGCAGGGGAGGATGCAAGCTGACCATTTGGACCCCTGGACCTGGGGGGGGTCCTCCTCCTCCTCCTCTCTCTGCCCCCCACCTTTAGCCTCCCAGCCTCCGACCCCAGGGCTCCTGGCCCCTTGACCCTCCTCTCCTCTCCTTTCCTCTCCCCTGCCCTTTGACCCTTCGGGGTGACCAGATAGCCTAGCCACAAGGGAGGACAACACGCCACAAAACGTAGGACCTTCAAGGGAAATGTAGATCTGTCTACAGGGGCTCCCAATCTTTGCTCCTCCAGACATTTGGGACTTCAGCTCCCAGGAGCTCCAGGCAGCTTGGCCCAAAGCTGGGAATTCTGGGAGCTGAAGTGAAAAACATCTGGAGGACCAACGTTTGGGAATCACCTCCTAGTAGGACTGTTGCTGCTGTTATGGGGAGCCTAAGGCAGGCCTTTCGTGGGGTTTTCTTGGCAGAAGGGCTTAGCCACTGCCTCCCCCCTGAGAGAGGCTGAGAGAGTGTGACTTGCCCAAGGTCACCCAGGGGCTTTCATGGCCCATCCGAGTCACAGTCCAGCAGAGAGACCACTAGGCCCCGCTGGACATCCCAAGCCACGTGCCAGCTAAAAGCGCATGCTCCTTCTTGGCCCCCATCAGGCCTCAGGGCCTGCCCCCCCCGCCCCAAAAAGAGCCTTCTTCCGGTCATTCATTGGTCCTGGATTGGTGGACTTTGGCGCCCCCCTGCGGCCGCGGGTGGGACTGCGGGTCAAGGAGGAGGAGGAGGAGTCCTTCTTTAGGTCGGTCTCCCCCCCAAATTCCGTCCCACCTGCTGCTGTCCTGAGGTGACCCCAGCCGGCCCTCCCTCCCTCTCTGGACCGCCTTCTCCCTCTCCTAAACCCAGGCTCCATCCACACTGGAGAAGTCAGGGCTATGGAATTCTGGGAATTGGAGTTTGTGGTGGGGTCCAGAGCTTGGACTGTCCTCTTGGCTCAATTCCATAGCCTTGAGCCAGACAGAGTTAAAGCGGTGTCAAACCGGATTATTTCTCCAGTGTGGATGCAGGCCAAAATACTAAAAAGGGGGGGGCGCTGGGGTTTTCAATGGGGCAGGTCAGGCTGGATGACCTCATCTGACCCCGAAAGGCAAAGGGCCGGGGCTCCTCCGGAGGACCCGGCTTCGAATCCTGCCCCCCCCCCAAGTCTGGGAAGGCAAAGACACCCCCCCCCCGGCATAGGTTTCCCCGGGAAAGGCAGCGTTGCCTCGAAGGCCCCCCCAAAAAGGACAGCCCCCCCCCGCTCCGCCAGGCCCTTCTTGGTTGGAGGCGAGGAGGGTCGCCCAGGAAGAGACCCCCCCCGTTGCCTTTCGGCCGAAAGGAAAGGGCGCCCCCCTCCGGAGGGCCAGGGGTCAAGCGGCCAGAGGGGGGGCGGCCTCCTCGGACCTTGACCCCGTCCCTCCTGGGAGCCCCTTCCTCTCTTCCTTCCTTCCCTCCGGAGAGCATGGGAGGGTCTCGCTCCCTCCGGCCCTTCTCGACCCCGGACGGACGGACAGAGGGAGGGGGAGAGTGTCCGCCGCCGGGTCCGGAGGGAGGGCTGCCCCCCTTGGCCCCCCCCGGCCTGGCCTGGCCTTCGGAGCGGACGGAGGGAGCCTGCGCTTGACCGCCGGAGGCCGGAGGAGGGCAGGCAGGGGCAGCCTCTCCGCGCCCCCTCCCCGGGCTCCCAGCCCCAGAGACCCCCCCAGCACCCCCCCCCCCAAGGACCAGGAGGACGGAGGGAGGACGAGGAAGAGCGCTCCTCCTCCTCCTCCTCCTCCTCCTCCTCCATTGGGAGGGAGGGGGCTCCCCTCTGACCCCCCCCGCCCTCCCTCCCTCCTCAGAGGAAGCCCCCCTTTCCCCTCCCTCCCTCCCTGCCCCCAGACCCCCCCGAAGAGGGGCAGGTGGTGGCGGGGGGAGGGGAGGGGAGGGGAGGGGAGGGGGAGGCGGGCTCACTTCCATGGCAACCTCCCCCCCCCGGAGAGGAGGAGGAGGAGGAGGAGGAGGAGGAAGACGGCAGCATCCTCAGCAGCATCCTCAGCAGCATCTTCCTCCTCCTCCTCCTCCTGCTGCTGCTGCCTGCTAGCCCTGCCTGTCTCCCTCCTGTCTCCCTGCTTCGCCTTTCAAAGCCCGGCTTCCCCCCCCCCGCCTCCCCCCCCCCGGATCTGCGGCAGCAAAAGAGAGAGAGAGAGAGAGAGAGCACCGCCGGCTCCGGAGCCCAATTCCGGCCCTCTTGCACCGCAGGATCGGAGAGGCCCCTCCTGGGGGGTGGCCCAAAAGGAAAGGGGGTCCTGAGGAGGAGGAGGAGGAGGAGGAGGAAGGGCCCAACAGCACCCCTGCCCCCCCATGGTCCAGGGGGGCAAGAGGGGCCCTGGGGCGGGGGGGGCCCTGCTCCTGCGCTCCAGCGAGGTGCCCCCCAGCATGGCCGAGAGCTTCATCCTGAGCGGCTACCGCTGCCCGGGCTACACCTTTGCCCAGTGCCTGGCCTCCGCCTTCCGGCCCACCAACGAGACGGGCAACTTCTGGACCCACTTCCTGGCCGTCTTCGTCTTCGCCTTCCACTTCCTGGAGCCCTTCTGGGGCCAGGAGGGGGACCAGGGGCCCACCGACCCCTTCTACTACCCGCTCTGGAACTACTTCCTGGGGGTCTGCGGCCTGCTGGTGGCCAGCAGCATGGCCCACCTCTTCAACTCCATGTCGCTGGTCATCCGGGAGATCTGCTTCTACATCGACTACGGCACCATCAGCGCCTACACCGTCGGATCCTCCCTGGCCTACTTCTACTACATCTACCCGCCGGGGCCCGCCCCGGGGCCCGCTAACCTCTCCTCCGGCCTCTGGCCCGGCCCGGCGGAGGGGTCCGGCTGGCTCTCGGCCACCCCGGCGGGCCGCGCGGAGTCCTGGTTCGAGTCCCTGTACGTGCCCAGCGCCTGCCTGATCGCCCTCTTCTGCACCTTGGCCTGCTGCAGCACCCGCCAGCAATGGCCCCGCTACCGCTACCTCATCCGCACGCTGGTCTTCCTGCTGCCCTTCCTGGTGGTCTCCCTGCCGGTCTTCGAGAAGCTGTGGAGGGCCGGCGGCGGCGGCGAGGGTGGCCAGGGGACGGGCCAGTTCTTCCTGCGCCACTGCTTCTGGCTTCTGGCCTCGGGCATCTTCAACGTCAGCAAAATCCCCGAACGCTTCAGCCCCGGCAAGTTCGACATCTGGGGCCACAGCCACCAGTGGTTCCACTGCTGCACCTTCATGAGCATCTTGGACGAGCTGCACATGATCCGGGGGGAGATCCGGGAACTGGGGGGCGGCCTCCCCCGAGCCCCCACCTTCCTCTCCACCTTTGGGGTGATGCTGCTCCTGGTGGCCCTCCTGGCCAGCATCGTCGGATGGTTCGGGGTCAAAGCCTACGAGAGCCACCAGCAGAGGCGAGCCAGGAAGGCCGACTGAGAGGAGAGGACTACAAAGCTGCTGTGGCTGAGCATGGGCTGGCGCTGGGCACCTTTCGCTTCCTCCACCACTCCTTTGCCTCCCGCCACACTGAGCCGCCGGAGGGTCTCCTGGAGCCTGGCTCCCCAAAATGGGGGTAGACTACTGGGGAGCCCACCATAACCTATTCATGTGGACGAAATGCACCTGTGGAGGACTTAATTTTGGAAGGGCAGGGGCTTGGGGGGAAAGGGCCATCTCGAAATAGAATGAAGGTGTGACTTGAACCCAAAACAGTGGCATTCAGAGGCTATCCCCACCCAATCTCTCTCTCTCTCTCTCTCTCTGCTGGGCCGGTCGGTAAGTGACTGAGAGCTGGGGAACTGCCCAGTCGCACCAAGGCTGGATGGAAAAGGCAGAGATTGCAGGTGGATGCCTGGGTTTATTTTTCCTATAAGCAAATTTTAGGGCCTCGAATATGGAAAATGGGAGGATGGAGATTTCCATTCTGGAGGGGAGCGGCTGTGCTGCTGGAGGACGGTGTGGGTCAGCGGAGGGTGCATTGAGAAGAAAAGGGCTCCCGATGTGGGAGACTTTGGGGATTTGGGGGTTGCTGGGGTAAGATGGTTTGGTGGGGTGCACAGTTCCTCCGGCTGGGCCTGTTTCGCACTCCAGCTTCAACCGCTAGCAGTGAGAATCTGTGGGCAATGGGTTTTCCCCTCAACCCAGCCTCCTCCAAAAGCGTTGGCCTGCAAATCCCACCATCCTCAGCCAACGCAGGGTGGCATGGTGGGATTTGTTGTCTGGAGGGAGCCGGGTTACGAAAAGCTGCAGCTTGGTATTCAGGAGAATCTTGGCCTGCCTGGAGCTTCTCCGTTCCTTCTTTCTCAGCTTCTCCATCGCTATTCCTCTTTCCTACCTGTCCGCCTCCTCGATTTCTTCCCATCCGCCGCCAGCAGTGATGCTCCAAGCCATGCTCCGGAGAAGAGGTGCTCCTCCCGCCCTGGGAGCCCTCCGTCCCAATTCCCAGGCCAATTCCCAGGGGCCTCCCAGCCTAGCTCCCATTTCGGCCTCTATATATAATCTGCAGGCACAAATGGAGTTTGTTGTGTTTTAATGCACAAAAATAGGCACCTCTGCCGGGAGGAGGGGAAGGGCAATTGTAAAAATAGGCCGCATGGAAACCTTGGCTCTTGCCCGGCCGCAAGCACTCTGTCACGTCAAAGGGCTGCTTTCGCACAGGGGTCATTCCACGTTAGGAAAACCTCTCCCTCCTGTCCTTCAGGCTAGAAGGGCATCTTCTTTGGCTCTCCAGTCCCTGATCCCATCCACCCACTGACCCCCCCCTTGCTGCCACTCCAAAGAAGACTGAGATTGAGGTCATTCATGGCTGCAGCATTGGCTGTGCGACAGCTGCTGGCCGCCTGGGCTGAGGAAGGAGGCAGGCAAGGGGAAAGGCACCCAGGACGGCTGGCAGCAAGCCGTGGGGTAGTGGGAAGCCACCTGCTGCCTCCCCACCGGTCCAGGACCCGCTTTTCCACCACCCTAGGAGCCCCTTCCCCTGTTTCCACAGCAACCCAGAAAGGTCCAGGAGCTGGGCCTCCCCTCGGCTTTAGGGGGCCAGGAAGGCACAGGGTCCTGAGAGGGGCAAAGGGCAGCGTAACACAAGATGGACAGCTCCCCCCCCCCCCCCGCCAACATTGCATACCTCCCTTGCTTGAACCCTCAGCCCTCCATCCCTCTCTCTCTGGCTGCTGCCCTGGGGAATCCTTGGGTCTAAACTGTTGGTCTGCAGGGAGCCCTCCATCCAGGCCCAGAGGGGAGCTCTTGCCTCTACCCTGAATTGGCAGCAGTGCTGAAGCCACACTCTCTGGCCAGGTTCGGTGCCATGTAAACTGGGCCCAGCCCTAGTGGGGAAGGGATTGAAACAAAGAGCGTCTCCAACCCCCCCTTCCTTTCCCACCACGTAGCCCCCGCCCCAGACCTTTGGGCATTGCTTGCCCTTCCCTCGGCCAAGGACTTTGGGGACAGCTGTCTGCAGGGACGCTTTGGTCCAGGAGCTTGTCGGCCTCCCAGCCAGCCAGCCAGCCAGCCATGGTGCCATTCCTGCTCGGACTGACTTCTGCCGGACTGCATTCTCCTTTTCCAGAGGCCAAAAGGCTTTGTCAGCCTCCAGTTCTTTGCCCTCCATGCGGATACTGTTGGGGGCATTCTCACGCAGGCCGGCCCTTAGATTGTAGAGCCTTTTGTTAAATCAGAACCCAGAGCTTGTAATGTTGAGTCTGAGAATGAATTCCTTAATGCCCACCAGTAGAAAAAGGAGAGCCAGCCTGCTGTGGCATCTCTAGGGGGGTGCAGGGGGTTCAGAGCACACCGGGTGACCCTCTAAAGGGAGGTGCCCTTCAGTGGGTGGCAAGCGAGAAAGGGCATCCATCGCATCCCTTTCTCACTTGTCCAGCAGCCACAGCAGTCCCTTCCATCTGGGCTTCAGAATGGCTGCAGCCACTCCAGCACCCAAACGGACTGCCAAGGCACTCTGCCCCCCTCCATTGGGTGATACCAGCCCCTGGTATGCCACTGCCAGCATGGTGTACTGGTTTGAGTATTGATTGGACTAAGACTCTGGTGATCAGGGTTCGAATCCCCTTGCTCATGGAAACACACCTTGGGCAAGTCACACTCTCTCCTCAGAGGAAAGCAAAAGCAAACCTCCTCTGAACAAATCTTGCCAGGAAAACCCCATCATACGTTCACCTTAGGGTTGCCATAAGTTGGAGATGACTTGAAAGCACACAAGAAGAAGAAATGGGAAGATTCATTAATTATCCTTGACAATGGAAATAATTTCTTTTGCTGAATTACTTGGATTAGTTACTTGGCTTATTTATTTTGAACATAAATCAGGGCTTTCTCAGACAATGACATGTGGATTGTCACCGCTGATCCCTAGCGGCACATTTTGTTATTGGCTTCTTCAAAGGTGCTCTTTTCTGTCTTGATTTAGTATAACATCTCCCTGAGAGGCCCAAATATCCCGAAGCCACTCAGTCCCATCTGATCTTGGAAGCTAAGCAGGGTCAGCCTTGCTTGGGTGGGAGACCACCAGGGAATACTAGGTGCTGCAGCCTATATTTCAGAGGTGTGCAATGGCAAATCCCCTCCGGAGCATTCCTTGCCTAGGAAAACCCTGTGGAATCAATGGGGTTGCCGCCGTAAGACCACAGGAGACTTGAAGGCAACGTACAATTCCATTTTAACTGGTTATTTGCAATATTTGGGAAGCAGTGCTTCTCACCCCACAAATTAATTAACTAAGCCTTAATAGAAGAAGGGAGTAAGTAATTAGCATTTAACCAAGCTGCATTCGCATGCAGAAATCATCCAGTTTCACACCACTTTAACTGCTATGGCTCAATGCTATGGAATTCCCGGAATTGTATTTTTAGGAGACATTTAGCCTTCTCTGTCAGAAAGCTCTGGTGGCATATCAAACTATAATTCCCAGAATTCCATCACATTGAGTTATGACGTGGTATGAAACTGGATTATTTCTGCAGTGCCAACAGAGCACTAGTTAAATTTAACTAGTTTTTGCTGTTGTTTTCAGCTGTATGAGAACCAGGAAACTCTCTGAGGAAAGGTTGCAGCCATGGGGCCTGTTTAGCTCCAGGCCAGAAGAACCATTGGGACCAGACCCACGGAGGCAGGCCTCTTTAGTCAAATGTCCTGTTTGCACAGCCATCCGTCAGTTGCCCTCCAGCTGGACAGGAGGGCCAGTGCAACCTCCTCAGGTGGGATTGCCGGTTGGATAGAGAGGCTGGACAGTGGGGTTTGGTTCCTGGACCCCCATGGATAACAAAATCTGTGGATGCTCGTCCCGTTAAATACAATGCTGTAGTAAAATGGAGTGCTTTGTATAAAATGACAAAATCAAGGTTTGCTATGTAAAATGTATATATATTTAAAATATTTCCAAGCTGTGGATGCTTGAATCTGTGGATTAAAAAATCTGTGGATATGGAGGGCTGACTGTATATTCAGGAGTGTGTATAACATGCAAAGGAAAACCATTCACAAGACTGAACGTGGGAGGCAGGAATTCAACTTCTATCACTCAAAGAGAGGACCTCAAAAGCCCAGGGAAGCTCCAGAGCATGGAAAAGGCCATCCCAACGTTTCCAAACTGGGGGACTTTTTAGAGGGTGGGACTTCTGTGGCAGGTGGCCACAGAGCCAGCCAGAAGGCCACCCAGCCACTTCAGCCTCCCTTCAGAAGCCAGTGTTACCTCCCTGCCATGCGTTCAGTGTTGCCCAGGGAGGCTGGGGAAGGACTTCCCTTCCGAAATATCTGGAGACCCAAAGCCAGTCTGTTGAGCTAGATGATAAAAAGGTAAAGGATAAAAAGGTTCCCCGCTGACAAGGTTGTCAAGTTGTGTCTGACCGTTGGGGCCGGTGCTCATCTCCGTTCCTCAGCCGAAGAGCCAGCATTGTCAGAGACTACTCTGTGATCCTGTGATTGCCAGCAGGATTGCACAGAATGCTGTTTACCTTCCCAGTGAGAAGTGGTACCTATTTATCTACTTGCGCTTGCATGCTTTTGAACTGTTAGGTTGGCACTAGTGACCGGAGCTCACCCCATCATGCAGAACCCGGGCCTCAAACTGCCAACCTGCCAGTCTTGCCATCAACAGAGTCAGTGTCTTAAGCACTTGAGCCACTGCATCCCTTGATGCAGACCAAGCTAGATGGACCAAAGCTCCAATCTGGGATGAAGCAGGTCCAGTGTGGAGGGGCAGGTGATCCCCCTTATGTCCACTTTGGGATGGCACCTCAGGCATCGCTTTGGCCACTGTTTCCAGAGACAGTAGGGCCAGAAGGGACACTTGCCTGAGGGAGCAGATGGGAAGGGGCATTCCTAATGTTCCCCTCCCTTTCAGCTTCCTCTTTCTCCTTCCAACTCTGTGAAGATGTAGCATGAGAGGCAGCAAGCTTTGCTCCTGGGCCTAGAGAGCACTGCAAGCAGGGCTGGCTAATGGACTGGGGCCAGGGGAACCTCTCCTGGACAGCTAGACTCCACAGAAGGACCAGTTCTGGAGACTCTTTCTGAGGCCCTGAAGGGACTGTCACTGGAGGGTGCAAGAGAACGAGTTCCTCCAGGCCTCTGCTGTAGCACTCGGAGCAAAGGGGAATGGTGGCACGCAGGAGATTGGCAGGAGACAGGGGTGGTTTAAATATAGTATGGAGACTTCTGACCTCTGGGGTGAAGGCCAAAAGGAGGAAACCCCCAGCAGGACAGGCGGACGCTCCAGGAGTGTGCAAAAGTGCAACACAAGGGGAGATTGCTTTAGCACAAGCGACTTCACATCCAAGGAGCAAAATTATCTTGATAGGGCTTTTGCTGGGGAGGGTGGCAAGCAGGCAGGCAGGGAGGCAGGTTGGAGATGCACAGCAGTGGCACTGGTGGGTCCCTTGGGCTCAGAGGCCCCTCTCCGTAATCCCAAAGTCCTGGGTAGGACTTTTTCTTGGGGGGGGGGCGTAGGGCCCAGTCCCTGAGGAAGAATTGCTCTCTTCTATACTCAATCCTCAGCCAGGAAAATACATCCTAGGACTGAGCATTCCTGAGTCCTGTGAGGGCAGGTATCAGGGAAGGCGCTGAAGGGCACCCTCCCTGCTCAGCCCTGCAGGGAACCCACCAGGACCCCAACCTGGGATCTTCTCAACCCTCAGCTGCCACCTGCCGCATCCTCCTCCTCTGGATGCAATGGCCAGTGAGGGCAGAGATGGCGTAGCACCTTCTGCTTCCCTTCCACTCTGTCGTTGGGCATGGAGTGGGTCCAGAGGGAGAGCAAGGCAGTGGCAGCGCAGCCTTTGAGCAGCAGCCTCCTCCTCCTCCAAAATCTTCAAACTGGCAAGCCAGAAGGATGATTGAACAGCCCAATTGCTGAAGTGAGGGAGGATGGTCTGGTACCTCAACGGTGTCCCTTCCCATGAGCTGGGAGCTCCTCTTTCTCCAGTTCCTTTCCCCATTCATGCTTCAGCAGTTCTTGTGGGATAGGAGGCAGTGAGGGTCCACTTCAAGGGCCAACTGCACTTTGCCTGGAGGATTGCTTTGTCCCTGGAGACAGGCAAGCCCAGTCTTTGCCACTGCCAGAAAGGAGGACAAGGAGGAGGACCCTCATGGCCTCCTGTAGAGGGCAGATAGATGGTAGGGACTGGGATCCACTGGTAGACTGAGGGATGATTTGCAGTTGATCAAAAGAGCTTCCTGGCTCCCTTTTTGAAAACAGCAGCAGCAAAACCAAAAATGCTCCTCTCCCCAAATCATGCTGTAGTAAGTCAAGGCTGGAGTCACCTAGTATATCACTCATGGAGCACCTTTGCTCCCCAAGGATCCAATTTGCATCTAGTGAATCTCAGGGCTCCAGGAAAAGGCAAAGCAGAGCTTGCAGGCTGGCATGGCATGGCACCGGGAGGGTGGGAAGCTGCCGGACCCTCCATGTGCAATAGCAGCTCCCCAGCAACAGCAGGCATCCCCTTCTGAAGTGGTCTCCCATCCAAGGACTTGATGGTCCCAGCCCTGCTTACACTTCCAAAATCAGACAAGATCAGTTGTGTTCAGAGTGGCGTGGTGGTAGTCAGCGTGCGCATGGAGGGCCATGGACTCTTTCACATGACCAATGCCTAATCCCAGGAAGGTGCTTCATGCACGGTGGTGGCAGTGGCTGTCCACGATTTCCCCAAAGGCCTAAGCTTTGACGCACAGAGCCTGGTGGCCAGAGTGGCTGTAGCAAGGACCAGATCTTTGTGGTCCATCTGACCCAGCACCATCAATTCTGAGTAGTAGCAGCAGTGGCTCTCAGGGGACTTCAGGCAGGATTCTCACCCAGCCCTGCCTGGTGCTCGCTGCCCAAGCAGTAGCTAAGCCCTGATGCTGCTTCATTTGGCTTCCAAAATCCCACCAGCTCCAGGCAATGTCTGCTCCTTCCTCCCTACCCCAGCCGTGTTTATTCCCTTCTCAAGAACTTCCTGCCTGTGAAGTTTTGGAGATGGGGGAGTGCTATCACCCACCAATAAGCAGAACCAAAGGCCTCTCTCATCCAGCATCCTGGTCACACAGTAAGCAAACCAGGGGGAAATCTACTGGAAAGAAAAGGGGAGGGTAGCTCCCTCCTGCTCAGGTTCCTCAGAAACCGCAATCCCAAGGAACATCACCTTCCATGCTGGAGGGAGTCTGTGGTGGTCTCCTTCGTTGGAGGTTTTTAAACAGAGGCTGGATGGCCATCTGTTGGGGATGCTTTGATTTTGAGTTCCTGCATGGCAGAATGGGGTTGGACTGGATGACCCTTGTGGTCTCTTCCAATTCTATGATTCTATAGGCCACCATGACTAAAAGCCACTGGTCGCCCCAATCTGCCATGGCTCTGTGCAGTCCCTGCTTTGAGGCATCCAAGTCGGCAGCCATCACTGCCTCTAGCAAAAAATAGTTCTACTCTTTAAGTGTCTGTTGCTGGAAGTACTTAAGGACACTGTGACTATTAGTCTTTGGAGTTTATTACACGGGAGGCTAAGTGACCAGCAGACTGCCAGAAATAGTGCACATTAAATTGAGGCACTGCCCTGGCTCAGTGCTAGGGAATCATGGGAACTGTAATTTATTGTGGCACCAGAGCTCTCTGACAGAGAAGGCTCAATGTCCCAGAAAAAAATACAATTCCCATGACTCCCTAGCACTGAGCCAGAGCAGTGCCTCAATTTAATGTGCACTATTTCTGGCAGTCTGCAAAGGCCCTATATCTCACACAGAAACTTGATTTAAATTCCGGGAATATCCCGCAAAAATGGGATCGTTTTCAGAAAATCCCGAAACTAAAAAGTGGCTGATTTTGTCCACTTTCTGTGTGGGTTAATGTCAAATTAATGCTCAATGCCCCCGATGTGTCTGAAAACAATCCCGCTTTTGCAGGATTTGTCCACTGTTTGTGTGGATTAATTTCAGATTAATGCTCAATGCATCTGAAAATGATCTCACTTTTGTGGATTTAAATCCCGTTTCTGCACGGGATTTGGCCAATTCCCTCCTGTGTGAAAAACTCCTTTGATGGGTTTCTCCTCCATGCTGCTGTCCAAGAGGCAGGAGGCTCTGAAGCCCACCAGTGTCGGGTTTGAGGATCTGTGGTTTGCCCTCTGAGCTCAGCCTCTCTATCACCCGTATGGCCAGCCTCCCATGTGGGAGGAAAGGGAAGGGTGCTATCCGGGAGCTGTTCACAAGGACGGAATTACAAGATTCAGGGGCAGTGGGGCAGAGGAAGGCCTTTGGGGATCCCTCTTGGCCCCTCAGACAAGGCTGCTTTCTGCATCTTCCCTCGAAGGCACCACCACTGCACCCAGTGGCCACTCTGTGGGCTACTACATGGCTCCTGCCACCTCATGATCTGCCTCTCATGCCGCTCTCCTCTCTCTGCTTCCCCAAGTGCGCACTGGGAACTTTGACCTGGGCAGGCTGGTGACTTTCCATGAGCTGTCCCTGGGCGCAGGGCTGCTGGCAGACCTTGTCTGGAGCAGAGGGTAGACCTGAGGGGTGGGGGAGTTGGGGGCAGACTTTGTCCTCTGGGCTGGGGACGTGGCGTGGCGGCTACCTTGTTTGCCTAGAGGACACATTGCTGACTGGCTGCTATGGAGGTGGTGGCAGGCTCTGCTCCCTATCGCTGGCAGTTGTGCCCATTCGCCCACATGTGGTGGCCCCGTCTTCCAGCTCCTGCTGAAAGATGTCCTCCATTATCTTTATTCTCTGGACAGTTAATCATTAATTGGCCACATGGATGCTAAAGAAACAGGGTAAAGGAAATGGCCATCAGTGGGGAGCCCCAGTGCCAGAGGGAGGTCCCCAAGCTTGCCCCAGCTATGCTTGTTGGCATTGATGGCACACCATTCCCCTCATCACAAACTGAGCTCTCCTTATCCTTCTGGGATCCCCAGTTTTGTCACTTACCCCTCCTGCATGCTTCAGCAGAGGCCGCGCTAGGTCTGTGCTTGTGGTTTATTTTCTCCCAATTGTTCAGTGTGTAGTCTTCTCTATTTGTTAATCATGATCCATGATGTGTGTGTGTGTATATATGCATGAGGGTGGGTGGCATGGGGTGGAGGTCCGGGACAGGAGGAAAGGGGGCCGAGAGGGAGCCGTGACCGGCAGGCTAGCTGGAAGTCGGGGCTTCCCGGAATTCCACTGCCCGCTGGATCATGTCCAAAGCCTCCCAGAAGAAGTCTTTCTGGAAGGTCATGAGGGGCATACTGCCCACTGCTTCCTTCACCTTGGCCATCCGCCCTTCAAGTGTCGGGCACTTGTGCAGCTGGCTCAGGTACTCTTCGCATGCTCGGGCAGCCAGTGCTTCTGTGTCGCTGGGCGGCACTCCAGCCTTGCTGGCGGGCAGCTCACGGTAGGCAGGCACCTCCTCGATGTCGTGGCTGGACAGCATGTACAGGCACTCGCGAGTGGAGCAGATGTGGCGGGCACACGGGGGGACCTGTAAGGGAGAGGGGAACAAAGGGGAACAGTGTCCAAGGAGTGCACATCCCCCCATGGCAGTGCTGGAGGTGGGGACTGGGAAGCTCTTCCATCCCAAGGGCCACACTTATTTTCAGAGAAGTTCTTGGAAGACATGTGCCAGTTGTGGGTGGGGCCAAAGGCAAAAGGAGTGGGACCAAAATGCCACTGTACGTTATGTTATGTATTATTTATTTATTTATTTAAAGTATTTCAGTATCGCCTCCCAGCCCACAAGGGATCCCATGGCAATGAACAAATAAAAAACAATATAAAGATAAAAACATTTTAAAAACATATTCAAACACTCTTTAAAAATGCCTAAAAGCAGTCTAAAAACAATCCTAGGAACCAGTTTTCAAACAGGTAAACCAGCAAGGCTGTTACTGTCAATTACTCTGCCTCAATTTGATCTTTTAGAATGTGGAACAGAAGCTGCATAGAAGCTGGAAAGGTCACCGGGGAAAAGGTTGTTGTAGCTTGGGAGGCCCAGAGGGTCAAATGGGCCGTAGGAGGGACAAATGACCCAGTCCTGCTCCAGGAAACGCTGGGGGCCTGGAACAAGGCCTGCAGACTTCAGAGATAAAAACATATGCTTAGGTTTAATAAGCAGTTTTAAGATTAATGGGCTTCCTATAGATAAAATGGCATCAAACTGTTCACTTTGCAAAGTGTGTCTGGGGGTTTTGCTTCACAACTAGTTAGGACACTGGGTAGTTTGCTGAAGCCTGAATCTACTCCCATGTCACCCCTGGTTTCTGCTGCCCAGGTCCTGGGTGCACTTTGGAAGTGCTTGGGGATAAAAGAGGATGAGGAAGGCAGGCGGTCTACTGAGTGGTCACATCTCTGTCTTGTGACCACTGGAAACCTCATCAGGGCCTGGTGCTGACCTCTAGGCATTCATCAGAAAATGGCCAAGTTATTCCCCTTAAAAAAGAAACAAAACTCATGCTGGGAGGAACAAGACCAAACAAACATGAGGGTGGGGAGGGAATGATAGGAGTTCAGACCCAAGGATTCCCTGGAAGGGAGAGGCCAAGGGATGAACTGAGGCTCTGATACCATGCAGATCCTTGTCTTGTGTCCATGCCTCATACTCCATGCGAGTCCAGCCCAGCACCCAAGGGGGCTTCATTGCATGATGTAGCCTCCCCCACCATTCTCTATCCTGATTGCTCACTTTGATCTGCAACCGGACAAAAGAGGCACTGCCCTTGGGCCATCCAGGCAAGCGTCCCCCTGCTCCACAGCCGCAGCCCATCAGATCCTTGCTGAAGTCTGCACTTTGGCTCAGCACTAGGGTGTGGTTGAGGCCACACCAGAGATCGACCGGACACTTGAGGTAGTGCACCTGTTAGTGGGAAATGGGAAGAGAGGGTTACAGAGAGATCATCTGGGTATGGTGGAAGATTGTTCCTCCAGCACACATTTCTTATGCAAGTTGCTTTGTGCTGGCAGCAAGAGTTGGTGGTCCACAAAGACACTAGTGTACTCAGAACTCTACTCATGACTGACACCCAAAGTTTGGAAGCAATGAATTACAAGTAACATAGTTACTTCTAATTAGTTATTCAGGAAGCAGTTTTACAAGGGTGCAGCACAGCTATGTTTCAAAAGTAACTCAATGAATAAGAGGTGAAGTTACTTCACTGGTATAACAAGCACAGGTTTCTAGTTATCTGCAAATGCTACCTTTTAAAGGCACTTGGGGGGGCATTCAGACAGCAATGTTTTGAGTTTTAAACTGTTCTTTTATCAACCTTATACGGCTTATTTTCCCTCTCAAAACATTATGGGGAAGCAGCAAGCAGGTCAGTATTTAACACAATGAGGAGTGTTCCCCCTCCCATCAAAAGGAATAATGGCAGCGGGGTACTTCTTAAACATGATGACGAAAAGGAATTACTTTTGAGTAATAAGCTCCCTGGCTGTGCGGATCCTATGCACAGAGAGGCAGCTATTGAGCGAGAAGTGAGATTGGACCCAGTCCACAGCAGTCAGAATGAGGGGAAGACTGCCAGAAGCCCAGCGCAGAAGACTGGGGTGTCTGGCTCCCACTTATGTGCGCCACCCAGCTCCCTGTTCTGGGGGGATCCTTTGGGAGATGCCAGGTGGGGAGGGGCAGGCAGAAAGAGCAGCCTCACCTGCGCTGGCTCCCCGCGGTCTATCTTGTCCCCCGTGCCCAGCTGACCGTAGCGGTTGTTTCCTTGCATGAAGATCCGACCAAACTCGTCCACTAGCCCCAAGTGGTTGTAACCAAGGGCGCAGCTGAGCACCTGGAACAAAAAGAGAGGGGCAGAAGGGCTGAGAGAGACTGATTCACACTTGGGGCCAAACACGGTGAAGAAGGAAAGAAGAGCTAAGGATGGCGGTGGAAGGGCAAAGGAGAAGAAAGGACTCCTGCTGGTCAGCTGCCTTCACTGCCCTCAGAACTTGCCCTTGCAAGACATGCATGGAGAGTGTCTTTTCCACTCTGCTTGAGGGCTGGTGACCAGGAGTGGAGGAGAAAGCCACAGTTTCTGCTAAATCATGGCCCCAGCCCTGAATTGTGCGAAGTCTGGACCCCTGGTTCTGCAGTCACCCTGTGAATTGTCGCTCCTCCAAGAAGCTGTTGCTTGTAGAGGCTGGGACAGGCCTCAGGAGGCAACATGGCACCTGCAGCCCACACAAGCCCTGAGAGCCATCACAGGGGGCTGCAGTGCCTGGGCAGGGAAGAGGAGAGATGAAGGCTCCTGGATCTTATCCCCCATCCCCAGCACAGAGAAGAGGTGGAGAAAGGCCCCAGATCTTAGGGGCTCCCCCCAGAATCCTCTCCTGCACCAGTCCCCATAGGATCTGCTCCTGCTTTGGCATCGATCCACCCCTACCTACCATCTTGCTCCATCTGTCTGCCTCCCTTCCTCCCTGGGATGGGCAGGGCCAGAATTGCTGATGCCTTTTGAGTTACCTTAGCTGGGAGAGAGAGCGCCAGGGGCATCTGCTGATCCAGTGGGTCAAAAGCATGCAGGGTTCCAAAGAGGTCACGGTAAACTCCAGGTGAGTGGACCTCAAAGTATACAGTGCCCTCCTCTGCCGGGGAAGACAGGAGCAGGGTCAAGCCCAGTTATGCAGGGAAGCAGGACTCCAACCACCTCACAACACATGTACACCCCAGTGGAGAAATGCAACTTCCTGAGGGGTTAGATAAAGGATGGTGGGATCTCCCCATGGTAGCCTAGCAGAGGCTGGGAAGAAGGGCACAACTTCTACCCTGACACTGATTCTCTTCTCTCCAACTGCTACTTGCTCTCTGTGGGCTCTCCTGCCCACTTTTTCAGCACAATTCCTACCTCCATCTTCCTTTGTTTGTACTTCTGGTTTCCCCAATTGCTTCAAACCTCCTCTTGCAGGAGGAGCTCTGGTGGCACAGTGGTTAAATGCCTGTACTGCTGCCACGCATTCACAAACCACAAGGTTGCAAGTTCAATACCAGCTAGGGCTGAGGCTCAACTCAGGCTTGCATCCTTCCAAGGTCACTAAAATTAGTACCCAGCTTGTTGGGGGCAATTAGCTTACAGTTGTAAACCACTGAAAGACTGCATAGCGCACTATGAAGTGATATATAAATGAAGCTGCTATTGCCATTGCTTCACAATTTCCACAAGCCCCTTTTCAGCCTGGGACCTCCCTTTCCCAAAATCACTTCTAAGCCCCCTAGGTGTGTAGCCTGACTGCTATTGTCTTTATTCCATGCAGAAAACAGAAAGAAGACAACCTCTATGTGCTGCTGGGTGGTCAACTGTTTATTCTTTTTAAAAGGTTCATAAGCCCTAGCTAAGGCTTTTGTATGGGTCAGAGCCTGAGGCTGTCCTCACCAGCAAGGGGGCATCCTTTGAGTTACCTGTCAGGTAGACTGCACTGCTCTGGTTGGAGTGCATGTTGCGAACGGAGACATGGGGAAGGCACTTGGAGACTTTGCGCAGGGCCAGCTGCACCGTGTAGGAGCGCGGCTGGTCCAGCTGTGTCTCATTTACCACCAGGCTGTAGATCTTCCCTTCCTCTGTGAATAAAGGATCGCCCCACAAAAGGCAGTGATGGGGAGTGTTAGGTGGTCTCATTCAGATAAGCAAAATCAAGTGGCATTAAGGGGTTGCATCAGGTTTTTCTAAGGAGGGAGGGGGGCTCTGTGCCTGCTCTGAGTATAAAGTAGTTCAGTCCTCCCCCACCCCCAAAAGTAGTATATATTTAGTAGAACCATGTGATGATCTGCAGCTAGAAGGAAAAATACTTTTAGGACTTCAACTCACAGAATCCTCCCAGTCAGAATGAGGATTATAGAGGTCGCAGTCCAAAAAGCACAGCCTTTTTTATCTCATGCTTTGGAGATGGGATCCCACCACCCTCTGGTGCAGGCGTGGGCTGTGGTGGACAGGAACACCCAGCAGAGTTCAGAAGCAAGCCCGCTGGCTCCTCGTTGGAGGGAAGCATCTCGTTCTCCCATCCCAGAGCAAGAGCATGTTGGGGGGGGCAGCACTTCTTGGACTGTCATCAGGGTTGCCACAGGCCTCTACCTCTCGCTAACCCTGTGTGCCTCAGGGGCAGGGACGGGTGAGGGTGAGGGCTCCAGGAGGGGCCAGTCTCTGGGCTCCTCTCTGCCACTTACCTGTCAGGAGCAGGAGGGACCTTTCGGTCTCCTGCCCCACCAGCACAATCTGCTTGAACTTCATGGAGAAATGGAAGGTCATCTTGAAGACCCGCTGCCCGCTGGATTGCAGGTAGACTTCCACGCAGTCACAGAGGCGGCCCCCAGAAGCTGTGCCAGTGCCCTCGCTGCGTCCTGAGGTAGCTGCAGCAGTGACTGGCTGCTCCCGAGTGGCCAGCACATACAAGTACTTGCGGTACACTGTGTCACTCCGGGGGTCTGTGGCAAACTGTGGGCAGAAGAATAGACGCATCAACCAGGGTCTGGAAATGGAGGTCTAGAAGAGGAATAATCTAGAAGAGGAATCTAGAAGGAAGGAAAGTAATCAGGAAGAGGCAATCTGGATATCCTTTGCTCACTTTGGGAGAAAGGCGGCATATAAATGAAGTAAATAATAATAAACAGGGATTGAGCAGTTGCCATTCACTGTAAGAAAAGTGGAAAGGGTGGGTGACAAATGGACCTGAGGCCAACATGCCCCACTCTTGTTTCTGTTGTTTCTACTCCTTTCCCTTCAGTCAAACTGGTTGCCATTCTGCCAGATTTTCATATCATGTCAGCAGCAAAGCAAACAGATAAAACCCCAAACACAGCATTGCCCCTTTAAAAGTAAAGCACACATTCTGCTCCAAAAGGAAGGGCTCTTTTGCTTCTCTGCGTATGTGCCTTTAAGTCGTCACCTGTTGACTTATGGTACCCCAGGAGTGTCAGAGGGTTTCTTTAGGCAAGGGATCCTCAGAGGTGGTTTCCTTCCTCTGAAATAGACCCTCCAGAATCTGGTATTCTTTGGCAGTTTCTCATTCAAATACTAACTTGGGCTTACCCTACTTAGCTTGCAGGATCAGACAGGATCTTGGTGCCTTCAGGGTATTTAGGCCAAGATGTTTGCTTCTGGCAACAGCAAATTTATAAGCCTGACAGTGTAGTGTGTACCCCTTAGCTGCTCACCTCTGCCTTAAAAACTGATATATTGCAGCCAGAGCTTCTCTAGGCCTTCTCTAGGCTCCATCAATTTATCATCAAGCTGCCTCAGGTCTTCTTGCAATGTTTCCCTCAGGGGAAATGAAGCGCTGCCTCCCTCCCTACACTTCCCTGGGTCATGTTCCTCCATCCTGGATTGTGTCTTTGTCATTTGAACTGTCACAAAAGTAAAGCCACTGAAGCCAACAGAAGGGCTGGGATGGCACAAGAGAGAAAAGGACAAGATTTTATCAGCAGAGGCTGGTTGGATTCCTATCAGTGTGGATGATGAAACAATGCCCAGTTTTAGTTTGTTGTTGTTAACTGTGCTAGAGTACATAATTGAAAAGGGCCTGGGAGGTGCTGAACTCTTTCCCTGAAGCAGTTTCCACACCTTGGACAGCTCTTCTAGAGGAGGAGGTTCGCTGCACCTCTGATTTTATGAGCAGGACAAATGCCTACAGCCCAAGTCTCCGCTCAGATAAGCTGATCTTGTGTGTGGGTGTGTGTTGTGGCTCTTTTTCAGGCTCAGTTTGCCCCCACGGGGGGGGGGGGGTCATAAAGGCAGCTGTGAAGATGAGAGGGAAGACTGGAGCAGGGAAATAATAATAATAATAATAATAATAATAATAATCTGCTTCTGAAGCATTATGATGATCTTCACTCATATTACACTGAATGTATCCCTAAATTGGACTTTAATCCCGACCCCCTAAAGATGTGTTCCATACACCCCTATCTCACAGTCTGCCACTTTTAAGTCTGTCAACACACACCTTACTGTCCTTTCTTGCAGTGGAGTACTTGCTCTTTTTTCTCAGTTAGCTATGCACCTCCCCTGCTTTTAAGAACACCCAAGATACAGATACTGAGTGGATGAAGTTTTTCTTCTGAAAGGAAGGAGGGTCCTCTGTGGATCCCCCCCCCTCCCCGTCCAGAGCTTCCCTCCCCAGATCTGCAGCTGCATGCCTCAGAGGAGTGGAAGAAGCAGCACAGGAAATAAAAGAGTGGAACCACATCCCTTGTCCCTGAAAGTTTAGTTGCCTATAGTTTAGTTGTTGTTGTTAAGTGCCTTTGAGCTGGCTCCAACATAGGACAACTCTTTCCTGTGGTTTCTTAACAGGACTTTTTCAGAGATTTGCCACTGCTGCCTTCCTCTGAGGCTGAGAAAGTGAGACTTGCAAGAGGTCAGCCAGTGGGTTTTCTGGGCTAAGCAGGGATTTCAGCCCTGGCCTGCTGTGTCCAGCACTCAAACCATTACACCATGCTGGCTCCCAAAGTTTACTTATTTATTTATTGGATTTATATCTCGCCTTTCTCCCAAATTGGGATTCAGACTTATTTAAACGTTTTAAGGTAAAATATGCTGGCAATTTTTTTACCTTGCTCTTTGGCCTATCACACAGGCCTCTCCTGGAATGTGACTCTTGAGACTTTGTCTGGAATTGAATTTGGCCCTTGATGGTAGTGGTGGACTTAAAGAGTTTCCCTACCTTTGTGTTAAGGGGAGGAAAGGTCTTTCTCCTCTCCCTTTTGTTTCTCTTCTCAGGTTGAGGGACAGAAATAAAGACAGAGGCAGGGCTGGAGCATAGAGACAGTGGGGACATTCCTGCATTCTGTTCTCTTTCTCTCCCACCCCTCCTTTTCAACCTCCTACCTCTCTGACAATGCAGGACATTCTACCCCACTTCTGCCCCATGAGGGAGGAGGAAGGAGAGAAGACAAGGGCTGCTGGAGGCCCAGGGTCTCCTCCTCTTTGGCACGTACGTCTTTGGCACTGCGGCACAGCACCATGTACCGGCAAGCCCGGCGCCACTGGATGTGTCCCATGTTGGAAGAGACCAGGGCATTCTTGAGGAAGAAGAGGGTGCCATTGTAGTCCAGGATGAAGACGTGGTCCTTGGTGGGCAAGAACTTCTGGTAGCCATGAGAGAGCAGTGGGGCCACTGTCTTGCTGACAAAGTGCCGTCGGCCGCTGAACATCTGGAAGTACAAGCCCTTGGTGTCTGTGCAAGGGACCCAAGGGCAGGGAAATTTGGGTCTGTCTGGAGGAGCTGAGACTCAGCAACACCTTCCCCTTCCCAGTGTGAGGGAGAAAGAGACACTTTTTAAGGAGGGAAATTCTCTTTTCTCTGAATTACTACAGTTCAGAAAACTTGGTTGGATTACAACTCCCAGGATCCACTAGCCAACACACCCAGCAGGACAATATTAGCCAAAAATATACAATCCTGAACTCTGAAAAATGGCCATCCCACCATTCTCTTGTCAAAGCACCACCACCTCCCATGCAAAGTTAGCCTTTTCCCACATGAAAACACACACACACACACACACACACACACACACACTTTTCTTTGTGCAAATTCCTCCCTGCTGTCCCTCCTACCATTTCCCTTCTGCCTCCCCTCATTTCACATCATGCTATACTGACAGTTGAGGATGGCTGATCTCTTCCAGGGCCGGCTGCCCCCTGAGTTCTCATCTCGCAGCCGGGGTGAAAGGCGACGGCAGATGCGCTGCCAGACCCCTTCACTGTCGCACACCTCATGGAAGTACCGGCAAGTCTGGCTGAGAGCCACAACATCCTTCACAGGCAAGAAGGAGATGATGTAGTACAGCTGGAGAATGTGGGCCAAGGGGAGACAAGAGAAGAGTCAGGGAGGCTCAGTTAAGATGAAGGTCACCCTCGACTTTGAAGCCCACAGCAGAACCTTTCACCTATACTACTCCAGTCAGGTCTACCTACCAGTTCTGGAGGGAAGATCTGGATAGAGGTAGAATTTCCTTTGCCTTTTTTGTCTTCTGGGCTCTCAGTGGATGAACTCCTTCGCTTCTTCTTGGGTTGCTGAAGGTAAGGAAAAAGAGGTGGGTGGCGAGAGCATGAGAACCAGAAACCATCTTACTTCCATGTGCTTACATCAAAGAAAAGCACCCTGTGCCAATCCTCCTTCTGAGGAATCATGTATCTTTATAAAAGCTGCACAAAGGGCAGGATTTCAGGAAGTTAAGCCTCCCCCTACTCCTAGTAGCTGGACATGCAGCAGCAAAAGAAAATAAAAAGTGTGACTTGTACTTCTGAAGAAGCAGAAAGTGGGGAGCATCCAATGGAATCCACAGAAGAAAGAAGAGCTACATCTCAGGATACTCAAAATATTCTTGTTTCATTAGTAAAACCCCAATTTCCTGCTAATAGAACAACCACCTTTTGAACATCTTGTTTCTTTTGTTTAATATCTCGTTGTCTGACCCTTGTTAAAGGCTCTGGAAATAAGTCAGGAAAAGGTTGTGACTTCCTTTCTGATCTAGGAATTGCCTGCACAAAATAAGGCTCTCCACGATTCTTTAAGAGAAATCAGTTAACCCAATGCAAAGCCACTTTCATAATCCTTTTTATTTGCTGTGCAGATGCTAGGAATGCTAGGTGCCAGAATGCATTTTCTTGGAAGTGCGCTAGGAGGCAACAGTGCCCTTCCCTTAAAAAAGGAAAAAATAGAAATGTTTCTGCCAAAATCTATATTCTTGGGAAACAGGTTCTCTCCTTGCTTTGGGTAGATGCTGTGAAGTGTTTTTGTCCTAGAGTCAATGCATGTGACAGTTGTTTACATAATTAAGGAAACATGGGGTTGGTTTTTATTTTTTTGCAGTTGCTTTGCTGTGTTGGCACAGTGGCCTGAGGCATAGCCTTCCCAAATCATGATTTGACTTGCTTTCCAAACTCTTATTCTCCAAAATGTGGTGAATCATAATCTTGACATATTCTGATTAAAGGCAAGAAAATCTGCTGAAATAGCCAACTTATGTGGATCTCTCCAAGCTGCAATAAAAATATTGTGCAGTTGGCTTGAATGTGACTAGCCAATTTGTCTTAAATCTGCAGATGCAATCAAGCAGCGAGAGAAGCCTGTTCAGACTGCGTGCAATCTCAGAGAGAAAGCTCTTCCATCTCAAGCCTCTTCTTCATCCTTCCCTGCCCTCCCAGTCTCAGAAACATCCCCACAAAGGTCTCTTCCCTGCCTTGTGGGCAAAATATAGCATGCTCACTCCAAGTGGCTCCTCACTGCTAGAGATGTGGGAGAAGCGCTGGAGCTTTCTCCTCCTGAATTTTCGGGCGATGTGCCTGTCGCTCATCATGTCTGCCCGCCCAGCCATAGCCTGCGGGGTGGGTGTGAGTTCTCAGACCCACCCTTGCTGCTGGGACCAGCATGGCCAAGGCTTTTGAATGCCTCTGCCCACAAAGTCAGTCACCCTGGGGGACATGGCACTATGTGATAATGGCCGTCCTGATGGCTTCACAGAGCCTGGGGTTTCCCTGGTAACTAGGGAACTGTGACATCAGCACCCACCTGCCTTTGTGACCCAGGCACTAGGGACCCTCATGATCCTGGGATCAAAGGATGTGTACCTTTGGCCCTGGTCTTAACATCGTTAAGACTGGACTTGCCACTTCATTTCCATACACAAAGGATTTGTAATTTGAATTGATATCCTCACATATACATGTCTGTGCCTGGCCTCCACTCCACCAAATGCATCTGAGGAAGTAGACTGAAGTCTACGAAAGCTCATGCTGCCTATTTCTTTCTTTCAGTTAGTCTCAAAGGTGCTACAAGATCTCTCTATGTAAAGTTACAACAGGCATTTTCTCCCTGACCAAAGCAAATGCAACATATACTGTAGCCAGATTTATAGTTTCGATCATTCCAGGAACCTGTCCTCTTGCTGGTCTCACCTTCAGATCTTGCTTGCTTACTTGTTGCCTTATCCTTCACTTCCAGAGAACTCAGAGATTCTAGATCTTGCCCTTTAGTTCTAACTCAGGAGTACCCACTCTCATTCTAGAAATGGCAAGTGTCACAGGTTGACCCCACTTGCTTTTTAGCTTTTAACTCCAGACCCTCTTCTGTCTGCCAGCCCTCCCCTTTTTACCTGTAATCAGTGCCACTTCAGCTCTTTTCAACTGCTGATTCTCTGCTGGAATTCAGAGAGGTCCAATGTGGATGGTAGTTTTACTTCTTGCACTGATGAGAACTTGAGTTTGACAGACTGGAAGGCCACAAGGAAACACTAATGGAGCAGAAAATAAGACACAGCTTACCACACTTCAGCTGAAAATTTTAGTTTAAAATGTAACATAAAGTTCTTATGCTTGCTAGGCTGTGGAATTCAAGCTTCCCAAAATCTGTAATCTGGCAGGTCATAGGGACTTTATCACTTGTATATTTTAAAATATACAGACGGTACCATATTGCTAGCAGAAAACAGAAAAACCTGGAACTACTACTGAAGAAAATTCTGGAAGGAAGTGCTAAAGTAAGGTTACAGCTGAATATTAAGAAGACAAAAATAATGACAGAAAATTTACATAACTTTAAGGTGGGCGATGTAAGCACTTACATTTTCTGTTCCTTGGCTCAACCATCAATCAAAATGGAGACTGCAGTCAAGAAATCAGATTTCTCAGAAACACAATCATGAAGGTGTCAGACAAAATCCTTAAGTGTAAAGATATATCGTTGGATATAGTCAGGATCATCCATGACATTCTGATTTCTAGGTAGGGATGTGGAAGCTGGACAATTGAAAATAACAACAGGAAAAAAATCAATTGGAAATACAGAGCTGAGGGCCACCAAAATTTTGCTTTGATTCTGTGTTCCTGCATGGCAAGGGGTTGCACAGGCCCTTGTGGTTTCTCCCAACTCTATTATTCTATGAAAAAGACCAAGAAATGGGTCCAAGAGCAAACCAAGACTGAACCTTCCCTAAAAGCCAAAGCAACTAAACTGAGGCTCTCATACTTTGGCCACACAATGATACTATTCCCTAGCAGTTAAAGTGGTCTCAAGCTGCATTATTTCTGGCAGTCTGTAAAGACCTAAATGACTTGTTGGGAAAGAAAAGAGGAAGACCACGATACAGGGGCACAGAGGCCACCGAGGAAGCCCCGGCTGCTGCCCTGGCTTTGGAGGACCTGAGCAGGGCTGTGGGTGACCAAGGTTCCCGGATGTCTCTCCTCCACAGAGTTGCCATAGAGTCGGTGCTGGAGACAGCACAAGAGGACTTCAGGGACACTTTGCTGCATACTCCCTCCTACATGGCTCCATAAAAATCTCATCTAGTCACTTTCTAAAAACCACGTCTACTCATTTCTTTCCCTGTTCGCATCCTACACAAATGTGACGGAAGAGCAGCTCTGGCAGTGACAGAGAGTGGTGGGTGTTTGGCCGTGTGGGCGTCAAATTGCGTCGTCGCGCAGCCGGAAGGCACTCTTTGCTGAGCCGCTGCCGCCGCCGCCGACAACTGCATGTGGCGTGAGGCTGTGACACACAGAAGCCGCCCAGGCATGCGCTGGGGTTTGGGAGGCTGCCCCCCTGAGCCTGTGGGGCGGCATAATGAATTCACTGGTCCTTTCCCCTTGAGTGCTTAAGGGAAACAGGGCAGCAGCAGGAAGCGGGGCTGCCAAGAGCTGTGCGGAGCAGGAAGAACCGCAGCAAACTCCCCTCCTGACAGAGAGGACGGCGGAGCCCCTGGCGCATCCGCTGCGCTTGACTGTGGGGCGGCAGCTCCTTCGCAGGAGGCCTGAGCTGTGGGGAGCCACCAGGGTCAAGGCCCTGCTCCAGCCCCTGTGGGGAGAACCAAGAGCGGTGGCAAACTCTCAGGCAAACCAGCCTCAGGGGAGGCAGGCGGGGGCCAATTCTGAGTCCCCAGTTTTGGGAGAAAGGCAGCATACAGTAAATAATAATTAAGAACAGGGTCACTTTCTGGGAACTGCACAGCCAGTGCTGTAGACCAAGCAGCTCCTCCAGTCGGGGATGCTGTGTGTGGCGGCTGGGGAGGGGGGGCATAGAGCGTGGGGAAGTCACTTCCTAATAATAATAAAATAATAATAAAAATTACTTGTATCCTGCCTCTCTATGTAACACAACCAGGGCGGCTTACACACTAAAACATACATTCCTGTCTCTCAACACACACACCCTACAATTAAGCAGTATTAATTAAACTACACAGCCCAGAAGCCTATGCCAGCTGGGGGTAATGTCAAGCCTCCCTCTTCCCAAGAACCTCCACTCTGCACATGCTCTAGAAAGGCCTTTCATAGAGAAGCCGTAACACAAGAGAGGCGCTATCTGGATTCCCCGCCCTTTTTTCACACTAAGCAGCGCTGCTACTGGCCGAATAATCCGTCAATCAGACTTCATTTTCCCCTCCAAACCTATTAGGAAATAGGAATCGTTGATTGGTCCGCCCCTTTGTCATTCAAACGCCCCCTCGCCGCTCCTGAGGTAACTCGAGCTCTGATTGGCCTTTGGGTATTTCGCCCGCCACTCTTCTTCCAAAGGTAAGGAGAAGCCCCACCCACCGTCCCGCTCTTTCGCTTCCTGCTCAGCCGCCTTCGCTCTTTCAACCAGTGCCGCCATAAGCGCGGGAAGGCGTCACCTTAGGCCTGATTGGTAGCAGCCCGGTCTGTCAGAGCCGAAAGCCCCGCCGCGAGAGCTGTGATAGGGCCATTTGCTATGATTCCGATTGACGATTGGTTAAGAGTTTCACGCACCGCCTCTGTCACCGCCCTCTTCCACTGGGCCGCACGAGGCGATTGGACACGGAGTTTAAAGACAGCCACTCCTTTGCAGGCGATTGGCTGAAACCTTCATCAGTCTACACTTCATCGAGGTGTCATTCGCGAGATGCCAACGGACGCCCCCGCTCCCTCCTCGCGCGGATCTGATTGGACGAAAAGGAGGAAGACCCGACCGTCTCTTCCTAAGAGATTGGCTTCCGGGGGCGGGCCTGTCCCGCCTGGCTGCCGACGATTGGCGGCCTCCCGCGTGGCCGCCTTCTGATTGGCTGTGGCGATGGTTTGAAGGCCGCCCACTCTGGCTGGGGTCTCGCTGCCTCTGCCTCACAGTTCTCATTCGGGCAGCGGCTGCCGCAGCGGAAAGAGCGGCATGGCGGCGGGCGAGGGCGGGGCCGAGGCGCTGCCCCCGCCCTCCCCCTCCCTGCCGGGCCCCGAGCGCGCCTTGGAGGAAGCGGCGGCCTCGGGCAGCCTGAGCCTGGCGGGGAGGCGGCTGAGGCACTTCCCGGGAGGAGCCGCCCGGCGCTGGGACCTCAGCGACACCACGCAAGCGGGTGAGAGGCTTGGCCACGCCCCCTGGCCACTCGGCTTTGCCCCCTTTGAGCCCTAGGGCTCCTCCCACCGCGGGGACCTCTCCTCGTCCCGTTTCCTAGCAACCTCACCTTGCTTCCCTTGGCCACACCCCTCCCTTGGCCCCGCCCACAGAGAGGGTCCTCGCTCTCCCTCTTCCGTGTTTGGCATCGGCTCCGCCCCTGAGGTCCCTTTAGCCACACCCACCTCCCTAAGCGCCTCCCACCCTTTTGAAATGAGCTTTAATTAACTTTGGTGGGCTACTGGAATGAGAGCCAGCGAGGGTCAGTAATGGCTGGAGCGTTAGGCTCTGACTTTGGGGTGCAGGGTTGGAATCCCCTTTGCTTGGCCGTGGAAACAAACCCACTGGTGACCTTGGGCAAGTCACACTCTCTCAGCCTCAGAGGACGACCATGGAAAACCTGCCAAGAAGACCACGTGATAAGTTGACCTGAGGGTCTCCATGGACTTGGAGGACCACAACAATAACAACCCGCTGGACTGGAGGAGCCGAGGTCTGGCTGGGCCTGTGTCTTCCTTTTGTCTTCACAGCCCCCCTGCTAGGTGGGCCAAGGGTTTGAGCCCGGGTTCCCCTTGGCTGGACACCTGCCCTCCTGCCTTCCTGGGATTTATCCTGAGCGTTCCTCCTTCCTTCCTTCCTTCCGAGATCAAATTGCTTTGGAGTTGTTGTTGTGTGCCTTCAATTCGTTTCTGACTCATGGCGACCCTCAGGTGAACTTATCACGTGGTTTTCTTGGCAGTTTCTTCAGAGGCATATTGCCATCCTCTGAGGCTGAGAGAGTGTGACTTACCCAGGGTCACCCAGCGGGAGTCAAACCCTGCTCTCCAGAGTCACAGTCCAGCGTTCAAACCACTGCGCCAGTTGGGTCCTTGTTACTCCAAAGCAGGGGTAGGCAACCTTTCCCCTTTAAGGGCCGAGGGACTTCAGCTCCCAGAATCCCAGGAGCTATTGGCCAACATGGGACTATTGGCCAACATGGCTGAGGCTTCTGGGAGCTGAAGTCCCTCGGCCCTTAAAGGGGAAAGGTTGCCTACCCCTGCTCCAAAGGGTTGCCCCAAGAAGGGCTGGCCTCATCTGCCAAGGGGCCAGGCAGGCAGGGAGGGTCTCTTCTGTGATTGCGGGAGCCCTTTGGAATTAAAAGGGGCCTGTCCTGCCAGCCTAGAGTTGAACGCAAGTAGAGCCATGTGCCGGCTCAGACCAAAGGGATGTCATGCCCAGCATCCCACGACGGGCAACCAGCTGCCTCTTCAGGGAAGCCCACAGGTGGGACGTGAGGGCGGGAGTGCCCTTGTACCTGTGCTCCCCAGCCAGGGGTGCCACGAGGTGCACTGCTTCTGCTGCTGGAGGCTCCATTTGGCTCTTGACCAGTAGCCATTGATGGGGGGGGCCCTCCCCTGCCCTGTGAATTTGGCTAGTTTTCTCTCTGCTATAGCCACCCACATTGGTACAGCTGTCAGTATAGGGTTTGTGGTAAAAGATCCCATGATTTGATGATGATGTTGTGTAACTTTTTAAATTTAAATTCTTACATGCCTTGCTTTTTAATTTTTTTAAAAAAAAATCCAGTGTAGTCAAGCATTGTAAAAGCTTAGGTTGTAAGATCAAAAGGCCTAAACCAACATTTTTTTAAGAGTTACTTTTAAAACAGAAAATATTATAAGTACCTGTACAGATAAAAGAAAGGCCTTTGTGCTGAAAAGAACAGGGAGTCGGTGTGTGGCAAACCTTCTGTGGGACGGCCCCTCAAATGAGATCCTCCCATCCATTTTGAGCCTTCCAGCACTCTCTGCTTCAGCGAATGACCCCAAGCTCTAGTGCAACACCGCTCAAATTCTCCTCAGTCCATAGTTTTATTGCTTTGACTCATCTGATCCTGGACTGACTTCATTTTTCTTTCTTGTCTCAATCTGCAAAGCGTCACACCTGAGATCAGGGCATCCTGCAGAGACAGGAACCCCTTCCTTCTAGCCTTCCCTCTGAAGGGAGTCTCCCCAGCCCTTTGGACATTTTGCCCTCAAAGGAAAGGAAATCCCCTTCCCACAGCCTTTCTGCCTCTGCTGAACCCTTTTCCAGGACCAGCAACCAGCGGCATCTATGATATTCCCATTGTGGTTGTGCCACTGATTTGCTTAAGGGCACCGTGACACCAGCGCTTTTAATTCCTTTCCTTGTTATGCCCTGTGTGGAACTGACTTCTCTCACAGCAGAGCCTCCATGTGGCCCTGCTTGTGCTCAGAAGGGCGACTGCACTGGCACTTCTAGAGATTTTCAAAAGACCCAAAGCAAAGCTGTTTTCAGAGTAGGGACCCGTGGACCCCGATGATTTGGCTATTATCTTTCTATATAAAGGAGTCCAGCTCCAATAAACCCTGCTTTGTCAGGTTGTGTCCCTCAGGGCAGTGGTGGTGGGGAAGCCATACACCATTTCCTTTGACATATGGAGGGCAGGAGGACTCCTGGGCTCATACAGACAGCACACCTCAGAGCAGAGTTTGTCAAACATTCTGGCTGCTTTTGAGCTTTCCCTGCATGTCTGCTCAGCCTACATGAAGAACGAGGAAGGTGGTTTCCATGACAAAGTAGAACTGCCATTGAAAGGCAGCTGCTCAGGGCTGCTGCCTCCACTGAGGAAGGGATCGGAGCATCATATTAGTAGGAAAGGGCCCAGTAGACCATCAGGCCCAACCTCCTGCTCAGTGCAGGGTCTCCAGCTACAGCAGTGATTCCCTAACTCTGGCCTTCCAGGTGTTTTGGACTACAGCTCTCAGAAGTCTCTGCCATCTTGGCCAATAGTCTTGGATTCTGGGAACTGAAGTCCAAAGCGTGGAAGGCCAGAGTTTGGGAATCACTGTACTAGAGTATCCCCAGCAGCAGGTAGGCGTCCAGCCTCTTTTTGAAGACAGCCAGTGAAAGAGGTCCAACCACCTCTCTAGGCAACGGGTTCCATTGCCCAGCCGCTCTCACTCTCAAGACGTTCCTTCTAATGTTCTGCTGAAAACTACCCTCCTTTAGCTTCAGACCATTAGACCCAGTCCTACCCTCTGGGGCAGCAGAGAACAAATCTGTCTCCCCCCTTTCTCTCTATGGCAGCCCTTGAGGTATTTAAATAGGGCCACTATGTCACCCCTCAGTCTTCTTTTCACTGAGCTGGACATGCCCAGTTCTTTCAACCTTTCCCCATATGTTTGGTTCTCCATACATCTTATCATCCTTGTTGCTCTTCTCTGAATCGCTTCCAACATCTCTATATCCTTCTTAAAATGAAGCACCCCAAATGGAACACAGGATTTCAGGTGAGGCCTGACCAGGCTCCTCAGGTTTTCATCCCCAGGACGCTCTGCATGAGTGAAGGGGAAGGCAAGAGTGTCTGTGGGCTGTGACAGAACCTCTTCTGGAAGGATTTACTTTTAGGAAGATTTAAAAAATCTTCTGCATGTTTGTGCGTAGAGTTGAGGGGCCAGGATGGGGCAGCTGTGCTTTGGTTGAAGGGGGGGGGGACAAGGGCTGTTTGTGGCTTGGATTGGGGGGGGACTTTAAGCCAAAGGACTCCAGGGAGAGCACTGTTTCCTGTTTCTCTCCTTCCTGTCTTCATAGTGATCTGGACATGGCCTTACGCTTGAGTTCCCAAGGAGTCACAAGGCCCCAAACACTACTGCCGCCACCACCCTGGCAACAGAACCAACCAGACTCTGCACCCAAAATAGCCATGGTGATTTGGGTGGCAGGGATTTCTAGTGGGTGCTGGGTGCTCAGAAATTGAGGGCTGAGCCCCCTTGCTGGATTGCTGGAATCAGTAAAAATGTCTTTGGTTTGGATGTGGGGGTTGACCCCACCCCACTCGCCAGCAAGATCGTCTGCTAGGACTGTCTCTTTCCTTTCCTTTGAGGGCAACATTTTGTTTTCTTCCGCTTCTTTCTGGTGAGGAAATGGGTGTAGATGCTTGTGTCTCTAGGAAATCTCTGTCTTATACTGACTTGGTTCTTGTTGGCAAAGACGAGTGTGGGGGTGTGGGGGAGAGCCAAGCCCCTTCCTAAACTCTTGGTTTCTGCTCTTTTTGGATCTCAAGTGTGTTACAGTCCCGTTTCTGCTCAAGGAAATCAGTACTGGACATCTGAGGGGCTGACAGGGCTTGGCAGCTCCCCTCATGCCCTGGTGCTGCTTGGACATGGAAGTAGCTGAAGGGATCTTTCTGGGTTAAGAGGAGTTGTTTAATTTTAAGTGTGTGAGATTTGGAGCTGTAATAACCTGAAGGGAGAGCCTTCTCTCTCTCTCTCTCTATGTATGATGAGAGAGAGAGAGAGAGAGAGATGCTTTGCAATTGCTCTTCCTGTGCTCCTTTGCATACGTTCATTGCAGTCTTGGGCAGTTCTGCAAACTCTGAGAACAGGGTGCCACAGCGGCTGCATTTTTGCTACTAGAGATAGCCAACTTCTGTCCTCCTCTCTTTGGTGCCACTGGCATTTGGGGTTCGGGTGCCTACATTATCTGCTTATCTGTGGCTCCCTTGACAGGGCAGATGCTGTCAGGGGCTTTTGAGGCCAAGGAGGGCCAGGTTCTTCTCCCTGGGGAGGGCTGAGCTGAGGCTGCTGTCTGTCTGTCTGGCTACAAGGAGACCTTCCCTGGGGCCTGCCCTTCACCAGCGCTCCCTGGGTGTGGAGTTGCTGTGTGAAGCTCTCCACAAAATTCTCTACAGCCCCCCCCCCCCTTAGAAAACCAGGGCCCCATCTCAGCCAGCATCCTGTTTCTCACAGCTGCAGGCAGCCAAACACTTCCAGGAATCCCATAAGCAAGACACTGATGTCCTTCCATGCATTTGCACACACATGTCCCAGCCCACCCCCAGTTCCCTCCTGACAGTGACTAGCCATTAACAGACTTCTTGTCTTCTGTTAAAGCTGTCTTAGCCAAAGCCTGTGTCTTGTGGCAGTGAAATCCACAGGATAATCAGTGTGCCCTATTATTATATTATATTGTTGTTCACTTAGGTGTAGTTCCCTTTTGTCCCAGCTCAGGTGTCTTGAGGGGAATGGCTTCCGCCTTCATGGATGTCCTAGAAAGACAGCCTCACCCTTCATCCTCATTCCGAGCCTGATCCCCTGCTCTTCTCAGGTAGATGCCAGCATCATGGGAGAACTGCATAGTTCCTGCCAGCTGAGTCCTGTCCTGTAGATTTTGCTGCATCTGTGCTATGCTTATTTCCCTCTGACAAGGTGCAGTCATGTTTACGTTTCCTCAGAAGCAAACCCCCACTGAGTCCCATGGGATTCAGCATGTGTAAGACTGCAGCCTTTATTTCCGTTTATAGAAAATAAATCTCTGCTGCCTGCCTGCCTGCCCTTGCAGGTGAGAGGTAGGAGCAGTGGGTTGCTGTGTTATGCTGGGAAAGTTCGGAGACCTTTTCACATGGGCGCTAAGGCTTCCAGGGGGTCAGATCAGGAGTGCACTTCCAACCTGTGTGGTAAAGTCTTTTCTTGGCTCTGTTGTATGATCTGTCCTTCTAGAACCCAGGTTAGAAATAGTGCCCTCAACATTTAGGGGCTTGAGCATCAGACCAGCATCTGAGCCCCCAGACCTAAATTGGCGTGGTTTGACTCTTTTCTTTTCGGCCCGTTCATTATTATTATTATTATTATTATCATCATCATCATCATCATCATCCCGCCCCTCTGCAATGCAATTGGGGCAGCTTACAATCATAAAACATCACAGCAGTAAAACATTAATGTCAACATCCTAGCCCACCCACCCCTTAAAAAAAGTATTAAACTAATCAATTTTAAAAACAAAGTAAAACAATAACAATGTTATCATGTTAGACCTGGTCTCAGGTAAAAGAACAGCGGCAGCCATTCATTCTGATTTCTCAATTTATGCCAAGGTTTGATGTATATAAACCATGGTGTACGAATCTACAGAAAACCATGGTTTCTGGTTTTAGCCTTTTGGAAATTATGGCTTGTCAGTTCTTAGGTTGGATAGTTGAGTTAACTTTTTTAGTTCATAAGACTTTTTTAGTGTTCATTCCAACTTCTCCCTGCCACACAGTGGGCCTATGCAGACTGCCAGAAATAGTGCAAATTGAGTCCACTTTAACTGTCCTGGCTCAGTGCTAGGAATCATGGGAATTGTATTTTTTTTCTGAGACATTGAGCCTTCTCTGTCAGAGAGGTCTGGTGCCACAATAAACTACAGTTCCCATGATTCCCTAGCACTGAGCCAGGGCAGTTAAAGTGGACTCATTTTGCACTATTTCTGGCAGCCTGCAAAGTCCCAGTGTCTCCATGAACCCTTTTTTGGTGGGGGAGGGATTGGGACACTTCCACCTCTTGGATCTTCCTCATTGGCTCAGCTGAGTTTCCATGAAAGCGGTACAGTTTGCCATTACACTTGTTCCATCTTAGAGTTTGAGCTGGCAGCATCTTTCAGGGCCAGGCGCAGGCATCTCATGCAGACAGATCTTGCTGGAGGTGACTCTCCCATGGAAAAAGTGACTAGAGACTGTTTCCGACTGAGATGTGGAGTCCAGCCCCTCTTCCGTATACCTTGCTGAGTTGTTGATTAACCCGCCGTGGCACATTCCTGTGGAGGAGGCCTGCTTGGTTTAATCCCTCCAGCGAAACTGGGGTGTAAAGCAGCAGTTTATAGGCAGAGACGTTTTAAGAAATCGGGGGTCCTGCGGTTGCCACACAGTGGCCAACTTGGCAAATTTCTGGGGACCTGTGTTGCTTACATGCATGGCTGGGAAAGAGCCCCTGTCTTGGTATTTGGGCACTGTGCAGATGTTGTACATCTGGATTCAGACAGAAGGGAAAATGTGGATTTGCAAAGGCAAACCATATCTTTATTTCTTTTTTTCTCCCTCCCCTACTCTTTCTGCTTTTCATATTATATATACACACACACACGTATGTATGTATGTATGTATTTAGTCTCCTCATGCTCAGAACCTGTGGGCCATTTCTCACATATTGATGGCACTGACTTGTTGGGAGAGCAGGGCAGCAGTTTGCACTTGAATCGTGTTTTCCAAATCCATTGTTTGTTCTCTCATTGCTCTGGCTAACCGTGTAGAGGGGAAAGATGGCCAGCCTGTTGCCCAGCTGCACCATTGGCATGCTGGTTCCTTGGAGCAGATTTGGCATGGCCCAGGCACAATTGGGGGGGGGGAAATCTCTGCATATTTTCAGAATACTGTAAGTTGCTCCTGAGGATGACCTTTGGGGTGGGGGAGAAATAGCCCTGGACAAGCACACAAGGCATTGTGATTCCCTTCCAGAGAGCTGAGTTTCAGAGCAGGAACTCAGGTTGGTAGTAGTTTCGGTCTCCCCACCCTCCCCCTCCAGTCTCTTTTAATTGCACCGCTGCATGTAAAAAGTTTGTTTTCTCTGCTGTCTGAATCTCCCAGAGAGGTGTTATTAATTCTCTTAGACATTTCTGTGCCCAGAGCACAAAGGCAATGTGTGTGTGTGAAAGAGATGGGGAGAGGCTGTCCTTGCACAGAGCAAACCATGGGCTGTCTGGGCCGATCAGTGCCAGGATGCTGGTGGCTATTTCACACCCTGTTGGGGCAGGGGTTCTCATCCAGAGTTGTTTCTTGCAGAGGAAAGGGTGTTTTGAGATGGCCACAAACCCACTCACAAAGCCACCTGGAAATGTTACTGGAGCAGTTGACCACTGGCTTCATCCTGTTTGTTTGTTTGTTTTTAGTGGCTCTGCCTGCTGGGTCTGGATCTAATTCTTACTTGTTCCTGGTGATCCACCGGCTGAAAGGGGTTGTGCCTAGCTCAAGCCTTTAAGATCAGAACGAGCTGCAGGCTTAAAATAACAGCAGGGTTGTGGGCTCTTCTTCATGGTGTTCAGCTTGGGCAAGGGGGAGTGTTAAACTTTAAACTTTTCTGGTTTTTATCTTGCCCAGCTGTGTACTTCTACAGTAATTGGGGCAGAAAAGCAGCTTTTTAAAAAAATGGCTAAGGGAGTTTCCACTGCCTCGTTTTTGCTGGTTTTTAAGTTTCCTCCTTCCCTTCTTCATCCCTACTTCCATGCACTCTGAGTCCCAGAACAGCCTTTCACTTTGTGGCTGAGAGAGTGTGGCTGCTCCAAGGCCTGGTGGTCAGCGGTGGTTTCAGGAAGACATCAGCACTCCTCTGTCCAGGGCCAGAGGGACAGAGAATGAGAAGGACATGTCTGTCATAACCAGCAGCAGCAGAAGCAGCAGCAGCATCTCTCCTCCTTCCTTCAGCTTCATCCTGCCAGACTCTGTGCAGAATGTGAGTTGTCTCCTCAGGGCCTTTCCTGAGCGACCTGTCTCTGCCTAGGTTCTGGGACCTCTGAGTTGCAGCAGTTTCAACTCTGACACACACACACACACACACACACACACACCCATTGCTTTTGCCTGCCTGGGCCACTTCCTGAGAGGCCAGCACTGCCTAGGGTATCCTGCTGGGTTCTGTGGGGTGCCTGCCTGAACCAGGCAACCTTAGCCAGGGATGCAGCGCTTGCTGCTGCTATAGGACTTCCAGAGACAAGGGATGTGTGCACATGTGCAAAGGCTTTGGATCTGGATCTTGCTTGGCTGCCCCTCACCATTCCCACGAGGGGCTCAATGAAGGGAAGGGCATCCAGGATTACTGTGAGAAACCCATGAGACACTCTGGGCCTCCGGCAGCTGCCTGGCTCCCTGTAAGACAGCTGCACCGAGTGGCCTGGAAGGGGGGGAAGCAGGCTCTTTGGGAGCCCCTGTTTTGTGGCTACCTTTGAAGACCCTTGAGATGCAATAAAGCCCATGAGTCTGGCAGTCCTAACTGAGTCTAGTAGTCCATGCTCTGGGCGAACTGCACCAGGCGGGAACTGTGACTTTGCAGTGGGATGCACCTGCTTTTGGGGAGGGGGGCACCCTGGAGACCCACAGCGAGGTCTTGAGGGAGTAGGATTGCTCTGCTTACCAGGGGTGGTGGTGACACCTGGCGTCTAAATAGCTTTTTAGCCCAGGAAAGAAAGAGGTGAGACTTGAGGACCCTTTCCTCCTCCTCTCTCAGTATCTGCACTGTTTGTGGCTCCCAAGCTGACTGGGACCATTTCTCCCTCCAGGAACCTGATCTCCTCCAGGGCCTGGCTGGCAATAAAGGGAAAGAGGAGGGACTCAGAAAAGCAGGAAGAGAAGATGGAGGGAAGGAAGGAAGGAAGGAAAGTCTCCCTGCTTTTAGTCTCTCTCTCTTTCCCCCTCTCCTCTTTCCTTGCAGAGCAGCTGCCCCCATTCATCTTTGGACCCCTGGCCCAAAATGCCGCAGCCTAACCAGAGAGGTCTTTCTGATCATGCGCAGAGGCGGATGGGGGGGCTACCATTCCCCTCCATACACCATGTCCTGAGCTGAGGCCACCCCCCCCTCCCAGCCAGGCAAGACAATGGAGGCAGCCACCAGTGGGAAGCGGTTTTCCAGCTTTTGTTAGCTGCAGGCAGCAGCTGTCCTTCCCATTCCAGCAGGTGGGTGGGCAGTAGGTGGGTGGATGGTGGGATGACGGCAAACTTCAGAAACGGTCCCGTCTCTCCCATGCCAGCCAGCGCCACCAGTCTGCGCACTATAAGAGAAGCAGGCTTGGAAACAGAAGAAGGAGGAGTGAAAATAGGAGGAAGGAATATCAATAATCTAAGACATGCAGATGACACCATAATACTAGCAGAAAACCTCACAGACCTGGGACACCTAGGAAGGAAGATCCAAGAAGAAAGTGCAAAGGCAGGCCTATTGTTGAACATAAAAGGGAAAACAAAAATAATGACCGTGGAGAACCTACATAAATTCAACCTAGACAATGAAGAAATAGAAATAGTAAAAGAATTTCCATATCTGGCATCATAAAAGCATAGAGTTGGAAGAGACCACAAGGGCCATCCAGTCAAACATTGACGGAAGTGAGGACTGCAGTCAGGAAATCAGAAGAAAATTAAGAATGAGGTGGGTGGCCATGAAAAAACTGGAAAAGATCCTAAAATGCAAAGATACACAACTCAGAACAAAAGTTAGAATCGTATTCCCTATTGCCATGGATGGATGAGAGAGATGGACAGTGAAGAAAGAAGATAGGAAGAAAATCAACTCATTTGAGAGAATGTGTTTCTGGAGAAGATGCTGAGGGTCCCATGGAGAGCCAAAAGGACAAACAAAGGGGTCCTAGAGCAGATCAAGCCAGAAACCTCCCTGGAAGAAGAAGCCAAGGTGACCAAACTGAGGCTGTCGTACTTTGGACACATCATGAGAAGAGAAAACTCATTAAAAAAGACAATAATGCTGGGAAAGGTGGAGGGAAGGAGGAAGGGAGGAAGGCCACATGCTGCCAGATGGATGGACTCTATTGTTAAGGAGGCCACAGGTATTAATTAAAGGGTTGCAGGGATTAAGCAAAGCAATGGAGGACAGAAAGGGGGGTTGCAGACTGCCAGAAATAGTGCAAATTGAGTCCACTTTAAGAGTTAGGGTTAGTGCTCGGGAATCATGGGAATTGTGTTTTTTTCTGAGACATTGGGCCTTCTCTGTCAGAGAGCTCTGGTGCCACAATAAAATACACTTCCCATGATTCCCTAACCCTAACCCTAAAAGTGGACTCAATTTGCACTATTTCTGGCAGTCTGCAACCTCCCCAAAGTCTTGGAGATATCTCATCCATAGGGTCGCCATGAGTCGAGATCAACTGCAGGGCAGTTAACAACAACAACAGCGGCCTTCCACAGAGCCCCCCCCCGCCCCCCGCCCCCCCCGTTTCCACTCTGGTGGGATGAGAGGTCTGTTTCATGGGGGTGCCTTTCTCTCAGCCCAACACCATGACAGGCCTGGTTGGTGAGGACCCAGGAAACGGGGCTCCTTGGTGGCTTTTCCCAAGCTGTGGAGTTGGCTCCTGTGGCAGATAGATTGGCCCCTCTTGGCTCTCTTTCCTCCTTCTTGTTTATCATGGCCTTTCTCTCTTAGCTGGCCATTGGAGAGTTCTTTTAAATGCAGTGTACCATATTAACATCATTTTTATGTTTTAACTATCTGTTTAGCAGTTTTGAATTAATGTTTTTAATATGGCATTTTGTTTAGTTGCTTTTTTGCAGTCCCCTCCAACTCTGAAGGCTCTATGAAGTAAACACCCACATCACTAAAAACATACCTGTTAAAGAGGCAAGGTATGTGGGCCGTCCAGCACATTATTAAGAGCCCTCTTCCTCCAGACAGTCAGTTCCCAAAGAGCTGCCAAAATATCACTCAGATCAATAATCAATCAATCAATCGGAGTTCATCTATTACTCCTCTCCCCATCCTCATCTCACCCCCCTTTTTTTTTTAGCCAGGGGAGGGCCTTGCCTTAGTTATATATGGCTTAGGCTACGCTGTCCTCAGCAGACACCTAAAATTGGAGGATGGAAACAGAAGGTGTCATGGCTATTTTGAGCCCAAGGGTGGGATGTTTGGTTGCCCGATATGTGCATTTCTCCCAACAAGGGACCCAAAGTACCTTACAGCAAGGTTAAAACAAGGCATAGCTAAAAACCTGATCATATATTTTTAAAGGAATTAAGTGTGCTGTAAAAATATTCCTAATTTAAAACAGTGTTTAACATTAAAAAGAGATACCAATAAAGATGGTAATGCAGCAGATGGAAGTGGCAATGGGGTGTCCTTGGCCGGCCCCTGGGATTCATAGGGTGGCTGTGAGGATGGAGCCAGCCCCACACTGGCTTTGGGGGGCTGATAGTGTCTGAGAGCGAAGATGTTTGGAGGGCAGTTCTGCAGAGCAGCCAAATAAGCCTTAGGCTGCCCCATAAAGTGGGGGGGGGGGGGCTTGGTCCTGGACAGGCCTGGGTGTTTTTGAGTGAGGGGTTTCCACTTGGAGACATCCTTCTGCCACCTTCCTCTCCTTTCTTTCTTTCCTTCCTTCCTTCCTTCCTTCCTTCCTTCCTTCCTTCCTTCCTTCCCTTTTGCTGAGAGTACAGTTCAGGGGAGCTCCTCCTTGGGCTTGTTGTGGGGAAGGGCCTTTGACTGGCAGGAGGTTTGTTTGTTTGTTTGTTTGTTCTTCCTCCTTCCCTCTTTCCTCTTGCAATTCATCACCTTCCTCTGACCTTTGGATCACTCTCAGCCCAGAAGAGTGTTTTGTGGGAAAGAGAAGGCTGTTTTGCCAAGCCAAGCCAAGCCAAGCCAAGCCAGCTGCTTGTGGGATAGGGAGAGGATGATGGGCAGGGAATGAGCAGCCAGTTGCTGGACGTAATTAGATTAACAGGCTTTCTCTTCCTTTCACGCACTTGGGGTATGTGTCTGTCTCAAATGCTGCGCCTGAAGTTGATTTCCAGAACAGGTTGCATGGATGTTCAGTCTTGCTATCGTTTCAGTTTCAGCAGCTTGATCATCAGAGTCTGTGCTGAAGCGGAAGGAAATAGCCGCAAAGGGAAGCTGGGTGACTTGTGCAACTGCCACGCCGTCGACACACTAGTACTCTCTGGGGTCGGATGGCGCAATCCTGCACTTCCATGGCCAGGGAAGACCCTTGAAAAGCACCAGGGTGGGAGGCAGTTGTACCTTTATCTGGGCATCTTTCTGTTCTCCAAGGCATGACCCCAGAATGCCCCGGGGGGCCAGTAGGTGGTGGTACCTGGCCCTTCTGCGCTTTCCCAGAAGGCCATGCTCCTGTCTTAGGACATCCTCTTTTGCACAGTATTTTTTAAAGTAATAGTTCCTCTCCCTTCTAAAAGATCAAAATTACTTTCTGAGGCTCCATTATCAAATAATATTTTGTGGGTGTGGGTGTGGGTGTGGTGGAGTGTGTGTCTCTTTCTGAGATTGATTGTGGCATCTTGTATCCCTGCAGCAAACAGAAGCCCTGACCTGTCACTAAGGTGGCAGTTGGCAGAAAGCAGAGCAGCCAGCAGAGCAGCCAAGCTCAAGCACAGTTGTTGGGAGCCCCTTGGTTCTTCCACAGCCGAGAGGAGCCCTTCCTGGTGCACCCTTGGAGCTGAGGGGGAGTCCTGGGGAAATATGGACTCCTTCCTGGAAAGCTGATCTGCAGTCTTGGTCCTCCTCCGGACAGTCTAGATGCCTCCAGGATTCCCAGAGTGCAGGAAGGAAGAGGCACCAGAGCTTTGGCTGGTGGGGGGGGGGATCCTCAGAGTTACATTTCCCCTTCCCCCAAAGAAAGGAACTTTCCCAAGTTCTCTGCCACACAGCTCTTGAGCTGAAGGGGAATGTGAGACATTCCTCTCCTCCCAGCAGCCCAGCTGAGTGAGTGGCCTGGGGGTCTTGCTATCGGGCAGCTGCTAGGAAGGACACCCTCCCCTTTCTCCTGGCAGCTCCCTTTGGCAGATAGCAGGAATCCAGTTATCTCACCATCATCCTGCCTTCTTTGCACGCACTCCCCGCCCCCTGCCTGCCCCCCAGCAGCCATCTTCTCTGTGATAAACATGCTTTCTCTTTTCACCCCTTTTAGCATGGTGCCTTCAACTTCCCTCATGGCATTGTTAGATCTGAATTCTAAGCACAAGGGGCCTGTCCTGGCCATTGCTGTAAATTGCAGGCCATGGTGGACTTCTGTTTTGTTGAGTCTGGGATGAAACACAGCTTCCTAGTGCTATGATTCCACTTTAACTGCCATGACAATATCCTGTGGAATCCTGGGGCTTGTCTTTTGGTGAAGTATGACAGCTCTTTGGCCAAGAATCTCAAGTAGTAATAGTAGCAGTAGTCGTAGTAGTTGTTGTTGTTGTGTGCCTTCAAGTCACTTCCACCTTAAGGTGACCCTAAGGTTACAAGTTTCCTTGGCAAGGTTTGTTCAGAGGGAGGGTCACTTGCCTTCCTCTGAGGCTGAGAGAGCATGACTTGTCCAAGGTTGGGTAGTGGGTTTCCAAAGCTAAGCAAGGGTTCAAACCCTTGTTTTCTGGAATCCCAGTCTAACACTGATACTACGATGGCTCTAAAACATGCCAGCCCTCTCTTAGCATTTTCTTGGCCAGATATATTGAGAGGAGAAATTGCCTTCCTCTGAGATTGTGTGACTTGCCCAAGGGCACCCAGTGGTTTTCATGACTGAGTGCAGGTTTGAACCCTGGTCTCCCAAGGAGGCCTAGTCTAACACCCAAGGCTCTAGACTACACTGGCTCTGAAACATAATTTTGTACACTGTCTACACTTCTTTTCTTTGTAAAAGAATCTTGTGGCTTTTGTGGAGTTCCACACTGGAAGTCACCCTCTCCAACATGTGGACAGTTGGGCTACTAATCCCTGCTCTGGGCCAGTCTTTCTTGGTGGCTGAGGATGTACAGCCCCTTGGCCACAGTTTGGAGTGCGAGAAATGGCTGATGACTTTTTGTCTACGAGTCGAGTCCTATTCTCAGAGAGCTGGCCTCTCTGTCTGGTGGGAATAACAGAATCTTAAAAGTTGGAAGGGACCCCAAGGGCCATATAGTCCAACCCCCTCTTGCCATGCAGGAAGATACAGCTGAAGCACTCCTGAAAGTTGCCCTCCAGAGATGGAGAATCCATTATCCTCTCAAGCAGTCAAAGAGTTCTTACAGTAAAAAACATTAAGACTCTTTCTTTGTAATTTGAATTCATTGGTTCATGTTCTTGTGCCATTGCACACTCACGTGAAAGGCACAATGACCATTGGAGAGAAGGAGCCAAAGAGGAGTGTTAGTGGCCAGCCTCACAGTGCGCAGGGGAGGGGGGAGATAGTGGGACTTTTCCCACACTGGGAGCTGCCTCTTATCTCTTTGAGAAGCAGGGCAAAAGCTGGAAAAACCTCCCTCTATATCACAAAATCCTCTGAGATAAAGCAAAGGCACAACAGCAAAGGCATTGGGAAGGGAGAGAGGCTTAGGACGGGGGGGGGGGGCTGCTTGGGATAGAGATAGATGGTGGCCTCCCTTGGACCAAGGCCAGGCTCTTTCCTGGAGGGCAGCTGGAGGCTAAGGGACAGGAGGTGTGAGGCCCCAGGTAAATTCTCCCCATTGGGTTTGTCTGCTGCATCTGACTTGTGGGGAGATATCTACTCCTGGCGCATCTTGAGTGGGTGCCAACCTGGGCCAGAGGAAGTCAGAGGAGCCAAGAGCATAGGGCAGGGGTAGGCAACCTTTCCCCTTTAAGGGCCAAGGGACTTCAGCTCCCAGAAGCCTCAGCCATGTTGACCAATAGTCCCATGTTGGCCCATAGCTCCTGGGATTCTGGGAGCTGAAGTCCCTCGACCCTTAAAGGGGAAAGGTTGCCTACCCCTGGCATAGGGGGTGATGCTTCCTCGTCTTCTAAAACAAGGCCCAACCTGGTGCCCCCAAAAAGAGAGAGGTAAGGAATAGATGTATTGATGTGGAAATGAAGCATAGCTGGGGGGGGGCCTCCCTAGAACTTCCTCAGCCCCCGTTTTGCTTCACGCATTTAGGAGGAGGAGGAGCAGCAGCAGCAGCAGCAGCAGCCAGAGCTCTCAGTGATTGCTTGCAGGCTCTGACCCATCTTTTCCAGGGGGCAGGACACCTTGCAGCCAGCCCCTCATCTCCTTGGGGAAAGCTATGAGATGGGTCCCTGTGTGTGTGTGTGGGGGGGGGGAACTGCAGGGAGAGGGTGGGAGCCTGCCAAGGCCACCCCTTCCCCATGAAGGCCTTGCAGCCAGACGTGTCCTGTTGCATGCAGAGGCGTTTTCATGCCCACGGCAGTGCAAGAGATGCAGCTGTGAAATGGGAGCCCATTCATTGTTGGTGGGGGAGTGTGTGTGTGTTAATTCTGGCTGCTGGGAAGAGGAGGTGGAGGAGGAGGAGGAGGACCTGTGCCACCCCTCCGCTATCTCTTGGCATGCCCTTGTGCCCTGAGCCCCAGGAATCTTTTAGCCCTGGTGCCCAAAGGGATGTCTGCTTGGGAAGACGGCATTATTTTCTTTGCTCTTTGTGGAGCTCCAGGGAGTTTGCTTTGGCAGAGTCCAGCCCTGGGGAGGGAATTTTGGCTCCCTCTTTCTCTCTGTCTGATCCCATGGCTCATCAGGGGACAGTGCAGGGAGGAGGGCCTGTAGGTCTGGCCTTGGCAGGAGCAGGGCTGCCTCCTGGTTCCTCAGCTCTGGGGCTGATGATGCACCTTGGCTTCCTGAGCCCTCCGGTTATCTGCCAGGTGATGGGAGTTGCAGCTACCACCGTTCTTTCCCCCGCCCCCCTTCCTTTCTTTTTCGGGGTTCAGGGGAGCACCTGGGTGCAATCCCTGCCTTCTCTTCCTGGTGCCTTGGGGCTGCTGGCACAGTTGAAGACGTATTGCGGTGACCCATGGTGCAGAAAAGAAAAGGGCTTGCCTGCCACTCCACGTACCCTGCTTTCTTGTTCCAGGCCCTCTGGGCTGGTGTTTGGAATAATCCTTCTACTTCCTTCTTTTCTAAGCTCATAGAATGATTGGGTGGTTGAAAGGAAGGAAGGTTGGTTGGAACCCAGGATCCCCCTCCTCTCCCTCACTGGGGCTGCTTCCCATTCATGCCCCCCTCCTGGGCTGCTGCAGACAGGAAGGCAAGTGGCACCCTGCAGCCCCTTCCATCTCCATGGGCTTTGGTGTGAGAGCGGCAGTGGTGTGCGTGTGTGTAGGGACCTGCCTTGGGGTCCTTCTCCCTTGGCGCTTCTTGTTTCGTCCAAGCTGGGAGAGAGCCTTTCCTGCCCCCTCTATGGGGCTGTCGGGGGGGGGGGGACCAGGGAAGCACATATCTGGCTCCTATCAGGCGTTTGGGCCTGGATCTGCATCACGGCCAGCCTGCAATTACTTCTTCAAAAACCTCTTCTTTTCTCCAAGAAAGGAAACATCTGGCGCATGGTGCTTTCCCCCCCAGTCCAGTTCTTATTTTTAGCCAGGGGTCTGGAGTTTCCCCTGTAATCTGCTTGTAATTCAGGTTCACCTCCCACTCCCCCTTGCCTTGCCTTGTGTGTGTGTGTGTTGTGGTGTGTGTGTGTCAGTGCTTCAGATATACTTGCAGCTGCCTCTCCCGGCTGAATTTGGACAATGTGGGGGGCGGGGGGCTGCAAAAAGCCGCTGTAGCCTGACAACTTGCAGGCAGGCGGACGGACAGCCTCTCTTTGAGCCCAAGTGCCGGATCAAGGGGAGGAAGGGCCAGTCTGAGCCTCTCTCATTCCTTCCTTTGAGAGTGGAGTGCAAGTTGTTGTTGTGTGCCTTCAAGTCATTTCTGAATTATGGTGACAAACCCTGGTCTCTAGAGTCGTGGCCCAATGCTGCAAGTATGACACTGCGCTGACAATCAGGGCTAACACCAGGCGCTATGGCATCAGGTGCTGCTCTGTTTCTCCAGGCACCTTCCGTTCGCTGCCCTGTGCTGGGTTCGGGTCTGTCTCCTGGAAGACCCTTTTACCCCCTCTATCCCTGCTGCATGATGGGATGGAGCTCCCATCACTAGTCCCAGCTTCTGCCAACCTAGCAATTTGAAAGCATGCAAATGCAAGTAGATAAATAGTTATCACTTCAGTGGGAAGGTAAACAGCATTCTGTGCAATCATGTTGGCCACATGGCCACCAGAGCAGTCTTTGGACAACACTGGATCTTTGGCTTAGTAATGGAGATAAGCACCACCACTTAAGGTCGGACACGACTTGACAGCCTTGTCAACGGGGAATACCTTTACCTTTATCCCTGCTTAAACCAAGCTTCTAGTCCCTAGGCTGCCCTACATCCTGCAGCATCCCTTGGGGAACCTGACCCACTGGCGCTGGCTCTCTTAAGCAGGCAACTGAGAGGAGTGCAAATCCCAGCTAGTCAGCCAGCCTTATTAATGCAAGAAAAGGGAACCCTCTAGTTGTGTTTCTCTTCTTCCCCTCTGACAGCTGCAGCTGGACTGGGGTGAAGGCAAAGCGGAGGCTGACGGCCTCTCAGCATCCATCTTCCACCATCACCCCCATTTCTTTCTGCCTCTGTGAAGCAAGAAAGGGAGGAGGAAGAGGAAAGGGGGAGGCCTGCAAGGATGTGGGGAGTGTGGGGTGAAGCCCTGCGAAGAGAAGACCTCTCTCCTCCCTGGCTGGTTCAGAAGATGTCAGCCTCTTTCTGAACGTCCGCTGCTTCTCTTCCATAGTTTAGGCCCTTCCAGAAGAGGAGGAAGTAGAGGCGTTGCTGCGTACCTCTGAGGGCCAGCATCCCTCCCTCACCTCTCGCCTCCTGGGCCCTTCCAGTCCTGTAGTAGTGGACAGAGCACTTGACCCCTGCCGTCCCAGTTCCCAAACCGAGTCATCCAAAGGGCACCTTCTCTCCTTGCTCCCCATGCTGTACAGCAGCTGCTCTCTTGAACCTGTTGCAGAAAAGGTACATACTTGGGAAGGAGAGAGCCAAGGCTCTCCTGGTACGGGATGGATGCACCCAGCTACCAGGGAGATCAGTCTGGAGAGAGCCTGCAAAAATAAGTTCCTTGGACTACAACTCCCAGAGACCCCTCCCAGGGTGGGGATTCTGGGTGTTGAAATCTGAGAAGTTGAGGCTGGGCGGGCGATGTGGCTCAAGCGGGCACAAAGGAGAAAATAAGTCATGCTGCTAGGCAGGGAAGAAGTTCAGCACAGCCTCCCAGCGTCAGGGTGAAATTCTCCTCGGGGCACAGTGCATGTGTGGCCTCCGTCTGAGACGCTAAGGACACAGACGTTGACTGCTTCCTCCCTCCCTTTCCTTCCCCTAGTCCCAAATAGAGCCAGTCCCCAATCCAGGATGGTGTCCTGACCCTTCTGGACATGCTGCTGCTGCTGCTTCAGGACATTGGAATGCTTCCTAGCTTTATTTTTCTGCCGCTGCTGGTGCCATCATTGTTCACCTTTGGGAAGGGAAGGAGTGTGTGGTCCTCTTGGGAGGCAGGCTTTATACCTAAAAAGTTTGAATTGTGAAGGGACAGTGTGAGGGTTGGCAGGTGTCATAATAGCAGCTCCCGAAAAGCAGCTTCACCAGTGGCTTTAGAGGCCAGGATGCTTACCTTTACAAAGTGTGATCTTCCGCAGACCCCCCCAAACACAAGTCTCCTTTGTCAAACTACTAGACCCAAACTTGGGGTCTGGAGGGGGCTTGCATGCAAGGATGGACGAAGGGGGGGCATGGTGTAATCTTGGGGTGTCCTCCAACTTTCTTTCCGTCACATCTGGCAAAGGATGGGTTGCCCCAAAAGAGGCCACTTTTTCAGGTAGTAGTGATGGCAATGACAGCATTTTGGCTGCCCCCCTCCCTGGACATATGTCAGGGAAAAGGTTTACCCAGCCCACCAAGGCCCCTCACAAACAGTGGGCATCTGTGTCCAGGCGGTCGGTCACATGGGCTGGCCGTTCTGTCACTATTGTTAACGGTGGGGGGGGACCTGCAGCTGGCACCGTCCCACCATCTACCAGGCCCTGGATGCCCTTTCCTGCCTTCCCTCACCTCCCCCTCAACCCAGAAAAGGCTGTGAGATCGGTTCCTTGAGCTGGAGATGGGGAGGGAGTGGGTGGCTAGCAGGATTTCAGCAGGGGCGTCTTGATGGAAAACTCTTTCTCTCTCTCACACACACACACACACACACACACACTGTGCCAAGCAGACACACAAAGGGGGGAGATGGAAAATGCTGAGGGGTGGGGGCAAGGAGTGGATTTCTGTGAGGAAGGAACATGCGGATGCTGCTGGTATTGATCACAAATTCCTGGGCTGGACACGTGCTCAGAGGCACCCTCTTCCTTCATTCTTGGTGTAATCCTCCTGCTGGAGGCGGAATTTTGCATCTGGGTCCAGTTGGTGGAGGGCCTCTGTTTGGGGGTCCAGCAAAAAAGCAAAGGTGATCTCACTGCCTGCCCACACTGTTGCAGAGGGTGACCCCCCCCCCCGCTACCTGGCTGACTTTTTGGAGGTGCTCCACAGGCAGACATCCTCCAATGAGGGGAGGGGTGTCCAGCACATTTCAAGGAGGCTGCCCCCCTCCATCTCCTCCTTGGTTTCCTCTCTTAGTGGCTTTTCCATTCTTGCTGATGAACTTGGGGTCATGCTCCTTTCACCTGTCAGCCTCCTGCCTCCAAGAGCATTTGGGCATCCGGAGGGTCAACCCATTTTCCACTGCCATCTGGGGGAGTGTTGTGGGTTTGGTGGCATGGCAGTGGGCAGGAGAGGAGGCCTCGTGCACTCCGGTCTCACTTGTTTTTCTGAAGGGAGCAGGTGTTTCATTCTTTCTTAAAGTTTAGAGGGGTGACCCTAACCCTAACCTCTGGCCTCACCTGGGTCCTTTCCTTTGCATGACCTCTAGAGACATCTGGCCAGCCTTGGTTTCCTTGTAAGATGGTTTTCTGGGGTGAGTGGCTCTTCCCTCTCTCAACCTTCCCTGCTTGGCTGTTCCACTTTGCCTTACTTACGAGTAGAACGGGCTAACTTCTCCATCCCCAGGCCTGGCAGGGGAAGCATTGGATTTTTGGTTGGCCTATATATGCTGGGTTTTCCCCGGAGGCTGGTTTGCAGGAAACATGTTCACAATGGTGTGTCTCTCTGTCTGTCTGTGTCTGCATGTGAGCTTTTCCCCCACCTCACCCCAATTCATAAATCTAAAATGCTCTAAGAAGGGTGGGGAGCCCTGAAGTGAGGGAACTGATCACCCAGCTCTCAGAGGAGAACTTCAGGTGAGGATTTTCTTCACACTTGCTTGCTCACTTACCCACCTACCCACCCACCTGTGGATGATCTTCCAAGTAGAGAAGAGTGGAGGGCCACAAGAGACTGGGCTGGCCCTCCATCCATCTGCCCGCCTGCCTTCCTGCATACTTGGATGGACAGAGGTGGACTCAGGCTGATGCTAAATTTAGTCTCTTCCTCCTCCTCCCCCCTCCCTCTTTCCTTTGCCTCCAAAATATCATCTGAGCAGACCCACTAGCAGATGGAGGGGCTGCCTTTAGAGCATCTTTCTGTTCCATCCCCCCAGATGCACATTCGCACCCAGCATTGGTTCTCTGATTCCAACCCTTTTGCTGGGGAAAGGGGTGAAAGTGTCCCAGCAGTAAGCACCCTCCGGCCTGGGCACCCTCCCTCCAATCCTGGATGGGCATTGCATCCTGACTTGGCATCTGGGAGGCTCCAATGCTTTGCTTAATCCAGGCGTGGACCATTTTTGGCTGCGCTTCCACATTCAGTTTTTTAGAAATGGAATTGGAATTGACTTGACACCATGTCTGGTTTTGTTTTCAGCCAGTTTTTTGAGGAGTTTGTGTGAGATGAGGAAAGCAAAGCTGCCACATTTGGGGATTTCCCTCCCTTTTTTTTGGGGGGGGGAGCATTTCCCTGTCCCCAAAAAATAAACTGGCCTGGGCAGAGGGGCCACATGTAGGCCAGACTTTACAACCCCGGCTTTGTCCCTACTCTTGAGGAAGCCTGGCTAAGGGTGGAGAGGTCTGACCCAATTCATCAGTTTGTGTATGTTTCCCTGCCCAACCCCATTCAGGTGCTGGTCCTGTTTTCTTCATTTCGCAGTAGAATTTTCCTTTGGGGTTGGGTCCTCTAAGACAGTGGTCCCCAACCCCCGGTCCGCGGCCCGGTACCGGTCCGCAGAACAAATGGTACCAGGCCGCCCTGCTACTGCAGTGGGTCCTGCGACTTGATTTAATAATCAACACGACGCCGCAACCCCCCCCCCCAGTGGGCCGCGGAAAAATTATCAAACGTTGACTGGTCCACGGCAATAAAAAGGTTGGGACCACTGCTCTAAGACGTTAGTTGTGTGTAGGGTGGGGTGGGCTGGAGATGATAACAGACATCTTGATCCGTCCTTGAGCGTTCATTGACCTGACAAAGGGATCCTGTGCAAAACCAGCCTGGCCTGAAAGGTGTGGGAAAAGGAAGCCCTTGGAAGGGTGAGGAAGGTGAAGGATATGTCATCTGGGAGAGAGACACTAGGCCCAGCACCATCCGGCCTGGAATAAGAAGAACCCTTACTTGGGATTTTTATGTTCTATTTAAATTATATTAATATATCTATATGGAAATTTTAATGCTGTAAGCCGCCCCGATTGCTCTGCAGAGGGGCGGGATATAAAAAATAAATATTATTATTATTATTAGATATTCCAGCAAAAATGCAAAGCCCTGGTCCCTCCACTCTCACCCACAAGTGAAACATCTTGCTGTAGTACCCTGGAGAAGGACGTTTGCCATTTTGCTCCAAAAGTGGCAGATTTTGTGCTAAAGAAATTTTGCCGAAACAGCCCCAGAATGTGAAAAATAATAGCCGTACCATGTGCAAAAATGCTTGTAATCTCACCCAGCAGTTACAAAATGTGGAATATTTTTATTTCCTGCCTGTGAAAATGAAACATGCACTGTTGTCCCCCAATGGGGACCATGGTGCCTCATGATATTTCCAGGTTGGAAGTCTTTCTGAAGATTAAGAGAAAGTGGGAACCCCCTGTTTTTGGAAGAAGGGCCACCAGAGCCATCTGGAATCCGCTCCCCACTTTCCCGCCTGAGTTCAGCAGAACAGGAGCAAGGAACCCCCCCAAAAGGTTGCACTGTCCGCTGTGAGGCGAAATGATAGTTGCCCCCCCCCTTACTGAACACTCTGCATTGTCCATGTTGTGACTTTTCTTGGGCTGGGGCATTGGGGCTTGACTAGGAAAAGTTGGCACCCTTCTGGGTTCTTCAGGGCTGCAAGTGTCCACCTGAGCCTTAGATTAAGCTTTTGGAGGAGACCCTTAGCGTACCCTTGGTGGGAGGAGAAATACTATGCATTTACAAAGGAGGGCCTTCTCTGTGGTGATACCCTGATTTTGAAAACACTTTCCGGAAAGAAATACAGTGGATGCTTTTGGGTGTCTTAATATTGATACTTCTCATTTCTCTTTTGAGTTCTGAATGGATGGTTGGTGTTTGTTTGCTGCTTTGAAGATTTTTATGAGTGTGTGTGTGCCCCTGAATAGTTACTCTGCTCTGCTATTATAACTTTCTTATTAAACTGTTGTGTACACTGTCCTGGGAGGTTCTCTGGATGTTTGGGGAGGAGGTGGGAAATAAATCAATAAAAATAAGTAAGCAATTATGAAATAGAAATGATGGTTCTTGATGGACCATAGCCTGCTCCCTCCCTCCTCCCTTGCAGACCTGTCCCGGAATCGTTTTGCTGAGGTGCCTGAAGATGCGTGCCACCTGATGTCCTTGGAAGGGTTGAGCCTGTACCACAATTGCCTGCGTAGCATCCCTGCTGCCATCGCCAACCTCCAAGCCCTCACCTACCTGAACGTCAGGTAATGCAAGCAGAAGGGAGCCCAGGCTGGGTGGGGACTGGGGTGGGTGGAATAGTGCCTTCTTTCCTCTCAGGGAAGATGAAGGAGGGCTCCCTGTGGATTATTTTGCAAGACCTGGCTGGTCCTTTTCCCAAGGGGGGGCGCTTTCTTGGCTAAGGTCTCTTTCCCCGCAGCCGGAACCAGCTCAACTCCCTGCCCTCCTGCCTCTGCTGCCTACCCCTCAAAGTCCTCATTGCCAGCAATAACAAGCTGGTCTCCCTGCCCGAAGACATCGGTGCCCTCAGAAGCCTGCGCCAGCTGGTGAGTCAAGGCTTGGGTGGGCAAGCGGCTAGACAGGTTGGGACAGAGAAGCTCTTGCATCAGCCCCCTCCCCACCCCAACCTCGTTCTTTGTGGAATCCTGGAGTGGTCCAGCTTTGTTGTTGCCTGTGAGGTTGAAGCCATGTGGAGATCAGGAGAGTAAGGAATCCCCAGATCTCAAATTCCCTCCCCCTCCACACACACAAAACAGCAGGAAAACTAGAACAGGTAACTGCTGGCTTCATTGCTGGCAGTGCAGCAGCAATCAAAAGCTGAACAAAAAAAGGTTAAATTATGCTCAAAGTCCTGAATGGGGGGTCACCAGCCTGTGGCAAAGACACTTTGAAGAGAGGAATCTTTGAGGCCACTCTCCCAAAGTGGCGGAGACAGTTAACAAAAGAGAAGGTCCTCCACCTCAGCCTCCTCTTCTTCCTCCTGCTCCACCCCACCTGTTACCATCTGCCTCCTATCCAGACTGCGATGGGACCTTTCTCAGGAGGGGTCTGAGGGAGCCCTGAGCTGGATCCTGTAGGAGGAGGCGTCTCTCAGGCCCAGGGTTCCAACCAGTGCTGTTCTCAGAAATGGACAAAACACTTTCCCTTTAACTTGCCCAAATTATTCTTCTCCACCCACCCACCCACCCACTCTGCCTTGTGATTTTAACTGACTGAAGTTTCTGAATATCCTTTGAGGTCAGTCTGATATTACAGCTGTTAGTAGTGCTGCTCCCTTTTATCCAGCCTTTCCTCCCATCACATGCCTCCTTCCCATCAGACAGTGTCAGAGTGGTTTTGGGGGGAGGGAGAGGTGCTCTGTAAGGGCCCAAAGGGGGACTGTGTCTTTCAACTTCTGCCTCCTTTAACTTTTTCCCGAGCAGGACGTCAGTTGCAATGAGCTGCAGTCTCTCCCAGCCAGCGTGGGGGGCCTGGAGTCTCTTCGGGACCTCAATGTCCGAAGGAACCAAATTACCAGCCTGCCTGAAGGTTAGTCTCCTCCTGGGCTGTTTTCCCTGCTGTCCTATTCACAGAGGGGGAAGTTTCCTAAAGTTTCTCAGGGGAAGCAGCAGCAGCAACAGCAGTGCTTTGGAAGAGTCAGGGTGGTGCCTCCCACCTCTTCCGTTCCTTCTACCTCCCTGCCTCTCTGAGACACTTATTGGTTCACACCTGTGGTGTGTCTCCCTCCCAGAGCTGGCTGAGTTGCCCCTCGTGCGGCTGGACTTCTCTTGCAACCGCGTCACTCACATTCCTGTCTGTTACCGCCACCTCCGGCACCTGCAGTCCATCCTTCTGGAGAACAACCCCTTGCAATCCCCACCTGCACAGGTAATCAGGGTGTGGCTGGGAGGGAGAGACCACTGGCAGACAGGGGCCAAAAGCGCCAACTCACCTACTGCTGTAGGAGGTGGGGAAGGGCTGACCTTTGGCTGTCCCATTCTGCGCTCCTTGGGCAAAGCATCCTTGCTCCATTCTGCTCCTTCTTCTTAGCCTTGGTCTTTAGCACAAGCAGTCTCTGCTGCTTGTGGTGGCTGCTAGCATCCCTACCACCCTCTGCTTTTGAGAGCCCCTGGGGAAATGTAGAGCCCCATCCTTAGGTAGCTCTAGACACGGGCTGGGCTGGGCTGTGGTTGGAGTAATCTGAATTTTCTCTCTGCCTTGAAAGCTCCCTCCTAATCCTGACTCCTAATCCAGGCATTCTGGCCATCCTTGTGGTCATGGCACCTAAGTCAAGAGCAGGCCCCAAGGGGCCCATTAGACATCTGGAGGGGTATAGGGACTCCCCACCCCACAAGAGGATCATCGTAAAAGCCTCTTCAGGATTTGCCTGAGGGAGGTGCTCCCAGCAGCAGTGGCAGCTTTTGTCCTGTGGGGAGGTGCTTCTGGACCATGACTGGTTGGCCATTGCCCCCACAGATTTGCCTGAAAGGCAAAATCCATATCTTCAAATACCTCAACATTGAGGCCTGCAGCAAGGGCCGAGTGGACCTGGCAGAATTCGCCCGAGGGAGCCGTCCCACCGGCTTTGGAACCTGGTGAGGAGGGGGGCAGAGATGGGGTGCTGCCAGGCTGCCCTCACCCCTTGCTAAAGGAGGGAGGCTTCTAGTCCAGCTTGGCAGCAAGATGGGGTGGTGAGGGTGTTGCTTTGGCATCCTCCAGGGGAGAGAAAATAGGGCTCTTGGGAGGATGAAACCTGGCCTCTCCCTTTGCCCACCCCATCCTTGTGCTTTTCTTTTCTCCCCTGCTGCCCCCCACAGCATCCCAGATGATTTGTACTCCATGCGGCAGTATGGCGGCCTGGACTCGGGCTTCAACAGTGTGGACAGTGGAAGCAAACGGTGGTCGGGGAATGAGGTACAGTGGGGCTATGCTTGGGGTTCAGGAGTAATACCAACTGCTTCTGAAGGTGCTAGAGGAGGGAACTTAGTTTGTAGGTCCCTGTCCTCATACAGCCCCCCAAACTGGAAAGAATGTGTAAAGCTGGCTGGCAGCAGCTAGGAGAGCTGAGCTGGCATTATCTCCCAGTTTTTCCATGAGAGGCCTTTGTAAATCTGATCCCCTTTTCTCCACCTCTCAGTCTGCAGATGAGTTTTCAGATCTCTCCTTCCGCATTGCTGAGCTGGCCCGGGACCCCAAGCAGCTGAAGGGGAAGCGCAGTGGGGCAGGTGAGGCGTCGTGGCTGGGGAGGGAGAGCAGAGGCAGGAACACCGGCCAGCCCAGGTGCCTCTGTGTGTGTGGTGTCATTGGTTGATGAATGGACGCACAGGTGGAGGGTGGAACGAGAAGCCCTGAGTGCAAATTCTTCTCTTCCTAAGCACAGTTGATGCTAGTGACCTGGATCAGGTGGACTACATTGACAGCAGCATCAATGGGGAGGAAGAGGAGGAGGAGGCGGCAGCAATGGTGACCGAGGGCAAGTTGGATAGCGGGGCCAGGAAGAGCGCATTCCTCAGAGCTACGGAGCCTGGTTTGACCAGCAGGTGAGCAGCGACCCCTGGCGGTCTTTGCACTCAGAGCACCCCTGAGCACCTTTTCTCTTTTCTGTTGGATGGAGAAGGGGAAGGCAGCTTTCACCACCATGGCTCAGTCCTCTGGCAGGACATCGAGAAGGGAGCCATCCTGGTGTCTGAAGGGAAGGCATTTCACAGTTTGGGAGCAGCCACTGAGAAGGCCCTGTTTTGCATCCCTGCTAGAGTTGCCAGTGAAAGTGGTACAACTAAGCGATTTTAACGCGTTTAACTAAGCGAGTTTCTCCAGAGGCTCTCAAGACCTGGATAATTTCCCATATTGGGACATACATTTAATCATAAATAAATATATATGTGGAGAAAAGGTCCTTCATATAGCCCAGTGTACTGTATAGGGCTGCATGGATAATTAGCAGCAGTTAGAATTGTGCCTGGAAATGGACCAGCAGCCAGCAGAGCTGTGTGCTCCCTGTAACTAGCCAGTTAACAAATCTGGCAACAGCTCTCTGGACCAGCAGAAGCTTCCAAAAACTCTTCAAAGGCAGCCCCATGCAGAGTGCATTACAGTAATCGGGACATAATTAAGGGACATGTCACTTATGCCAGATCAGATGTGGCATCTGAGGGTAGGAAGGTATTCCTTTGCCTCCCCAGCCCCAGGTGGCTGTTCTACAGGTTCATTTAGTCTCCTGATGCCACTGTTAGTGTTCAGAACAGCCCTCCTTTCAGGGTCTGCAAGGACTTTCCCCCGCTGACCTGTGCCATGGAAGCCGCTTGCCCTCCTTTACCAGCTGGCCTACTGAAACTTGTCTCTTAGTTATGCAGGAAGCCCTGTTCCTGACTTCTTCACAGCTTTGCTCACTCATCCTACTCTGAGGAGGCTGGGGTGGGTGGGAATGGCTCTGGGGGGCCCTGCCATTCGGTGACTCTTTCCCCTCTCCCTCCAGGGCCAACCTGCCCCGGCCAGAGCCATTTGGCGAGGAGCGCCGTCGCCCAGAGATCCTTCAGCTGTGGCAGGACCGAGAGCGGCAGCAGCCACCACAGCGGCCCCTGTGGAGCCAAGGGGCTGAGAAGCGTGAGAGGTATGAGGGGGGTGGTGGTCCTGGGAGAGGAGTTGGGCCATGCCCTCTTTTCCTTGACAAGCAGCCTGTGCCCCATGGGGAACATCCTTCTGGGGCCACTGCCTTGATGCATCTGCCCTGAGGCTTCCATCTGGCTTTCTTCTTGCCAGGATCTGTGCCCATGACCCTGCCCAGTCCAGTTGCTCTGGGCTGCTGGAAGTGGTTGTGGTCCCCAGAGGAGGAAAGTCGAAGTCTCTCCCTTGCAGGAAGGGGTGCCTTTTCTCTCACTTCCCACCTCCAGCCTTTTTTTCCCTTCCTCTGCCACCAGACTTGATTCCTCTTCTCTTAAGTCAGCAACCCAAAACTCTGCTGAGCAGATTCCTCTTCCTCCTGCTGTTTCCCCTTCAAAGGCCTTCCTCACTTTCCTTAGTTCTTAGTAGATGCCATTGCTTTCTGTGTCACAAGAGCCCTGTGAAGTGGACTACTGTGACTTCTCATTTTATGGCTGGATCAGGAGGAGAGTAACTGGCCCAAAGCCACACAGTTCCTGGCAGAGGCAGGACCTTGAACCCAGGGCCTCCCTGCATCAGGTCCCACATTATTACCTATCTGGCTACATTGGCATTACTTAAGAAGAAAGTTGGAGCTCCTTTTTAAAACCCAGCAGTTGCTTTTGGCAGAGAGGTGAGGATGTCAGATGCTGGGATGCAGGGAAGTCCCCCCAAAACACAGCTGCCTGTGCGATGGGCGTGCAGTTCTGGCTTCTCTTTCTGACATTGGAGTCTTTTTTACCTCCACAGCAACAGCCTAACAGAGAGTAGCAGCAGCCTCTCCCAGCTGAGGCATCGAATGGCCAAGGTAACCATCAGATCGTGGCTTGGCCACAGTCACGTGTGCCTGTAGTCAAATTATTGCTGTGTATGTATTGGGGTGGTGGTGGTGGAGGGATGATTGCACGCATTACTCTGTGCGGCTTCTCTTCAGAGAGTGAGTGTGTATGTACTGTGTTTTGCAGTGCCCCTCCCACCCTGGCAGCACCCACAGCCTCCGTTTGCAGCTGAGGTTTCCCCCCCCCCCCCTTTCCCCTTCTTTGGAGGCAAATGGCCACTTTTATTTCTTCCCTCTGTTCTCTCACAGGGAGCAGAGCAGCTGGCTGGTTCCCTCAGGCAGAGCCCCTTGCACTATGCAGGTAAGTTGGGCCACAGCATAAGTGCAGTAGCCAGGGAGCCCTCCTGGTAGACGGCAGCTGAGGAGGGAGTGAGAGTCTCCAGGGCTCCCCCTTTGAGGTGAGAAGAGGCTGCCAAGTGGAGGGGTCCCTAGAGGAGGTGGGTTGGCACAGCAGAGGGGATGATGCTATGGGGACCTTGGCAGCCGACTTTCTTTGCACATTAGCAGGCACAAGGGCCAATAGGAGCTGAGGAGACCCATTGCTAAGCCACTTCCTCCTTCCCTCTCTTTCTCTCTCTCTCTCTCTCTGCGCAGATCCTTACCACCCACAGAGCTCCATGGTGGGTGCCAACTCTTTGCCCCGTGAGACCAACTCCGTGCAGAAACCTTCCAGCTTCCTTTTCCGCTCCTCCTCACGTCACAGCATCCAGCGAGGAGGCTCTGGTAAGCATCAGGAAGGGCAGCCACCAAAATGAAATATGGAAGATCCCCACTGTGGCAGATCATACACTTTGCTGGCTGGCCAAGGCCCCTGTGTTGTCCCCTGGACTCACACGTGGCACCTTTCCTCTGTCAGTTACCGTACGCAGCTGAAAGCAAACACACACACACCCTTTGCTGTGAGAGGAGTCAAGAAGTCAGAGGACCATTGGGAAAGAAAACATCCTTTGATTTACTTACCAAATGCTTGTACCAACTTTCTACTAAAAATAGTGCCCGTGTCAGAAAAGAATATTATAGTACTAAAGCATTTTAGAAAAGAGGGGAGGGTCAATAAAAGGACCCACTAGGTGAAAATCTGCTTCAGCAGCAAGTCAGCTTAAATGCCAGGAGTTTGTATCTGAAGAATGGCAGAAATTAAGGCCACCAGGCTTCACTTACCAAGGGGAGCAGCCACAGAGAAGACCTTCTCTCACGTCTCTTCCCCCCCCCCCCCACTTGCGCCTCTGAAGGTGGCAAGACAAAGAGGCCTCTCTCTGGGTTTGTGAAACCTGGGCAGGAGGCTGGCATGGGAGAATGTGGTCTTTCAAGCCACTTCGCCAGAGGCTGTGTGGGACTTTACAGAAAACCAAGCGCTCCAACTCTCCTATTTTGGCTCAGAGGCTTCTGGCATTAGCCTAGAAGTGCTTCTGTCTGAGGCCAGTGCATTTTCTGCATAGACCCACACCCTTCTTTGATTGGCTATCTTTTTCTATATGCTTGTGGCCTACTTCCACCTTGTCCCCATTTGCCTGGTTGAAAAACACTTTGCTCCTCGTTTCCTAGGGACAATTCAGCCTGAACCAGCAACTTCCCAGCCAACTTTTCCCTGCGATCCTGTTTAACAGCTTCTGTGGGCCTTTGCAGACTGCCAGAAATAGTGCAAATTGAGTCCACTTTAACTGCCCTGACTCAGTGCTAGGGAATCATGGGAACTGTAGTTTATTGTGGCACCAGAGCTCTCTGACAGAGAAGGCTCAATGTCTCAGAAAAAAATACAATTCCCATGACTCCCTAGCACTAATCCTAACCCTTAAAATGGACTCAATTTGCACTATTTCTGGCAGTCTGCAAATGCCCTGTGTCTCCTTATTAAGCTCAAATCTCCAGCATTCTTGTTCTGTTCAGGTTCAGGAGGAGGGTGTCCTTTTCATCCTAGAAACATTCTTCACTGCCTCATCAAGCTCAGTCTGCCTACAGAAATTATTATCAGTGTTGCTACCACCCTTTCAAACAGCCAGACAAAGAGAAGGCAGACAATGGCTGTGCAAAAGTACACCATGTCTTGGGGAGGGGTGATGCAAACAGATCTCCAAAGGATGAGGAGTCATAGAGGAACGCCCCCAACCCCACCAAACAAACAAACAAACAAACAAACAAACAAACCTTGATAAAAGAAATGCTTCACAAACTGATGGGCCAGCTGGGTAGCCGAGAGGCCGCAGCCAAAGCCCATCCTTGGCCTCCCAGCAGCCCTTCTCTTGCTTGCTCCTGAGCACCTGCTGATTCTGCGCACCTTTGTCTCCAGGCTCCCTCTCTCCTGATCTCTCCTCTTCCTCTGAGCTCAGCAGCCCCTGGAGGTTGAGGGCCGGGTCACAGGCACTGGATGAGAGAGAACTGATGCTTCAGCTGCGCAAGGTAGGGAGACCCAGTGGACACACACCCGGCAGATAGGGTCCTGGAAAAGCAGGCAGTGGCCAAATTGTGGGAGGCCGGGCCAGAGGGCAGGATGCTTGGGTCCTGTTTGACCAATAGCCCAAACATGGGGATGGCAAAGAAGGACAGCCTAGCCCTGCAGGATTCTTTGTTAATCAGGACAAAAGTATGTTTGGTCAGTGCCTTCCATATTCTGTGGTCCAGCTGTGTTTGGCTGTGATTTGGGTGAAGATTAGGAAGAGAAAGGGAGGGATTCTAGCAGGAGGAACAGAGGGCCTTGAGGTGGAGCAAGGCATCAGGAACTAGCTCAGAACTAGCTGTCCAGGCCAAAAAAGCTGGATGGTGTGAACCTGCCTCCACCTGGCAGTGTATTCTATACGTCGGCCGACTTTTCCTGCTGAGCCCCTAGCCATCCATTGTTAGGGGTCTAATTCAGTTGCACGGTGAACTCTGCAGCCCTTATTGAGGGCTAGAGGCTTGCTTTAAAAATCAAGGGCTGCTCCTTCCAGAGTCACAGAAGTCCTGGGCCCAGCTGCATTCCCAGAGCCCTCTGGGACCCTCTTTCCCACTCTTGAGGTTGACATCATCCTCTTCCTCTCCAGGCGATTGAGTCCCGGCTGAACATCACACTAGCCGAGGATCTGGGTGAGGCGTTGGCCAATGGAGTCATCCTCTGCCAGCTGGTGAACGACCTGCACCCGCGATCCATTCCTTTCATCCATGTGCCCTCCCCTGCTGTGGTGAGCCTTTGGGGGGAGGCAGGGGCTTCCAAAAGTGTCCCATCCTCGTTCCTTGAGGCTGGGTTAAACCCAGGCCTGGTTGGCTCCTCCACCCACCCACTGCATATAGAGGATGCCTCAGTCTCTCTCTCTCTGCCCCTTGCCCTGCTTTCCTTTCTCAACAGCCAAAGCTGAATGCTGTAAAAAGTCGGAAGAACGTGGAGAACTTCTTGGTTGCCTGTCGGCAGTTGGGCATTCCGGAGGTAAGTCTGGTGGGTCCGTGGGGTGGGGGACATGGCAGTGTTTAGGGAGAGAAGACCTCCTTTAGCAAGGATCCCAAACCCCCTCTTTTGTAAATTCTCTCTCTCACACACACAGAGCCCCTGCCAGGGTTCCTGGCTTCCTCCCCCAAGGTCCCCTTTCCCCACATTGCCCTCCACTCTCTTCTGGCCCACGGCAGGGTCTCCTGGCCAGCCCACCACCTGCCTGGCTCCATTAACACTGCTGTGTCTGTCTGTGTCCTTCCTCTCCCCTCTCTTGTCCCTGTGTCCTCTCCACCTGCCATAGGTCTCACTCTGTTCCACCTCTGACCTCTTGCAAGGCAACGTCCGTGGCTTCCTCTGCCTCCTGGAGGCCCTGCTGCTCCTGCGTCCCTGCGCGGGAAAGCCTCTCGCCCCAGCCGCCCTCTCCGAGCACCTGGCCGGCTTTGGCGTCTTCTATGTCTTCGTCATGCTGCTCCTGTATCTGGCCTATCGCAAGCTCTGTGGCTGCTGAGGGGGTGGGGCACATAGCTGGATGGCCAGCTGCCTGGTGGGGCCTGGTCATCCCGCCAGCATCCAGGGCCTGGCCAGAGGTCCCAATCCGGTCAGGTCTTCTGCATTTTCAGCTGTGTGGATGTCCCTCCTCCTCCTCCTCGCCTTGGCCTCCTTGTGAGGCTGTTTTGCAAAGACTCCTAACTCAGAGGGCAGGAGGAAGGTTGGAGTGGGCCAGTCAGGAATGGGATGGGGGGCTGGGTTAGGGGGCTGCTTCCTTGGGCATGGTATATTCCTGGAGGCCAGCAGCGCTTGGAACCCAGAAATACTCCCTTTCTCCTGCTGGAAACCAGCCTCAAGCAAATGAGGATCCAGGAGAGGTTGCAAAAAGGATGGTCTGTTGCTTGGAGCAGCTCCAGAGCTGGGGAAAGGTGCTTTCTTGGACTATAGCTCCCAGCATCCTCCAGCCAGCAATGATTCTGGGGAGTTGTTGCCCAAAAAAGCAAACTGCTCCACATTTTGAGTCCAGGGTGTCCCTCCCCGCTGCCTTCCCAGCCACCTGCTTCTAAACATTCCCCTCCCTGGTTGTATCTGTGCCTTGTTCTCTTAGTGAAAGTGTTTGGACACTAAACTTAATTTTGGACACTAGAAATAGTTCTGCCCGGCAGGAAGGCACAGTCTCCCCCCCAGCCACTTCTGTGCACTTATACCGCGTTGCACTAATTCACGAGTGCCTGCCAAGAGGAACACAGATGCACACGCACACCAAGTTGCTTCAGTGGGGGAGCCTGCATGACGCGTCTTGAACCCTTCACGTCTCAGGGCAGCCGCGCTCCTGACTTGACGGCACTTGAAGTCTCAGGTCGCTTCTCCCCAGCCAAGGGATGGAGGGCAGGACGTCCTTTGCACCTTGGGCACCCCAGCCCAGCCCAGCCCAGCCCAGCCCCCTTGTTCCACTGGGGCAGCCGCCCCGCCGTGCCTGCGCCCCTGTTCTGACTTTAAAAAACACTAAGCCAAAGGCACTCCCTCCCTCACGTTCCTTCCCCATGCCCCAGAAGACTGGCGGGGAGGTCTCCCCAGGGGTTCCTTGGCCACTGGTGCCACAAAACTGAGGCGTGGGACTCCTTACCATCCCCACGCATGCACCCGCTCCACCAGGGATAGGCAAACTGTCCCCTTTAAGGGCCGAGGGACTTCAGCTCCCAGAATCCCAGACTGTTGGCCAACTTGGCTGAGGCCGCTGGGAGCTGAAGTCCCTTGGCCCTTAAAGGGGACAGTTGCCTACCCCCATCCGTTGGCTTTCTGGGCAGCCTGGGGGCTCTCTGCAGCCTCCTCCCTAGGAACCCGTTCTTCCTTGGGTTGCTGCACCCGCCATCCCAAGGCCCAGCCCTAAAGCCACCACTTGGGAAGCTTAATTTTGGAAACTTCCAAGGGGCTTTGGTGCTTGGAAGTCTCTTGCTTCCCTGGCTGGGTTGGGCCCTGGACACTGGGGGCCTGGCCTTAATTCGTGTGGTTTAGAAAGGGTCAAAGCGAGGGAGGAAGCGCTCGTTGGTGCGCTCCTGAGCGTGGATGGCCTCCTCGCAAACCGCAGTTTAAACGGAGGGAGACACCTTAATAACGCAGGAAACAAGCGGACCCAAGATCCAGCTCTTTTGAGTCTCCCCGTTTGCTGCCTTAAATATATTAAATTATACATACATGCATATATATATATATATTATATATATATATATTTGAAGAGAAAAATATATAGGATATTGTAAAGATATTTGCCTTTTTATGCATGTACAATTTTGTAAATACTTTGTGCTCTATTTATCCTTTTCCTCCTTGTAGGGTGGAATTGTTTTTAAAGGGCTCCAGTTTTTCCCTTCACTTTTTGGGGTGGGGGGCTGTAAATTCACTTTTGTGTGTGCGTTTTGTGTGTGTAAGCTATGCTTGGTTCTTCCCCCTCCTGCCCTTCTTAGGCTTCAGTTCTGTACCTTGAAAAATGTGGAGACATGAATTTCCACCCCAAAAGACAACCGCGTCGTGCATTTGTCGTTCTGTTTGCTTAGGGACTGCTAAGACCCCAAAGAGCGCCCCTTTCCCTCTTCCTAAAAACAGGGGGGACCCCCCCCCGAGCAGAAAGGGGGGAGGAGGAGGAGGGATGGGCAGCCTTCCTCCAGAAGAGGCAGTTCCACTGCAACTGCCAGCATTCTTCCCCCTTGCTGGGATCTGCAGTCCGCCGCCCTGGTGCGCGGAGGGGAGGGGGGCTTAGTTTGCCTGGCGGGGGGTGCCTCCCCTTTTCCCTCGCAGAGGAAGGCTCCGAAGGCTGTCCTCTCCTCTCCGGGGCAGGTGGGCCTCCTTCCTTTTGACGCCCTGGGGTCTCTCGGTGCCCCGGCTGTCTTTGAAGGAGGAGGAGGGAGTCCCAGGGCCGCGTAGCCCCTGAGGGCGTGCAGAGTGCCCCTGCTCCAACCGCTACTCGCTCCCTCCCCAGGAGTCTCTGTGCGGCCCCCGACACGTGCTGCTGCAAGACCAGGAGGACCAAGAGGAGGGCCTGCTCCGCCTGGCCACCGCCCTCCAGGCCCTTCTGGGAAGGGACGCCGGGCCCGAACCCCGGGAGGAGCAGCCCTAGCACAGAGCGACGGAGGCCAAGGCAGGCCCCGGGGCCTGGAGGCGGACAGAAGCGGCTGCAAAGGGCCCCCTGGGACTCGGCCCGGCCCTTGGGGGTGTAACGCGGCGGCGGGGAGGGTCCCGAGGAGTAAACGCCATCGGAGCGAACGGGCCCGGCCTCCGCCCCTTCCTTTCTGCGCCTTGTCCGCGGAGCCCTAGTTTCGCCGGGCCGCCGTTGGAGGTGTCCGATCTCTGCGTTCCCGGAAGAGTGAGGCGGCGCTCGGCTTCCGCTTCCGCCCGGGGAGGATTAGTGCCCTCCGACTTTTGCGGTGCACGCCCTTTAAGGAGCCCCACGTGACCTCCCTTCAAGGCGGACCCTCGGCTTTCCCTCCCGCCGACACTTCCGCCTCCCTCCCCTTTAAGGGCGTCGCCGCCTGAACGTCACGGCGCCTTCTTTGACGTCCTGCGTAGTGGGCGGGGCCTGCCCGGTCTGGTCTGACCGTCCAAAATGGCGGAGCTGGACCTACTGGGCTCGATCCTGAGCTCCATGGAGCCTCCGCCGCCGCTGGGAGGCCGAGAGGCCCGGAGGGCGAAGGGTGGGTCGCCTCGCTCGGTCGGTCGGAGGAAGGGAGGGAGGGAAGGAGGAGGAGGAGGGCCGGGGGCCTTGCGGGGACCTCAGTGACCATCGCCCTCATCATCGCCCCCCTTTTCCCCAAACGCCGAGCGGAAGAGGAGGCCTCAAGTTCCCGGAAGGCGGCGCAGGGCTTTTGGGGGGCGGGAGGAGGACCCCCTGCCCCCCTTTGGCCTAGGCCTCACATCTCGCCTCCCCCCCCCCCGAACAGAGACCCCAAAAGGCCTTTCCCAGAGAGGGCTGGGAGCCCCGAGGGAAGGGGACCCTTCCTTAGCAGCAGAGGAGGCCGCAGAAGGGTTAAAAGGCGTCAAAAGGCCGTTGCCAAACCGTGTTGGGTGGAAGGGGGGAGCCCTGGAATGAAGAGCGACACCCCCCCAAAACAAAACAAAACAAAACCCACCACAGCCAAGTCCGAAGGAGGAGCCTCCAGAACCAGGAGAGGGGTGACACTCTCTCAGCTTCAGCTGCCCCGTGACAGCGTCCCAGGACCCGCTTTGCTGACTCCCCTCCTTTTCCTCCTCCTGCTCTTCTCCCCCAGAACAAAGCGCTCAGCTGAAGAAACTGCAGGAGCAAGAGAAGCGCCAGAAAGCGGAATTCCGGAAGCGGGTCAGTTCTGCTGCCTTGGCTCTGGTCCCCAAACGGGGTGTCTGGCAGGAAGGCAGGCAAGGAAGGAAGGAAGGAAGGAGGTGGAGGGGAGGGAGAGCGCTCCTGGGTCTGCCAAGGCCGCCCCCCCCCCCCAGGACCATCTCCTCACGGCTGCCTTCTCTTTCTTCCCAACTCCTTCCGCAGATGGAGAAGGAGGTCTCCGACTTCATCCAGGACAGCAGCCAAACCAAGAAAAAGTTCCAGCCCATGAACAAGATCGAGCGAAGCATCCTGTGAGTCAGTCCGGCTTTGGAAGGAGGAGAAAGCCCAGAGGCTGCCCCCTCGGAAGACCCTGGAAAATCCCAGTGAACACCACTCTGCCTCATGGTTCTCTATGAAGCAGGGGGGACCATCACAGAGATTGTGACACACACACACACACACGCATACACATGAATATATAAATACATATACACATATATAGCTGGCCCCTTTCCTACACTGAAGTTCACAAAAGTTAAAACAGATGTAAATACAGATTTATTCCACAAAACATTAGAGTGCTGGAACACCCCGGGAAGGGTCACAAACATTAAAGCGGTTTGAGACTTTCCTGAGGTGTTCCAAGTGCTTGAAAGCTTTTGTTGTTGCTGTTGTGTGCCTTCAAGTTGTTTCCAACTTTGTATCATAGAAACATAGAGTTGGAAGAGACCCCAAGAGCCATCCAGTTCAACCTCCCCCCTTCTGCCATGCAGGAACTCTCAGTCAAAGCACCTCCAACAGATGGTCATCCAGCCTCTGTTTAAAGACCTCCAAAGAAGGAGACTCCACCAACCTCCAAGGGAGCGTATCCAAAAACTTATGGCAATCCTCAGGTGAACCCGTGATGGGTTTTCTTGGCAAGATTTGTCCAGAGGGGGTTGCCTTTGCTGAGAGAGTGTGACTTTCCAAGGTCTCCCTAGTGGGTTTCATGGCCAAGCAGGGAATTGAACCCTGGTCTCCATAGTCACAGTCCATCACTTAAACTACTATTAAACCTTTTACCAAAAAAACCCAACCCTAAAAATGTATACTATTTCTCCTCTTGGGAGCACTTTTTAATGCTTTGCACACACACACACACCATCTTAATTTCTGCAAATAAACCTTATTTTATTTATTTAATTAATTTATGCCCTACCTTTTCCCCAGCACAGGATCCAAAATACAGTTCAGCTACCGCCTTATTTTATAAAAGTTAAGAAACAAATCAACAATTCTGTAAAAAAGGAAAGCCAGTGTGGTGTAGTGGTCTGAGCACTGGACTAGGACTCTGGAAACCTGGGTTTGAATACCTGCTTGGCCATGGAAATCCGTTGGATGACCTTGGGTAAGTCACATTCTCTCAGCCTCTGAGGAAGGCAAAGACAAACTCCCTCTGTATAAACGTAGCTAAGAAAAGCTCGTGATAGATTCTCCTTTGTGTCACTGTATTTTGCACACAGCAGCAACAAATCCTTTTCAATAGAATTTTTTAGTGAATGCTTTTCTGTTATTTCTAACTCACCTTTCCCCCAAAACTGGGGCTGCTGCCATACGGCAGAATTAATGCAGTTTGACACTGCTTTAACTGTCATGGCTCCATCCTATGGAATCCTGGGATTTTTAGTTTGTTGGGACACCAGAGTGCTCTGGCAGAGTAGGCTAAATGTCTCACAAAACAACAAATCTCAGAATTGCATAGCCTTGACCCATGGCATTTAAAGCGGTATCAAAGTGCATTAGTTCTGTAGTGTAGATGCAGCCTGGGTCTAAGAGGGCTTATGCATTAAACTTTCAGGGGTAGCTGTGTTGGCCATTTAGCAAATTCAAAGAAAAATCCATCAGTGATACCTTTATTGGCCAACCAAAATGCACAATATACTTGTTGCAAGCTTTTGAAGCTCCATGGGCTAACATGGAGCTAACATCTGACTAACATCACCAGTTGTTTTTCTCCTGTTTGACTGATGATGAAGAAGAAGCCCATGGAGCTTCGAAAGCTTGCAACAAGTATATTCTGCATTTTGGTTGGCCAATAAAGGTATCACTGATGGATTTTTGTTTGAATACACATTAAACTGATTGCAGTACAGTTAAGGGTCACCTTGCGTACTGGTTTTGGGGAAAGGTCAAGATGTAAAGATTATAAAAAGAAGCAGGAGCAAATACATATTAGGAATGTGGTTATTTGTATGAAGAAAGATGTATAGGGCAGTCTGTTACACACCTTAAGAGGCTGCTAGCCACTCCATCGGCTTGGGGGTTGGCCCTAAGGCTTTGGAAAGTTACATTTTTGGTCTGTAACACCCGGATTCCATTGTGACTCTGGAGTTGTTCTTTGCAACGTAACTTTTCTAGGCCTATTGGCTCCTGATTAAATACAGGGCTGCTTTTGCTGCTTCTTGCATGAAGGACTGTGTTCTCCCCCCTGAGCCCTCCATTGTGACTTTTCCTTTCAGGCACGATGTGGTAGAAGTGGCTGGCCTCACCTCCTTCTCCTTTGGCGACGAAGAGGAGTCGCGATACGTCATGATTTTTAAGAAGGCAAGTAGGAGATCTAGAGGGGGCTATTTTCTGTTCCCCATTCCAGAGTCTGGCCAGATTTCTAGCTTGCAGCTCCCACTTTTGAGCCGCTCTTCTTTTCCTAGGAATTTGCCCCGTCAGACGAGGAACTGGAGGCCTACCGCCGGGGAGAGGAGTGGGACCCGCAGCAGGCTGAAGAGAAACGGAGGCTGAAGGTGTGCCATCTTCCTTTTGCTGGGGGAAGGGGTGGGAAACTAGCAAGAAGAGTTGGGGATCCCATTGAAAGCCAGCATGGTGAATAATGGAGACTGACTCAATTCTCATTTGTAAATCTCAACTGAAACTTTTTTGTTTTGCTGTGTTTTTATCTGCTCAATTTATGTTTTCAGTGTGCTTCATATTGTGTTAACAGTGCCCTTTTTAGTAGAATTGTTGTTTAATTATTTCTTAACTTTTGGAAAATAAGATTTTAGCTGAACTTTGTTTTACATTCTGTGCTGCAGAAAGGACGAGAGGTTAATTAATTAAAGGTTTTGCAGGGTTGTTTTAAATCCAGCTGAGGTCATGGGGGGGGGGGGGCGCCACATGGCCTGGGTGTTTTTTTGTTTTGTTTTTTTATGTGGAGGTAAAAGTTTTGGAGTCCTTCGGCATCCCAGTAAGAGGGTTTCAAATTCAGCTTTGGGGCTGCATGGCATCCCTGGGCTATACTCTCAGCTTGATCTAAGTGGGTGATGTTTAAAAACTGAGAAGCCAGAAATTAACTGCCCAGGACATCTGCTTGCTAACATAGACCACATTTGGTCTATTGAACATTGATCAGAGCTGACACACCTTTGAGAGTGTCAGATGTAGTTTTTTGTGGGTTTTTCAGGCTGTGTGGCCATGTTCTAGAAGAGTTTCTTTCTGACGTTTCGCCAGCATCTGTGGCTGGCATCTTCAGAGAAAACTGGAATGGAAGAGAATGGGTCTATATATACTGTGAGACCCTGGGTAGGGAGGAGTGGTTCCCAGGTGAACTGTGTGTTGTCCCAGGTGAACCACTTCCAGAAAGAAACCCTTCTAGAACATGGCCACACAGCCCAAAAAACCTACAAAAAACTATGGATGCCGGCCATGAAAGCCTTCGACTTCATACTGTCAGATGTGTTCCCAAGATGTACAAGTGCTGGTTCATTCCATAAATATGAACACCTCTGTCATTGCAATCCCTTGACCTCTTCAGGAAACATGAAAAGCTGTTCACAAAGGTCACTGTTTCCAGATCTCTCTTTCGTCCCTCCTTATTAATGGATGAGGGCACGTGAGGTGTCGTCAGTGACCAGAATGGGGAGTTTTCTTTGTCCTGTCCTGAGCAACCTCACAGTCCTTCCCCACCCACATCTTTTTTTGCCCAAAGGAGCTGGCTCAGAGGGAGGCGGAAGAGGACGCTCGGAAGGGGCCCACGGTGGTCAACCCCAACACGGACTACAAGGACAAATACAGCCACCTCATTGGCAAGGTGGCTGCCAAGGATGCAGCCCACGCTATGGAGGCCAACAAGGCCTATGGCTGTGGTAAGTCAGCATACCATCAGGCGCTTGGCAGAGTTTGGGATCGGGTGAGGGAGACACTTATTTTATTCACATGTTAAAGTATTTGTATCTCACCCTATAATGCAGTATTTCAGGTTGATGTACAAACAAAATAGATTTAAGCTGTTCAAACAATTAAAATGATTTAGAACTAAAAGTGTCCCCATGCATCTGAGGAGGCAGGCCCAGGTCTACGAAAACTCATGCTACCAACTTTTTTCTTTCATTTGGTCTCAAAGGTACTACAAGAGCCTTTTGTGTACTAACAAAAAGCATGTTAAGCAATTTAATAAGTTAAAATATTTTAAAGCCAGTGGATGTTGTAGAATAGATGACTCCAAAGGCTTTGATAAGCAGTCCTGTTTTTACAGGATGCTGAAATGAAGCTAGTGTTGGTGCCAGTGAGGCATCCACAGCCAAGGTGCCAGCCCTGAGAAGATTCTACACCCGTCTTCACTGGCCCACTATGGGAAGAAGCCAAAGTCCCTGTGGAAGGAGACCAGGAGGGGTGGTTCTCCTGGTGTCCCAGTCTGGCCCTACTGGGGATTTCCAAATGACACCCCTTGAGGGTCTGGGTGGGTTTTGACCTCCTGTATGTCCCCCCCTCCCCATTTTCAAAAGTTGAAAGGCCTCTCCCAAGCTGAACTATGGCATTTGGGTCCCACCACCACTGGCACATGGAAATTGAACTTGGCCCCTGGGGACCTGAAGGAGGCCCTCCCTCTTGCTTGCCTGTGTTCTCAGGATGGGGAGCATCCCTCATAGCCGAGTCCCAAAAGGCTTGCTTCTGTTCTTTCCCTCAATAGTTCCTGTTGCCAACAAGAGGGACACACGCTCTATCGAAGAGGCCATGAATGAGATCCGGGCGAAGAAGCGGCTACGCCAGAGCGAGGATGAGGGCGCACCTCTGCCCGCCAGCAGCAGCAGTAGCAACAACTCATAGGACTCTGGTTTGCTGTGGCGGGGGCCTCATGCCTCCTGGGTGCTTGTGACTAATTCAGGGAAATTTCCTCTCCAGGGCAGAGGCTGCTATTTGTGAGTTGTGTTTTGAGGTGCTCCAGAGTGGATTGCGGAGGTGGGGGAGTTAAGGGAGAGAGGTTGCTGAGCCTCCTTTCCTTTCCTTTCCTCCCCTCCCTTTTGATTATTTAACCCCAGCCTAGGATTGCATTTCAATATTGCCATGGGAGGGGGCTGTTTTTAAAAGTTACTGTGCCTGAGCCAAGGTGGGACTGGGTGTGCCTGTGGGTGTCTGCGCACAGGCCTTGGGAGGAGGAACTGGGGGAATAAAGAGTAGCTGTGCCCCCTCCCCAAAGGCTTTCCTGGCATGTTGTTCAAGCCCGCCTGCCAGATGAAAGTGCCCCTTCAGACCCATGGAAGCAGTCCTGTGGTGGGGTTTGGGTTACAGGCCCTGCAACCTCTTTCCCCCCTCCCACCGAAAAACCTTAGTGCGTTGGTCCCCCCCCTCCATCCCAGAGTCATAAGGTGGGCCTGCAGTCTCACATTGGTCCACCGGGGGAGCTGTGCCTCCTGGCACCCTCCTGCGCTCCCCCCTTCCTCCGCCAGAGGGAGAAATCGGTGGAGGCTCAGTTGCTGTTGCCCGGCTCGTCCCTCGGGGGCTTTGGCACACTGTCCAGAATCTCTAGGCAGCATGACCAGTGGTGACCATGCCGGCCAGCTGATTCTAGGAGTCCCGAAAAGGAACCTCCTCAGCCTCCAACTGATAGACCCTCCTTCCCCGATCCCCCCCCCCCCGCTCACCTGTGAAGAAATGTAAGCGAAGGGAGGAGGAAAGGCCCCACCACTACAGAGAGGGGAACCTCTTTGACCTCTGCAGGGAAGACTTGTGGGGACAAAGGGGTAGTCTCGGCAGCATGGGGGTGGCGGGAGGGATCCCTTTGTCCCCAATGGGCAGATCCTGGCGTTGGGAGACTGCAGGGTGAGCGTGGCCAAGTCTCTCTCTGCTCTTGGCCAACATTCCTGGCAAGGCTTCCTTGTTAAGTGTGTAAATAGATGGGGAGTCTCAGCTGTGGGGGAGCTGCTGCCCACATTGTACTCCTCACTTCATCTTTCTGTGATGTCAGATTGTAAATTCTGCTGGGGGGGAACTGTGGGGGGAGAAGGCAAAATGTGTGTCTGTGTGTGTGTGTCACCCATTAAATGCCTGTTTTGAGTGCTGTTTTGTGTCTGTCTTTTCCTTTCAGGAGCAGAAATTGGGCTTCTGACTCTCATTTTAGACTCAGGAAAAATAAGGTTTAGGAGGAGACAGGCGAGGGGGGAGGCTTTGATGGTTTCGGTACTGCTAGAAACTAGGCAAGATCTCCTGATAAAATTAATCACACAGCTGAACATTGGTGGCACTCACTGCTGCCACGAAAGGTGGCTCTGACCTTAAGAGGGGGCTAGCTGAGAGACAGCAGAAGCAGGAGAGCCTTGCCCTTGGCTGCTGGCCACGGTGGGAACGTGGGACCACCAGGGACACAGAATGCTGGGAGCAGCACTCTTGACCTTCTGGCCAGCATAGAGGGGGGGCAGTGGGAAACAGGGTGCTTCTGGGGCCCTTGAGACTCTTCTACTCCAGAGTTGCTCCCATGTGGCAGCTGCCTGTGCTGAGCCTTCCGCCTCTGGGCTCCGGCTAGCCCACTCAAAAATCAACAGGGTTGTAAAACCTACAAAATGCACAGCAAGAGTGCCATGTCTGATGGCAGTTGTTGTTTAACAGTAGAGGCTCCCCTCTGAAGGTGGTGGGCGTCCCTTTTTCACAGGTTCATAAGCAGGTCAGCTGGGCCTCTTTTCGGACAGCTTTAGTTGTGTATGCCAACATGGCAGGGGGTTGGATTGGATGTCCTTGGGGGTGCCTTCCAACTCCATGATTGTGCCTGTGACAATGTGGTGGTTTCTTCTTTGGAAGAAGATGGATCCTCTCTTAGAGGTGCTTTAGCTGAAAATTGCCGGCACTGGCAGAAGGGGGTTGGACTAGTTTGCCTTTGGGATCCCTTCCCGCTCAGGACTCCTTCTACATATGCATTACCTCCTGAGGTCTGAGGCTGTCCCTATCTGGTTCCCTCAAAGTGAGGACAAAAGCAGGCGCTGCTGGCCTTTGTGGGCCTTTTAGAGGGTGGTGGAGGCACAGGCGCCCGTTGGCAGAGAAGGGAACACTGCGATTGCGCACACCCTCCGCCGAAGGTTACGAGAGACACAAAGGGAGGTTCTGGCGCAGCCGCCTTTTTTATTCAGCCCCCCAAGATGGCATTTGGGGAGGCTCCAGAGAACTGCAGTGAGTGCGTTCCCATAATGAGGGCGAGATTCAGATGGCCCCCCGAGCTGTTCTTCGGGGTACGAGGGGGCTCAGCAGGGAGCATCTCCTCCTTCCTGTGGGGGCTGGAGCCTGGGTCTTACTTGGCCAGAGGGTGACGGAATTTGCGCCCAGCGAAATGGGCCTTATCCCCCAGCTCTTCCTCGATCCTGCAAAAGGAGAAGTCATTCTTAGGCCAGGCCCAGCCCAGCAGTGGGTCCAGGGTGATGGGTGCACGGTTTGGGGCTCTTCCCCCTCTCCAGTGGCCCCTGCAAGCCCTGGCCAAAAGGAAGGGCTTTTTAAAGACTCCTCACCTCATCAGCTGGTTGTACTTGGCCAGACGCTCCGACCGGCAGGGGGCTCCGGTTTTGATCTACAAAAGGGCACCCAAAGTGTTTTAAAACCTTGCCCAGTGAGTGGGGGGAGGTGAACTGGGGGGGGGGTCACTTGGCTCCAGGTGGATGGTAGCCTCTCACCTGCCCTGTGCAGAGCCCCACCACCAGGTCAGCGATGAAGGTGTCCTCTGTCTCCCCAGATCGGTGGCTCACCATGACTCCCCAGCCATTGCTCTGGGCCAGTTTGCAGCTGTGAACGGGAGCAGGAGAACCAGTCAGAGCGGGCACCAGGAGGCTATCTGGTCCAGCCCATCAGCCCCACACCCCTCTGCCACCTGCCCAGCCACTCACGCCTGGATAGACTCTGTGACGGAGCCAATCTGGTTGACCTTGAGGAGGAGGCAGTTGCAGGCCTTCTGCTCCACAGCCTTCTGGATGCGTTTGGGGTTGGTGACCGTCAAGTCATCCCCCACAATCTGGATCTGCACCTGGGTCAGGAACTTCTTCCATGTCTCCCAGTCGTCCTGGTCAAAGGGGTCCTCAATGGAGACAACTGAGGGGAGGGAGTGGGGAGGAGTTTTAAGAGGCAGCACGTCCTAGTGGTCCTTCCCTGACCTGCTCTGTCCTGGATCCAAAGCCATTGCTTTATTGACAGGCAAAAGAGTGCTCCAGGGAACTTCGGGCATCAGAAGAGTGCTCCTGGCCCTATACAGAGCGCCGTCCCTGCCCCCCCCATGCCTAGCCGGTGTCTGAGGAAGGCTCACAGTGCATGAGCCAGGACTGCAAGGCAGGGTTGAGCACTGGTGGATCTGCCCTGGGTCACAGGCCAAACATTAAAAGCAGTTCCCTGAGGTGCTGAGCCCTGTGTTCAAAAAGGCCCAGTGCCTTGGAAAGTGCTTTTAATGTTCAGAGCGGAAAACATTGCCTGCAAAGCTGGGTGGGATGACTGGAGCATCAGGGTTTCCCCGCCTTCTCTCCGTTGCCATCCTGCTCACCAGGGTAGTTCTTGATGAAGCTCTGGTAAAGCTCCCCCAGCTTTTCTCCAGAGATGTAGCGGTTTGGATTGTCGGGGGACTTGAAGTCCAGGTCGTATTTGCCCTTGCGGAAGAACTCGGAGGCCGCCACGTCCATGCCAATGACCACCTTGTCTGTGTAGCCAGCCTTTGCGATGGCATTCTTCAACAGCTCCAGGGCTGCGGGGGGGGGGGGGGGGAGAGAGAAAGGAGAGTAAATGAGGAGGGGGCATATGAGTGCCAAGGGCCAGCCCAACCCTTCCCAAAAACAGCAGCAAAAGCAGCTGTGCTTTTACACTGGATTGGGGAGGGGGCGGGTTGGACTTTTTCTAATTGAAGTGGCCTTTTGGATTGGAGGAGGGTTAAAGAATTCAGAAGGAAGGCTGAGATTTATTCCAAGGAAACTGCCTTCCGTTTTCATGCAGAGTTTATTCCCCAGCATGAGCCTGGCCAAGCTTTTAAGACCCCCAGAGGACTATCTGTCCCCATAGGCTTCCCTGGTGAAAATATGGGAGACGGGGCCTTCTTGGTGGTTGCTCCTAGAGTGTAGAATTCCCTCTCATGGGAGGACTATAGAATTCCCTCTCTGTTCTCTTTCTGCTGCCAGGCAAAGTCCTTTTATTCACCCAGGGAAGGCTTTGAATGTTAAATGTCTAGTGCAGATGTGTTTTGAATATGATAGTTATTTAATTTTTGTGTTGCTATCCATTATTTTAATTAGACTTTGTTTTAACTCAATTTATGAGCCACTGCTCCAACTAAGGAAAAGGCCTCACACCTTCCTTGATGTCCCGCACCTCCAACAGCAGGAGCAACGAAGCCAGCAGAAAGAGAGCAGGAAGGCGGTCTGGAAGGGAATTCCACTGACTGTGAGCAGCCACCAAGAAAACCCTGTCTCTGGTGTCCTCACCTGCATCCCATGGGGAGCCCCACACATACGTCCCACCTCGCTTCCAGGCATCTTGTCTGGCACTTTGGACCAGATGGTACTCAACCCCCACCCCACCCCACTTTCCAGGTTCCAGTTCGGAGCAGAGGTTCTCCCATCCCTGGGTTCTGGATCCAGCCAGGACCCTCCCTCTTTGCCTGGAGCCCTTGGTGGCTCCATGGCTATCCTCAATGCCTCCTCTCCCTATGTCTGGGCTGCTGACTGGCTTTCCTTGCAGCATTGCTGGGCAGGTGGGAGGTGGGGGACCCCTTCCAGAAGCGCTGCTGGCACTGGAGGGCAAGGAGGCCTTTTCCATGGCTGGTGGCAGCAGCAGTGTCTCTTTGGCCTTTCTTTCATGGGGCTCCAGTTACAGCCTCCGAGCTAATTCTGGCCCCAACATTTAAAGGGCGAGGTGGAGCTGAGATGAAGAGAGACGGTGGCATGAAACACAACCTCCACAGTACTAAAAGTGACCTCCAGCAGATGGGGGAAGGTGAGGGGGCTTCTTGGCCTGGGGCTTGGATCCATGAGATTGGGCTTCCACCTGACGGAGGAGGAAGAAGAGGAGGAGGAGGAGGTGGTGGTACCTTCATTGTTCTCTAGGATGTTGGGGGCAAAGCCACCCTCATCTCCCACGTTGGTGGCGTCCTTCCCATACTTGTCCTTGATGACGGCTTTCAGGTTGTGGTAGACCTCGGCTCCAATCCGCATCGCCTCCTTGAAGTTGCTGGCCCCCACAGGCAGGATCATGAACTCCTGCATTGCCAGCTTGTTCCCTGCGTGGGAGCCCCCATTGATCACATTGAAAGCCTGGGGAGTTTGGGGGAAGGAAAGGTATGATCTGGGGGGCCTGCCCCACTGCCAACCTAGTGGCTTCCTATTAAATGCCTCTCAATGCCCTCATGCTCTGCTTTGGGGTGCTTCCCTCTGGCACTTGGCCAGCCCCATCTGCTCCTCTCCCCCTTGCCTCCTCCATCCTTCCTGGAGAGCTACCTTTGTTGGCAGGCAGGACTCATCCTGCTCCCCCTGTACCCCTGCACCCCCCCCCCCCGCAAGCAAGCCCAAGGCCTTGGGTGCCCCTTCCACTTGAGGAATCATGGCCCAGCTCCCCTATTCCAAGACCCAGGCTCCTTCCCCACCATCACCCGTGCCCTCTCTTGGTGTAAATATCTCAATTTCCACCACTGCATTGTCACTCACAGGGACAGGCAGGACAAGCTCCTTGTTCCCGGCCAGGTCTGCAATGTGCCGATAGAGGGGGACCCCCTTCTCAGCCGCACCGGCCTTGCAAACAGCCAGGGAGACCCCCAGGATGGCGTTGGCCCCAAACTTGGCTGTGAGAAGGAAAGGAGGAGTAAAAGTGAGGCGCCAGACATGCCACGGAGCATGACAGGGCCACAGCATGGCCTGGGGGTCCCTTCCCTCCCCTGCCCCCCAACAAAGGCTCTACTTACACTTGTTCTCTGTCCCATCCAAGTCAATCATGATTTTGTCAATCTTCTCCTGTTCAACGACACTGATTTTCTAGCAGAGGGGAGAGAAAAGGGAGGCAGGGTGTCTGTCTGTATGTCTGTCTCTGTGTTTTATTTTCCAGAGAAAGCCAATTCCCAGCTTGCGGCTTAAATCTGGCACAAAATATGGAAACCTGCTGAGATTCATATTTTGTTCTTGAAATTCAGAACTAGGGAAATTGAAAATCAGTCCAAAGACTTGTTGATGCAAGAGATACGATGAGAAATGTTGACTAGCCATTTCCCCCCTCCATTCAACTCCTCAATAAACAGACCAAGGACTGGATGCGGTCTGGTATTTTCAGCATGGGGGGCATGGGTGATGTCCTCTGTTGCTTTCTGGCCCCTCCACCAGCCACCATACTCTCCCCTTCCTTCCCAATGCCCCACAGAAGAACTCAGCAAGAACCTTATCCTGCCCCACAAGAGAAGGGGAAGGGGCTCTTGCTCTCAAACCTGGTTTGCCCTCTCCACCTTCTGCACCCATGTGCTGCTCACTTCCTTCTGCCAACCTAGTGGTGTTCCAAGGAGAGGCCTGAGCTGCATCTCAGACTCTACGGTAGAGGCAGGACTCCCCTCATAAACAGGTAAAGAGGTTTCTGAGCATGTCCTAAGCACCACCTCCTGGCCACAGAGAAATTGTAAGAGGCCTCTGTTCCCCTCTGTGGGAATAAATAGGTGGGACATTAAAATGGCCATGTGATCATTTAGTGCCTGGATCTGGGGTATCCCCACACCCAGAATCCCTGCTCTGCCCAGCTTTGTCACTAGTTTGGAGGAGATGGTCTGGTTTGGTCTGAGCGACTATGACCTATTTTGTCCTGGAGAGGACCTGCTTGTGGGCTGGTGATGGGGTGCCTTCTGTGGGGTGAAGGGGTGCCTTCTGCTCCTGAGGTACCCAAGATGGGAAAGGGACACCCAGGGAGCCTCTCACACGCCCTACTCCCTCCCACCCCCCACTTATCCCAGCCACTGAAGGGTCCCTTGCCTCCCCTGGAAGCTCACCTTCTCAATCAGGGCAGGGGCAATGGTCTTGTTGATGTGCTCCACCGCTTTCAACACCCCTGTGGACAGAGAGATGGAGGGAAGACTGGGTGGGTGGGTGGATGAAGGGGAGCAAATGACAGCCCCCTCCCACACTCACAATCCTGCCCAAGGACCAGCTTCTATCCTGGGGGGCAGGGGGGAGAGAAGGACTGAAACAGGCTGAATGAGGCAGAAGGTGGACTTATTGGGCCAACTGCGAGATCTCAGAGACTCCCTGATTGAAACAGGTGGTGCAGAGTCAGACAAGAGACAATGGAGCAGATTTTAGGAGGGGGAGATGGTGGGAAGTGGGAGCATCCCTCAGAAATGGGAGGGCACCTGACCAGAACTCCCTGGCCTTATCAGAAGGATCCAGCCACCATGGGGAAGCCAGTGATTGGGGGGGGGGGTTTGAGGGGGGGAGGCCTGCCTCTTCCTAGAGATAGAAGGGTCCCCTGGGGGTGCCTGCTGTGCTCCAGACTCAGACAGCGAGGGGTCACCCAAGTGTCATTCCTCACCCCCACCCCCAGATTTAAATCGAGCCCTTCCTGAAGCCACTCATGACAGCCACTGTTGCTCAATCCAGCAACCAAGAGGGCCACAGGTCTGTTCCACATTTCCAGAGGTGTAGCTTTGGAGGAGGGGAAATGAGGGCATTGCACACACACCCCATAATAATAATTCCTTCCCCAGTGAAATCTCCCACCAGTCCCCACATCTCCAGCACTGCAGCAACGTGGAATTTCAGCTGAGCCTTGAGAAACACCGTGGGGTTAGGTAAAGAAAGGCAAAGTGTTTCCAAGGGGATGCAAAGGTGGCAAGGAGAAGAGGCTTTCCAGGTGGGAAGGAGTTTCAAGGTCTTCCGCTCTGCAGTGCTAGAAAGGTGAGCACTGAAGGGAAATTACACGGAGGCGAGGAAGGAAATCTCTTCTGGGGAGGGGGGAGCAATGCGCTCCTTTGGCTTCCCCACAGCTATGCCTCTAAGTGAGGTTTCTTGGGGTGGAGGTGTTCACACTGCAGCCTCTCTGTGCCAGCATCCAAGCTCCCACATTTCCATGAAGGGCCACCTCCTGGTTCCAGGCCCCTTTCCTCCTCATCTTCCTCCTCCTCCTCCTCCTCCAACATGACCTCTGGCTTTTCTCTAACCCTAGTGCAGCCCAGCCCCCACCCCCACCCCCACCTTCAGGCCCCATGCCAGGAAGCCCCTCAGTGCAGCCCATCAGGTGGGCCAGGCCCCCTCTCACCTTTGCCCAGGTACCGGGCCTTGTCCCCATCCCGGAGTTCCAGGGCCTCGTAGATGCCGGTGGAGGCGCCACTGGGCACGGCTGCGCGGAAGCGGCCTGGCAGGGAGAGAAATGGGTCAACAGGGCACCTTGACTGACCCCCAAAGAAAGAAACAGATTTCCACGCACCCCACAAAACCAGGAGGACAAAACCCACGTCCTTTCTGCCCCGCACTCACCCTTGCCAGTGTGCAAATCGACCTCCACCGTCGGGTTCCCCCGAGAGTCAAGGATCTCACGGGCATGGATCTTCTGGATGGACATGGCTGTGGAGGGATGGGAGAGGTCAGCAGGGAAAACCCAATCCTCCTGGTGGTCAGACTCAGTCCTCACCCCCAAGTAGAGAGCCCAAAGGAACCAGGCCCACCCACCACCCACCCATGCCCTAGTGCTTTGCCTCCCTGCCCAGACCTGGGCCTCACCCCAACCAGCCTGGGTCTGTGTGCTCAACAGGGTGCAGGGCAACTGCCAAGGTTAAAAATAGTCCCCTTGTCTTTCTTTCTCTCCCTCCCTCTGGTTCTCTTTCCATCCGGAGCAAGGAAAGGTCAGCACTGGACCTGCCTTTTGCCCAAAGCTCCAAAGGTGCCACCGGGACATCCAAGGATGGAGGAGCCCAACCAGTCCCCCCACCAATTGCCAGGCTCCCCCAGGCCACATCTCTCAACATTTGGAGTAAGGGTTCCCATCATCCATATTTGGAGGCTGAACACTGTGAATCCAGGGGGAAGCAGAACTCCCCACAGCACCAAGGTGGCAAACTATCCTACGCTTAGAGTGGTTTGGGAGCTGGGGATGTGGAATAGGGGTCTTTTAAAGTAAAAAAGGGAGGGAGGCTGCCCTGGGACTAGGAAGGAATTTCCTATTTTTGGAATGGCAGCTGGGAAGCAAAGAGGCAGAAATGGGATTGGGGGGGGGGATTTCTAGCCCTGAGGAGCTGTAGTCCCAAGAGGCAGCCAAGGGGGCCGCAGGGCCACTTGCTCTCCCCCACCCCCCAAGACACAACAGCCGGTCACCCTCCCCTGCCCTGGCAGTCTTTGCTCACTTGCCGGCTCACTGTCTGGCTGAAGTGGGGTGCCTTGGGGGTCCTGTGGCTGCCGCTGGGAGCTGCTGACAGTGCCCAGCCTGGCTCTGGACCCAGGCCCTTTATACCAGGGGTCCAGTGCCAGCCCCGCCTCCCCTTGGCCAGTCAGGGACCATCTGCAAATGGTGGACAGAGGGATGGGGCCAGAGGCCCAGCCATGGAAACCAGCATATCTCTGCCTTGCTGTGTTTAAATTTATTTGTAAGCAGTGTTTTCAGTTTGCTTTAAAAGTCTGGACCCATATGGGTAATGTTTTAAATGTTCTTATCTATTGCATGTCATCCCAGGGGTCCTTCTGGTCTGAAAGGCGAGGCATAAGTGGCACAGATAGGCAGAAAGATTGCTCCATCAATTGATCGATCGATCGATCGATCACTCTGGTTCTGTTCTTGTGCTCTAAAGTGGCATCTCCCACTGCAGCACTCCACTCTGCTGGGGATTTTTTTGGGTGAGGGGATTAAGTCCAGGAGTTGAACAGGGCAAGTTATTCTTCCCAGCATAAGGCTGCTAAATTCAGCATCTCCAGAGAAAGCCAGAAAAGACCCTCAGCCCAGAGGAGGACTACGACTGAAGGTCGAGGTGTATGTGTGTGTTTCACACTGAGGCAGAAAGAGGACCCCTCCCCATAGCCTGCGGTCAGCGCTGTCCAAGCATCATGTCCTTGTTGCAGGGACCTTTGAGTGGACTCTGGCCTATGGCCTCCCTCTGCTAGGGTTTCCTGGCCAGACAAGTCTTTCATGCTGCGGAGTCTGTTCCTGTTAGACTGGCATTTGCAGCAATGGGGTCCATGGCTGAGGAAGGCACCTGACTGGCAAACACACGGCACACACTTTGTATGGAACCAGCTTAAGACTGGGCTACCAGCCACATGGGCACCTGGCATCCCATCCGAATGGGAGCAGGGACAGTCTGAGTGGCCGCTGGGAGGGCGCTGCCCTGTGAGATGAGAGAGAAAAGGGGTGCCCTGGCACTCAAGCCCTCAATGAGGGAGGGCTGCACCCCCCACGCGCCCATCCCAATACTTCTCCTCAGGGACAACTTGTGCTTTGTGGGAGCAGGGACCTTGGGTCCCATATGGGAAGAAAAGTGGGGTTTAAATGAAAGAGATGGAAACAAGGAATTACCTGCCCTTTTTGCCCTCCCTTCATTTGCCTAATTGGCTTCTAAAGTTGGCTGGCTAGTGGCCACCTCCTCACATCCATCTGGAGGCAGCAAAATCCACACACTAAGGTGCACAAATGCCAAGACTGCTTCCTTTTTGCCCATCCTGAACCAACGTCAGCCTCGCTGGGCAAGGAGCCCATTTGGGCGCCCCTCTGCGATCCTGACCTTCAACACACCTGGAATTCCTTCCTCTTTGGAGCCTCCTTTCAACCCTTTAATCTCTTTTGAATGGGAGAGGAAGACAGAACATATGCCAACATCGCCCACAGGGCTACCAAGGAGAATTGCTGGTGGCCAAGCCAGGATGAATCACAGGGCCTTTGCTGTCACCACTGAACAGCACTGCCGGGAGGGAAGCTGAGCTCCCCACTCGCAGCATGAGGTGCTGGCTGGCGGCATCCAACTGCCCCCATTTCCTTGAATATGCCAGCCCCAGCTCCTTGCAGACGGTCCCTTGGTGCCAGGCCCTTCCACTAAAGTCTTGGCCTAAATTTAGAGCCTACTAAAGGTCAAAGTGACCATTCCAAGCCATGGCTTAAAGGACGAAGCTGTAATCTTAGCTCCTTCTGCTCACCTTTCACAGGCCTGGACTGGGCGGGGGGGGGGCATCTCTGGAGGCAGAGGGGGCAGGAGAAGCCCCTCAAGGACCCCTCCATAAAAGAGGGCCCTTCTTGTGTCCCTGTCCCTGACCTGAGGGGTGGGATTTGGAGAGTTGTGAGCCTGGCTCCTGCGATGGATGTTTTCTGGGGGAAGGAAGTTGCTCAGAAGGGTCTGGAGGGCCATCAAATGCCACAGATGTGGGAAGTGAGCTTTCTGGGGCAGAGGCCTCTTTGTTGGTGAAGCTTGCCCCTTTGGTGGGAAGCTGCACCTGTTCAATTTCTGCCTGTCAAAAGTACCAGAAACCTGCTGGGAGAGAAGGTCTGAGAGGCAGAGGAGGTGCTGGAAAGAGTGGCAAAAGAGGCAGGCAGCAGGAGGCAGGACACCCACCTACACAGGGGCCACACCATGGGACCCCTTGGTTTCTCTGGACATGAGATTTAGAGGACTCCCGTCTTCCTCCTCCCTCAAGTGGGCAAGACCCCCCTGTCCTTGGCACACCTCCAAGATCTGGGCAGTGAGTTCCATCCAGGCAAAGGTCACCGGGGTGCGGTTTCCCTGCCCTGCCCTGCCCTTTTGCCTGTGACGGGCAGCAGGGTTTTCATGGGGTGAAATGGTGGGCAAGGGGAGATGTAGGCCTGGCCTGGGGGGACTGCAGGGCAGGGGGGGGGAATGCCCATACCTGGCCACATGGTGCCATCTGGCGGAGGGAGGGGGGCTTGCTTGTGCAGTTTTTACAATCTGGTGCTTTTGTTGTGTACAAAGATGCATGGCAGTGACAATAAACACAAGGTTTAGTTTTCTGCAAAGAGAGCTGCTAGCAGGAAGGTAGGGGTGTGGGTGTGATAGAAAGAGAGAGAATAGGATTGGGATGCCACCTGGTCTTTAGGCAATTTTGGGCTGCTGCAAAGCTGCCTGCCAAGGAGGTCTTTTGGGAGGCCTGGGGAAGCACCCAAGTGTGTATGTATGTAATGCCTCCCACCCAGGGAGACCACCCATTTTGTGGCCTGTCAGGCAAGCACCTTTTAATTTGCCCCAGGCATCCTCATCCTCATCCTCATCCTCATCCCCCTCATCTTCATATTCATTCACCTCTCTTCTCGCTTTCACCTTCTCTCCCTTTGGGTCATGAGGAGGGCAAGTGTGGCCTCCAGGGCTCTTTCTGTGGCCCTTGACCGCTCCCAGACCCCTGGACTAACCGTTTTCTGGCCAAAAGGATTGCCTTTCTTGGGGGCCTCCCAGAGTGGCCACAGGCTTTTCAAAGAGGAACCAAGGCCCACTTGCACTCTTTGATCTTAACAAGGACTCTTCCGCCTCACCCCCAAAAAACTAGAAGCAGATTTCTAGCCCCCTCCATTTAAACAAAATTGGCTCCTTTTTGCCCTTTTTGGCCTCTAGAAAACTGCAGAGTAAGAAACTGATCCTGGGACCAGAGCAGTTAAGAGAGAGAAAGATTATTATTATTATTATTATTATTATTATTATTATTAAATATTTAATATGAATTGTTGGTAACCGGAAACAGTTAAATTAAGGGATGGTGTAAAGCTATTCCTAAGCATCAGTTACCTGCCCACTTTTTTAAGCAAGGAGGCCACAGGGGCAGATGACCCCATTGTTTTTGGTGGGAGGGATGGAGATTGGGGAGAAGGGGCTGCGGCTACAGCACTGGCCTTTTTTTGGGGGGGCAATTATATTAAATAAACAGAAACCCCCAAAACACACACACACATCAGCTTAGAAAGGCAGAGGAAGCTGCACCAGTTGAACCAGTTGACCCACAGAGTGCACAACGGTCAAGATACTGGGGGTAAGGGAGAGCGATTGGAGGGGTCTCCAACCCCAACCTTATTCCATAATTACCCATAACCCCCTGGTTCTTTAAAGCTCTGTCAGTTACAAATTAAAAAATCCCCCCTCCCACAGAATAAAGTTTTGGGAGATTAAAAAGACATTAAAAAACAAAAACAAATAAGCCCCCCCCCCGCCCCAGGATTTGGTCCCTAATAAATAATTTGGGGGAGGGGGTTGGATTGGGTTTGGGGGTCTCCAACCCTAACCTCATTCCATCACTACCCATAATCCTCCTGCTTCTTGAAGCCTCTGTCAGTTACAACATTTAAAAAAAAATGTCTCCCCATAGCAGAGTTTTGGGAGGTTAAAAATAAAAGATCAAGTATGACCCCCCCACCCCGCACCTCAGGATTTGGTCCCTCACAAATAACACCCCCCCATACCTTCACCCACAATCCTCCAGGAAGCAGCAGTAACTGCCACTCTCTTGTCCTGGACAAGGCCTCAGTTGCCACAGCAACACTCCTGATTATTTCCCACAATTCCCCAGGCCTCAACAGGATTCCTGCTCCCCTCAGCACTCTGTACTCTGTGGCCTTGGTATCCCATTATCCACACTCCCTTCCCTCCACCCCGAAGCCACTCTCCTCCCTACAACTTCCCCCATTACCCACAATGCCCCACAACAATGCCCCCCAGATCCTAATAATATTTATTTATTTATTTATGCACTATCTAATCCTAACAACAACCCTGCACAGTCGTCTGCCGTTGCAGGAAGGGCCCAAGGCATACCTCCCTCCTACCTTTTACCTCAGAAAACAAAAAAGATGTGTTTGATTTGGTTTTAAAACCTATTAACAGTTTAACAGCATTTTAATTTTAAAAATTACAACATTTGGGTTGTGTTTACGTATGTCTCCTGTGTATTTCTTTTAAGCTGTATTTTATTTATTCCATTTTTACGCCCTTTTATTCTCCGAGAAAGGGACCAAAGACGGCTCGCAAGATAAAAACATTTTTAAAGCTTTACAATAAGAATTTTAAAACAATTAAAAATCATCTAGTTAAAAACAGTACAAAATTAACATAAAAACTTACAAAATGTTAAAAACATAACCAAAAACACCACTGTATCCCAGTTTTGGGGAGATTGCTGTCAAAGATTTCTGTGTGGCTGCATCCACACAGGAGAAGTAACCCATTTTGGCACCGCTTTAACTGCCTCCTGGCTCAAGGCTATGGAATTCTGGGAATTGGAGTTTGTTGTGGGGTCCAGAGCACCGCCACTCTGGACCCCACAACAAACTCCAATTCCCAGAATTCCATAGCCTTGAGCCAGGAGGGTTTAAAAGTGGTGCCAAACCGGGTTATTTCTCCAGTGTAGATGCAACCAGTGTCCCTCAAAGGCAGGGGTAGGCAACCTTTCCCCTTTAAAGGCCAAGGGACTTCAGCTCCCAGAAGCCTCAGCCATGTTGGCCAATAGTCCCATGTTGGCCAATAGCTCCTGGGATTCTGGGAGCTGAAGTCCCTCCTTGGCCCTTAAAGGGGAAAGGTTGCCTACCCCTGCTCAAAGGTTTGCACACATTCTTGTAGGAACTCAGCTCCCTCCTGCCTTTCTTTTATGCTATTTTTGGTCCCTTTTGCCTCTTGGGATTCACTCCTCTGTTTCAAGGTGAAGGGACCTCGTTTTTCTCCTGCCCCCCACCCCAATTTCCACTCTGACCCCTCCTCACCTGCTCTCCTTGGGGCGCTTCCCTTTCAGGACTGCTGTTTTGGGGAGTCCCAATCCAGCCCCCTTTTGCCCCTCTCTGTGTGTTGAGCCAGATGCCCCCTCCTGACCCCCTCAAGTGACTGTTGACCCCAGGGTCTCCCTGGCGCAGCCTTTGTGACAGCAGCAGTGGGGTCATCATGGCCATGACACTCACACAAAGCCCACTCCCATGGGTTGTGTGGGGGGGGGGTGGCCGGAGGGGGTTCTCATGAAAGCTTGCCCCAGAAACACTGGACATGGGGGTCCATTGCCCTGTCCACTGTGCCCAGTTTCCTTCTGCCCCCCCCCAGCTCCTCCCCAAAGGACCCCCAAGTCCTGGGCCACCAGCATTCCCCACTCCCAAATCCACAAGACCCTTCCACCGCTTCCAACTTTCCCAGCAGCCCCCACCCCATTTGTCCCCACTCCCATGGCCAATATTTTATGTCTTGTCCTCTTTGGTTCACCAGGCCCAGCTGGTCTTGGCCTTATTCAGCCAACTCTTAAGGGTCTCCCGGAAGCCCCCCAGCCACCCCCCAGTTAAACCAAGATGATACTGGAAGGCCCAGCCTTCATTGAATGGCTTATTGACACCTTTTATTTATGGAGTCTTCTCACCTTTCTCCCAACACTCGACTCGTGCCTTCCAGCATTTCACAGATGGAAACCGGGGCACTTTTGGTGAAGCCACATCAGGGCCTGGTCAAGGTGGCAAAAGAGGACGGACACACAATCCAGGAGGAGAGGCTGAAGCAGCCGGCCATTGCCTCCTGGGAAGGGCAGGATTGTTTATCAAGGGCAACAGTCTTGACCACCTCTGATTTGACCATAGGTTGGAAAGGGCTATTTTTTAAAGCCATAACTCCCAGGACACACACACACACCCCAGCAAGATTTATGGAGGTTTATACTCTTCAGCCATCACCATTCACCCGCTTAGCAATGGCCTGAAAGGCCCGATTCTCTGCCAGGCCTTGCCCAGGCCTTCTTGGTGGCTGCTCCCAGCCCCTGGAACTCCCTGCCAAGGGAGGCTGGCACTTTGCTCTTCTCGGGAAGGGCAGCGAGCGTCTCTGTTCCAACAAGAGCGGTCAGTCCTCAAGGGCTTCTCGTCCCCTCCTGTTTTAACCACTCTGGCTTTTTAAACTGATCTGTTTCACTGTGATTTAATTGCACAGATATTTTAACTGCCTTTGTATGTTTTTACGTCTGCCTTTGGATGAATCCTGTAGTCAGCCATAACAGAGAAGACTGTTGAAGGCTGAGTCTTCACACAAATAAATTTAATGGATCCAATAGGATTTAGGCCTATCTGTTTTAGTTTTTGACTGCCACCTTGAGTCCTAATATTGGGGAAAAGATGGGATATGAGTTGATGATGGTGGTGATGATGATGATGATGATGATGATGATGATAAAACAACAACAACACAGCTTAGGGAGGCAAGGCAAGTCTCCCTCGCTCTCCCTCTGTGGGTTTTTAATGCAATTATCCAGGATGGGGCTCATCTTAATGAAGAAGGCATGGAGGAGGGCTAATCCCATCAAGGCCTCCTGGGCTGCTAAGTGGCTCAGTCGGGCCACAGACCTGGAAGGAGGGGAGGCTTAACTGGCAAAGCGCCACCTTGGAGGGTCTCTGGACCGGAGGACCCCAGGGCCCCAGACCACCAAAGGGACCCTGGCACCAAGGCGGAGTTGGAGCACATGGGATCTACCAGCCCCAGCAGGCAGCAGTCGGGGCCACATCGGAGAGAGTGTCAAGAGGACACGTCACCATCATCCCCAGCACATACATACATACCTACCTCAAGGCTCCCCCCTTGCAGAAGAAAGAGAAGGGCCCCTTCCAGGCCAGGAAGGCCACTGGTGGGACAGGGCAGGGCAGGGCAGGGCAGGGCCCACGATCCATGGGGCAAGCGGAGCAAGGGCTTCAGGACCCTCGTGGGCTGTGTGTCTTTCTGCAAATGCAAAAGGTCTCACTTGCCTCCTCTTCTTCCCTGGTCCCTTTGTCAGTCTCCCACTGATGCTGCTTTTACCCACAAAATTTGTGCAAGGGACTGGGCATGTTCCCCCACAAAGGTTTGGGCAGTCCTGTCTACGACACCCTGGAGGTCATTTATTCCCTTGTTTAATTTCACGTAAGGGACACCTCCACCACTTTTGTTGAGCCCCTTCTGGCTCCTCACCCACCCACCCACCGCAATCCTGCCTTGGCAGAAGGAGGAAGCGGCCAGGGTGCGGTGAGGGATTGAGAAATCCCACAGTGGCGTGGCTGGTATTTTTCCAGGCTGACCAACAGGCCACCCACCCCCTCCTCAGGTGGCCCAGGGGCTGTCCTTGTTGGGCCGGGTGCCTCCAGGCCAGGCGGCTTCTCACCTGGATCATTTGGGCCCTGCCCCATTCAGGGAAGGGTGGGGGTGCACTTGGGGGTCCAGACGGTGTTGTTCTCCCCACGGTCCACTCCTCCCCCTGACTTTCCACACCACCTTTCCTTCTTCTGACGTTATTATTTAGGCAACATATCTGGTTTTGGGGCCAGGAGGGGGAATGAGGCACAACGCCTATTGCTTGGGAGCGCAGGGCTGGGTTATCAATGGTTCTATCGCAGGGGTAGGCAACCTTTCCCCTTTAAGGGCCGAGGGACTTCAGCTCCCAGAATCCCAGGAGCTATTGGCCAACATGGGACTATTGGCTAACATGGCTGAGGCTTCTGGGAGCTGAAGTCCCTCGGCCCTTAAGGTTGCCTACCCCTGTTCTATCGGATCGAATGGTCCAGGCCTGAGTGACCATGGTGTGAGTGGAAAAAGGAGCAACTTGCTTCCTCTCCTTCTCAGCTCCCAATTCCTCTTGGTTGCTTGAACCCGGGTCTTCTGCACACCAAGCTGGGACTCAAACCCAGAGCCATGTCCTTCCCAGGCCTAGCAGGGGCTACCCAGGAGATGGCAGCTTCACCTGTCAACATCCCTCTTGAATTGTGGGGCCAGAACTGGACACAGTATTATCCCAAGTGAGGCCTGCCCAAAGCAGAAGAGAGTGGCACCATGACGTCCCTCGATCTAGAAGCTATGCTCCTATTGATGCAGCCTAGAATCGCATTGGCCTTTTTAGCTGAGGCATCACACCGTTTACTAATGTTCAACCTGTGGTCCACTAAGACCCCCAGATCCCTTTTGCATTTGCTGCTGTCAAGCCAAGCGTCCTCCATCCTATATTTGTGCATTACATTTCTCCCTGTTGAAATACATTTTGTTATTTTTGGCCCAGCTTTCTAATCTATTAAGGTCATTCTGAATTTTGATCTTCTCCTCTGGGGTATTAGCCACTCCTCCCAATTTGGTGTCATCTGCAAATTTGATAAGCATGCCCTCTATTCTTTCATCCACACTGTTGATAAAGATGTGGAATAGCACTGGGCCCAGACAGACGTGACAAGACCCCGCTGTGGGTGCATGCAACATCCCCCCCATATCCGTATCTGTGGGGCTATCAATGGGGCAATTGCTTCCGGCCCCTTGCCGGCTCAGCAGGAGGCAAAAGGTGTTGCCTACTTCCTCCTCCCTCCCTTCGCCACTTCCTGTGCCTCCTGTGGTAAGACCACATCTTTGTGTGTTGCTTGAGTCACGGAGGAAAGGAGGACTGGGCTCAAGCTGCCCAGGTCAGAATGGGTTCACATGGGAAGTCTTTTTGGGTTGTTGGCATCTCCCGTGCCGTGCCATTTCTCTTGCCACCCCATCTGGAAGAACCTCATGCCAGGGAACAAGGGGGCCCATTTTGGAAGACTCCCCTAGACCCCCCCCTTGCCGTGTGTGTGCATGCGTCTGTGATGTGGGGTGGCTGGAAAAAAGTGAGGGTGTTGCACAAAAGGTGTTGCAAAAGTCAGTTTTGGCAACGCCAGCCCTTGGCGCTTTAACCTGAGGCTGAGATGTGGGGCAAGATGTGGACACAGCAGCCTCCCTTCTGTGGGTCAGGATCCGTCCACCATTCCCCATGAAAAACAGTGGAGGAAGGTCTACACTGTAATGGCCCCAGGTCCTAAGGATATGTATTTGTATTTATTTATTTATTTAGTACGCTGCCTTTCCCCCAAAAAGGGACCCAAGGCAGCTCACAGATCAAAACATTTTTAAAACTTTACAAAGGACGGACCACGAAGGCCGCGACTACGAAGGAGATAAGCTCTAATAATAGGATAAGTTCTAATAATAATTGTTTAAAAACATTAAGTGAAGATTTGTGTAAACACATTATTTAAAAAAACATTAAGTGAAGTGCATGTGTCTCTTAGTCAAGCTACATGCCTATATATATATATATAAAATATTATGAACTATTGCAGAATCCAAAGCAGATTACTGTACAGAATAAAATATCTGACAACAAATAATTCATCTACAGATATCAAATTATGCAGTCTACAATCCTCACAGTATTTTGCATTAGTATCGAATATTAAATGAAAGCATATACAGAGACAATCCTAAACCTAGGAGATGTTGGGTCTCTGCAGCAGTTCTGGGGTCCGAATCCACACCCCTGAATGTGTCTGGGACGGGGCCTGAGTGGGTCAGGACCCCAGAACCACTAGATCCTCACCCAACAACTCCCAGCGATGCAGACTTTGAAACCAAGGCGCTCTCCTTTGGGAGGAAGATGTTTCAGGACCAGGGGCCCTGCAGTGGACATGCCAGGGGGGCTGGGGGTCCCAAGCCAAACCCAAAGACCCCTGAAAAGGGAGAGCTGTGTGTCCTTTCTTCCTGTCCCGAAAGGCTCCCCTTTTGCATGGTGGCAAAAAAGAGGCATGGGGTGGGGGGGGGGGGGCAGCAGCAGACCTAAATGTCACTTTCCCCCTCACCTTGGTCCAGGGAGGGATCGGGGGGGGGCACCTCTCCTTTTTGACATGATGAAAGCATGATGGAGCCCTCTTTAGACATCTGAAGGGATCTTGCGTAGAAGCTGGAGAGAGCTTGCTTTCGGCTGCTCCAGAACCTGAACCAGTGGCTTGAAATTACAAGATAAAAGAGAGCCTGCCTCAAGATTAGTCTAGATGACAAAATCTGTTTAGGTGCCTTTTGGGGTGGGGTGGGGTGGGGTGGGGGTGTCCCCTTCCTTGGAGGCCCCTAAGCGAGGCTGGACAGTGGGCCCCTCTCAGGAGTACTTTAGTGGCGAAAGAGGGTCGGACTGGGTGCCCTCTGGGTGCCCCCTCCCCACTCTGAGACTGTGTGGCACCCCAGACCCATTGCCCCTGACTTTTCGGGGGGCTCTCTGGGCACTGATGACCCACTTGCTGCCCCCCACCTCCTTGCCACTGGGCCAGTCCAGGGGGGCTTCTTCTTCCTTTCCTCCACCACAGGGCTTCCTGGGGGGCCAGTAGGGCTACTGGGTGGGAGGGGGGCGTGCAGTGAGAAAAGCTCTTCTGGTGCTACAGCCAGGCTGGCTCTGGGGGATGATGGGAGTTGTTGTCCAAGAAGGGGAGGGTGCTCAGGGTAATTTGGGGACCATTGACTGAAGAAGCCATGGGGGGACCGTGGGTGGCCCAGGGCCTTTCTGCCCCCCCCCTTCCAACCTCCCTCAGTGCTCCTGTTCGTCTCGGGGGGGGGGTCAGGACCCATAACCCCCCTCCCCCAGAATTCCTGGCTTCTTGAGCAACAGCAGAAGAGCAAAGGGCCGGAAGGCCACCCTCCGCTTGCGCATGCGCGCGCGCCCCCTGGTGTCCAGAAGGAGGGAAGTGTGAGTGCGCGCGCGCGTGCGCAGGGAGGAGAGCGAGAGCGCCGCCGCCCCTCCTCCTCCTGCCTTTGCCCCGCCCCCGCCGCGCCTTCGTCGTCTTCGTCTTCTTCTTCTTCTTCTTCTTGTGGAGCGAGAAAGAGAGAGAAGGAGAAGCAGCCTCTGAAGGAGGAAGAGAAGAAGGAGAAGGAGAAGAAGGAGAAGAAGAAGGAGAAGAAGGGGAGGCCCAGCGGAACAGGCCCCGCCTCAGACGCCGGCCTTCCTTCCTTCCTTCCTTCCTTCTCCTCCTCCTTTTGGGCCCGTGTCCCTCGCCTCTCCTCTCCTCACCGGCGGCCCTCTCCTTCCTTCCTTCTTCGTGTTCGCCTTGGTGCCTGCGAGGAGGAGCCATGAGCGGCTGGAACTGCTACATCGAGAGCCTGATGGCCGACGACACGTGCCAGGACGCGGCCATCGTGGGCTACAAGGACGCCCCCGCCGTCTGGGCCGCCGCCCCCGGGAAGGCCTTCGCCAACATCACGGTCAGCCCCGGGGAAGGAAGGAGGGAAAGGGAGACGGAGAAGGGGGCTTCGGGGGGGGGGGAAGAGAGAGAGAGAGAGAGAGAAGCCTGTGCCCCCTTAGGACCCCCCCCCATGGAGGAGGAGGAGGCCTGGTCCGAGGGGCCCTTCCTTCCTTCCCTCCCCAGTAATGGCTCTCTCTGGTGCCACGTCTCCTTCCTTGGCCTCCCCCCCCCCCGATGCCATTCCGCCTGAGGAACCCCCCCCCCCCGCGTCCTTCTGGGGATGGAGGGGGGGCAGCAACACCTTAGGACTACAACACCCAGCATTCGGCCCCAAAAAAAGAACCACCTCTTCACCCCCCTTTTTTCCCACAAAAAGCGTCCTCTTTCCTCCCCCGGATTTCTGTGGGGGGGGCGGTGTCCCAGAAGGGCTTCTCTTTTTTTGGGGGGGGGCGAGAACTGGGTGGGCCTTGCTATGGGGGGGGGAGGCCCAAGTCTTTCTTGTGAGGCCCTCCCTCCCTTAAACACACACACACACACCATGAAAGATCCCCCCCCACACAAATATCACCCCCCCCAAAGAAAACTGTGGGCAAGGCCTTTGGGGGGGAGGGAGGAAATAAAGGGCCTCGCCCTGCCCCCCCCTTTTTTTGGAGCGGAAGTGGAAAATGGGCGCGAGCGGAAACGGGGGGGGGCTTGTGAGAGTGTGTCTGTATCCACACTGGACAGTTAACCCGGTTTGGCACTGCTTTTAACCCTCCTGGCTCAAGGCTATGGAATTCTGGGAATTGGAGTTTGTTGTGGGGCCCCCAGAATTCCATCGCCTTGAGCCAGAGGCAGTCAAAGCGGTGCCAAACCGGGTTAATTGTCCAGTGCGGAGCGAGTGTGTAAGTGCTGTTTCCTCAATGAGTCTCCTCCATTTTCTCCTCCGATTGTGCAACCTCTTCTTCTTCCTCCCCAGGAGCAGAAACACTTTCTCCCCCCCCCCCCAAAAAAGAAGAAGAAGGTACTTTTCCATGCCCCCCCCCCAATTTCCCTGGAAGGCGACCAGCCCCACCCCAAAAAGACACACCCCAGAGCCACACAACAGCCCCATCCCTGGCTGGGAGGGGTCACTGCCCCCCCCCGTTCACCTTCCCTGGCCTCTTGGAAGGCTTTTGGGGGGGATATTTGGGGAAGGGGTCCAGGGAGGGGCACAAGGCAGCCCCCTCCCCCCCCCCCCGGCTGGCTTGGGCCCATCTGCTGCCCCATTGGGCTCCTTGGGATTTCTGGGGGCAAAGCAAAGGAGTCCCAGCAGCCACCCCTCCCCAAAAAAGAGTGGGTCCCCCCTTCTTTCCACTTAATGGGGGGCTGGTGCCAGCCTTTCCTTTCCTCTCCCCTTCTCTCTGCCCATGCCAACTGACCGCTCCCTCCCCCCCCTTTGTGTGTGGAGGCAGACCAGGTTCCCCCCAAAGTTTTTGGGAGCTTTCCCAAAGTGGGGGGGGTGGTGCGGATCCCCCTCCTTTTCGTCCCTTTGGCCAGAAAAGTGGGGCTGCCTCTCCTAAGCCCTTGGCATGGGGGGGCACACTTTGGGGGCCTCTGGACCCAATTCAGAGTGGGGGGGCTGCCTTGAGGGCTCTTTAAGGGGAGGCTCCACTCACGGAGGTGGGGTTCGCTTTTCGGGGGTTTGCTCCTCCGTTCCAGGGCCAAGTAAATGTGCAAAGGGCTATTGTCCAGCCATTGTTATTAGTGAGCCTTTCCCTCTGCAAATGCAAAATGCAACCTTCTGGGGCAAGCACACAACGCCCCCCCCCCGCGCCACCTATAGGTATTAAGTAACCCCCCACCCCCCCACCCCAAGAGGGGCCAGCTAAGGCCTTTGAGCTGAGCAGAAAGAAGGGCCGGAGCTGCTCCTCGTGGCCTTTCTCTTGGTGGGCAGTGGTCACCCTCTTAGGAAGCCCGCCTGGGAGAGGCCTTGGCCTCAGAGCCTCCAGGAGGGATCCGTCACCCTTCTGGCCAAGATCCACTGAAGGCTGGCCCGGATTTGCCTGGCTTCCCTTTTATGGGGATCTATTGTTCCCTCCTGTGGCAGCAGTGGATTCCTCCCTCCGTCCGTCCGTCCGTCCGTCCGTCCGTCCGTGGCCTTTTCCTTTCCTCCATTTCCCCATCCAGTGTGGAGTTTTTGTATTTTCGGGAAGGGCCTTCCCTCTTAGCCCACTTTCCTCACACTTTTGCATGCAATGAAGATGCCAGCAGTTCTCACTGGGTGCCGGGACGGGATTTGGCTCCAGGCTTTGCTGTCTTTCCCCCTCCCCCCGCCCCCAAAAAACCACAAAACCCTAGTCCCCATTTCTCCTCCTCCCTCCCTCCTTTCCTTTTAGGGTGGAAAAATGCTCCTGTGAGCTCAGAGTTTGGATTGCAAAGGGACTGGACCATTTCCTCCATCTCTGTGTGTGTCTGTGGGGGGGGGGGGGAGTGCATTTAGGGAATCTGGAAGGCCCAAGATGGGACTTTTCTGGTTTCCTTGGGGGGGGGGGAATCTTGCCCCATTGACATCTGAATTTCTGGGTATCTTCTCCTCCTCCTCTTCCAAATGGCTTAGGCAGGGCAACAGGATCTGGAAGCGGGGGCCATGCTTTCTTTTCACCCTCCTCCCTCCCAGAAATGGTGGGCTTGGTTCTTCTCTGTGTGGTTTTCCTGGGAATAGAAAGGAGGGGGATCTGATACCCCTTTGCCCCCTCCCCATTTTTGCAAACAGATCTCCTTGATCGCCACCCCCACCCCAGAAAACTCCCAAGTCCTTCACTGCAACAGGAAATGACTGTGTGTATGAATGCAAAGGTGAATTCCTGGGTAACTGAATTATCTTAGAAACCTTCTGATTTCTCCTTCCCCCCCCCGCCCAATGAAGGATTACTGCTCCACAGTTAAACGCCCCCCCCAAGTCTTAAATGCTTTCTGGGATGGGAGAAAACACACACACACACACACACACACACACACGTGTCTGCCTGTTCTGTGGTCTCTCTCTCTCTGGAATTGGGGCCATCACAGATGCAGTGGGGGGATGCTTTTTTGCTGGGGGAGACACGGACGATGGGGGCCCCTCCTCCTCACATGTGACCCTCTTGTTGCCCCTCGCAGCCAGCGGAGGTGAACACCTTGGTGGGGAAGGACCGCAGCAACCTGTTCGTCAACGGCCTGACGCTGGGCGGGCAGAAGTGCTCTGTCATCCGGGACAGCCTCCACACGGATGGGGAGTGCACCATGGACCTCCGGACGAAGAGTACGGGAGGGGCCCCCACCTTCAACATCACAGCCGCCATGACCAACAAGAGTGAGTCCTCGTGCGCGTGCATTGTGAGGGGGGGGCTTCATTTCCTTCTGGGGCAAGAAGGAGTCCATTCTGCTGCTTTCTTCTGTGAGACCATGAGGGTTTTCCCACCATCTTTGGGGTCTCTTTGTACTTTGGGGTCTCTTTTTGGGGGGGGGGGGGCTGGAGGAGATCACTTGAACCGAAGACACACTTTTCCTGCACAGAACCCCATATTGGAGCACAAGGAGCACTCACTTTGTGCAAAAACCTGCTGGAAGAAACCACCCTGTGGATTCTTTGCACAAGCATATTTTCTCCAAAAGAGGAGGTGAAATGCAAAGACTCCTTGGCGTTTCTCCTTTTCCCCAGGGAGGGGCTCTTGAGTGTCCAGGGCCCCCCTTTCTGGGTGCTCCTCCTTTCCCCTAGCAGCCATGAGGAATGAAGAGGCTGCCCACTCCTCCCTTCCCTACCCTCTCCAGCCCCATCTTTTTTGGCAGCTGTTGGGGGTGTTCCGGCTGGGGCTGCATTCCTTCTCCCCCCTTCCCCCCCCCCCCCCATAGATGTGGCCAGGGATCCTCTGTCCTGAGGCCACTTGGGGGAGGAACAAACAGCTGTGGCCTCATCCAGGCCGGGGAGATAAGGCCGCCACTGTCCTGGCCTGTTGGGCAGCTGGACAAGGGGCCGTAAATCTTATGGAGGCAAAGCCCGGCCTCTGCCCAGGATGGACAGGGACTGGCTGGCTATGGGGAGGAGGCACAGCTCTCTGGCATTGCCCCCCTTCTTTCTTCGCCCAGAGGGCAGAAGGAGTCCTGTTGCCATCTCAGTGGAGGTTTTGCCTCCCTGGGTCTTGGGAGTCCTTGTGACTCAGCCAAAGAGGCAGCGGGGTGTGGGGGGGGCAGGCTCATGATGGTTTTCTCCTTGCCCAAAACTAGTGCACTAGTTTTGGGCAAGGAGGAAACCATCATGAGCCTGCCCCCCCCCCCCCCACCATCTGTCTCCCCTTCTTCCCCATCCTGTCAGCTTCCTCCTTCCCCTTTGCAGACAACATCCGTGCATTTTGTAAAATAAATGCAGCTCAGGGGCATCCTTTCTTCTTAATCTGAACTGACAAAGCCAGTCCTATAGAATAAAAAGCCAATTTAAAACATACAGTTAAAAATAATGGAAAAGCAAAGTGGCTTATGCGTTAAAACAAATTCAAGAAAGCATATAATTAGAAAGTAGTTTAAAAAAGGAGTTTTGGAGCTTAGTACCCTTATAAAAGTTCTTTCTTTCAATAGGCTGCTGGAATAATGATTTATTTATTTTTAAACCCTCGTTTACATCTGAAAAGGGTAAACTGGGAGGTGTCCAGACTAGCCTCTGGGGGCAGCTGCTGAATTCAAATCCTCTCCCAAAAAACCCTAGCAGCCCTCTAGATGTGGTTGGACCGCAACTTTCAACAGCCTTAATGGGCAGAGAGTGCTGGGAATTGCACTCCACCAACATCTGGGAGGCCTGTGCTTTGTCCATATTTGCTCCAGGCTGACTTGTCTTTTAGTTTCCTGCTGGCCAATGAAGTTTTCTATGCAACCTGGGCTTCATGGGGGGGGGGGTAGTATGTGCAGGAGAGATCTTAAGATAGTGCGCCCTGCCTGCTGGGTCCTTTCTTCCCTCCTGCATGGGGTGGGGGGGGGGTGGGGGTGTGTTTTTGCCACCCGTGTTTTCTGCTTCTCGCTTACCTGTCCCCCCTCCCCGCTCTCTCTTCCTGCAGCGATAGTCCTGGTGATGGGCAAGGAGGGCGTCCATGGCGGCTGCGTCAACAAGAAGTGTTACGAGATGGCCAACCACTTGCGGCGGTCACAGTATTGACCAGCCATCACTCCCCTTCTCCTTCTTTCTCTTTCTCTCTCTCTCTGCCTTGTCCCGCCTGCGGTACTACTGATGGAACAACGGTGAAGGATGTCCGAGGTGGCTGCGACGGGCCCCGGGGCCCCCGTCCGTGACCATTGTGGGACCCCCCGGCGCCGGATTCGCCACGTTATTCCTGCTCCTTCTCCTCCTCCTCCTCTTCTCTGCCTCCCCCAATGCTCACCCCTTGCGCCCATCGCTCCCTTCCCTCCTTTTCCCTATTTCTACCATTTTTGTTCTAGCCCTCTCCCCACCTTTCCAATTCTTCTCTTTTTTTTTGCCATTTTTTTCTATCACACAAACACAAGAAAATCCTTATCGCTGCCAAATTTTCTGGTTGTTACAAGGTGTAGTTTTTTTGGTTAAGAAAACTATATTGGAACAAGAAAAAATAAAACAAATTGAAGTTCTAAAATGTGTGTGGAGGTGTATCAGTGGGGTGGGGGTGACTGGGTTTGGGGGAGCCTTTGGAGATTTCATCCCCGGTGGTTTCCTTCAAATGCTGCCAGAGCAATGGCTGCTGTTTGTTCCCCCCCTTCATACACAAGAGTGTTGGGGGGCCCCAGCGCAGTTCCCCAAAAGTAAGGCTCCCTTTTCCGACTATGCCCAGAGTGGAGACATAGGAAAGAAGCAGTGCAATGGGTCAGGCCTTACAAGGGTCAAGCACTCAAACCACCGCTCCGTGCCGGCTCTCATTTAGGCCCTACAAGTTAATTAAAGAATCATTGATAAAAGTTGTTTAAAAAATGATTCAATAAGCTATGTTCATGAATGTATAGTTTTTCATCTATACTGTATTGGGTTTAAATACATTGTTAGTTGCCTTAGTCCCATAACTGAGAGAAAGGTGGGATGCAAATGAATGAAACAAATACATCTGCCGTTTCAGAAAGTCTTGAGACACTAAACTTTGGGGAGAGTAACTTACCCAATCCCTTGCAGTTTGGCTCAGTTACTCAAATAGCCCACAAAAGAATTGAGCAAAACAGAAACACGGGAGAGGAAGAAAAGGAACTAAGCAATTCCCTTTTTTCCTTCCTCACTGCCCCTGCCTTGCATCCCCCCCCCGCCCCCCCCCCAGTGAGAGAGGCCTGGATCCATTGCTGCAATGGCACCCTTGGTAATCCAGTATGAGCGCCATGGAGGATAGTGGGCTCCCCTTTATTGGAGGGGTCTTTAAATACAGGCTGGGTGGGCATCTAGGAGGTGCTTTAGGTGTGCATTCCTGCATGGCAGAATGGGGTTGGACTGATGACCCCTGGGGTCCCCTCCCACTCTTTAGGCCCTATGATTCTATGTAGCAGCTGGCCCCTAGCGTGCATTCTTCAAATCTCTCCCCCCACCCCCATATCCTGGTCAAGGGGCCAAAGGGGACCTGCCTGCCAGTGTGGTGATGATGCTTCTGCTGCAGCCCTTCACTTGCTCTGAGTTCGAGGCGGATATGGGGGGGGGGGCAAGAGAAGAGACAATGGCTGAGCAAACAAGACTGTCCTGTTCCCAGAGAACAATGGCTGGTGTGCCACGGAGCCATTGTCCTCCCCAGCAGCCGTCCGGCCGTCCATCCTTCCATGCCCTCCCTGGGTGGTGCCAGCGTCAAGGAGCCCCACCAAGTTAAACAGCTGGCCTGGCCTGCAAAGCAGCTGCCTTCCTCTCCTCTTGGTGCCAGGGAAGCCTGGGGCAGAGAGAGTCTCATCCTAGGAGAGAAGACGCACACCCTGAGCAGCCCAAAACCTATTTCTTGGACTGCAGCACCCAAAATCCTGCCTGTGGCCCTTGGGGTGCCTGGTGCCCCACAACAGGCCTTGGGAGCCACTGGGGCCAAGTGGGGTGGTGCCCTGTTTTCTGGCAGCAGTGCTTCCCTTTTGGGGGGGATGAAGGGGAACCAAAGTCCCCAAAGGGAGGCCAGCGGCCCCTTCCAGGCCTGGGGGGCTCTGTGACCCCCAGCGGGGTCGCCCCTGGTCCTGCCGAGCGCATCCTCCTCCTCCACCTCCCCATTCCTGGCTCCTTCCAGGCGGCGCATGAGAGGCACAAAGTCCAAGAGTGGCCAAACCCAGCTGGCAAACAAAATGGGTCAGGCGTGACTCAGGCCGGGCGGTGGCCGTTGCTAGGCCTTGGCCGGCCTTGGCCTGTGGCTGGGAGCCTCCCCTGGTCGGCAAGTGGGGCAAGGAGCCGGGCCAGGGGCCACTAGCTCAACACCAGCACTGGCGGCTGAGGCGGCCGCTTCATGGGTCCAGGGTGCCTTTCTTCCTGGCATTGCTTAAGTCCTTCCTCCCCTCTGGCAGAATCATAACAATTGTACAGTTGGCAACGTGGCTTAAGGGTTTTTGCATGTTGGGAGACGAGGGTTCAAATCCCCACTTGGGCGTGGAAACACATTGGCCAACCTTAGGCAAGTCACACACTCTCAGCCTCAGAGAAGGCAAACCCTCTGAACAAATCTTGCCAAGAAAAACCCAGGATAGGTCACCATACGTTGGAACTGACTTGAATGCAAACAAGAAGTCACCAGGGAACCATTTGGTCTAACTTGGAAACCAACACAGAGATTCCGATTTCCCTAATGTTTACTCAAGACTGGGCTGATGGGAGTTGTAGTCCACCACTGGAGCAGTGGCCATTCATTATTGAAAGAGAAAGTCTATCATCTTCCAAAGGAGTCAACTGCTCTGCTGCCAAACAGCTCTTTGACCTTAGAAAGATTTTCCTTGTGTTTAGCTGGACAAGACTAATGGGAGTTGTAGTCCACCACTGGGGAGTGCAGGACAGGTAAGGCTTTACACTGAGGACTATGCTGGGTGTTGTGGGGGGGGGGGATACGAGCATCAACCACTTTAAAAGTTTCCTGCAAAGTCCGTTTTCCTTCCCTGAAAAGATTGCGGACACCAGATTCATTTAAACCATTTTTAATTGACCGCCCCAAAGGACTACAGCGACCCCCAAAATCCCCACCACCCCCACCGACCGTCCGATCCTCCTTCCAGTTCTCTCACTGCTGTGCCCCCTCCTCCAAATAGCCATAGACCTTTGTGGGGCTCTTTTGGGGGGGGCATGAGTCCTGGAGCCACAGCCCTCTCCCCCCCACCCCCCAATTCTTTACAATACTCTGTCCATAGAAATAAAAAGTCCTTTACAGTACAAACTCTTTTCCCCAAGGTGCTCAGTGGTCAGCGGAGGAGCAACAGCAGCAATGCCAGAAGGTGGAGGGGGGCCCACAACAGCAGCCCCCCAAACTCCCTGGAAAAGGAGAGGGCCCCAATCCTGCTCCGTCCAGCACCCACACGACGAGGCAAGGGAGGAGGGTCTCTCAGAAATTATTTGGGGGCTTTCCTGCCCCCCACCGCTGCAAACTGGGGGGTGGCTGCCAAAGTCCCCCATTTTAACAGAAACCCAAAAGTAAGTAGTGTTAGCAAGTCTGGGGAGGGGGACCCTGGAGCAGGTGCACATGGGGGGGGGGACAAGGATGGAGGGTGCAGACAGAAGGGGGGTCTTTGAGGGGTTCCTGGGCCATGTTGCAAAGTGGGTGACACAACCACCTTCCCCTCCACTTCCTTGGCACAGAACCAACGTGCAAAAGTGCAAGCCGTGTGGTGGTGGTGATGGTGAGGCGTGCAAAGGGAGAAACGTGTGCAGAGGAGGCATCTAAAACTTTCCTTGTCCTGATTGCTACTCACTCCAGAAGGGTAGGCCTTCTTTCTCTGTGTGAATGCATTCGGGGGGGGGTGTTCCCCATACTTTTCCTGCCCCCACCCGGTGTAAATGCACTTGCTCACAAATCAACAGCCCAGTCCCTGCCCCTTTCCCTGGGGACCCCAGCACTGCTGCATGTCCCCCTCCAAGTGGCCCCCCACCTTTGATCCAGCAAACATCGCTTCCACTTCTAATGCCTCTCAACTGCACCCTTTTAACTGGGACCTACAAGAATAGCCCCCCCCCCAATTGCTAAGGAAGGAAGGAGTGGAGCATTTCCCGGGCAGTTCAAAGAGGGGCAGGTGGGGTGGGAGGCACTCCCCAAATGGCTGATGCCCCCCTGGAAGCCAAGGCCACCAGGACAGGGACCCCAGGGAGACCTGAGTTTGGCCCTTTTTGTTTCCTTTATGCAAAGTTGTTCCTTTCGCATCCAATTCCCACAGAGCTGGGGGGCAGCAGTGAAAGTCAGGGGGCAGCCACCCCCTTCTTCTCCCCCCAAAGGAGTCACCTGCTCCCCTCCCTCACCTGGCTGGTCCTGGGGGGGGTGTCACAGTTTCCCCCTACTCTAAAATGCTACTCTCCCCTCCCTGCACCCTGAAAAGTTAAAAAATATATTGGAAGCTCAGTGGCAAAAAGCAGGGGGGGGGGGATTGGCCCCGATCCACCGATGTCCCTCTCCAGCCGTCCCCCCTTCTCCATTTGAGGCTGGGGAGGGAAGCAGAAAATGGCAGACAGGGAAGACCAGGGCTGCAGGAGGATGGTTTTGGGGGGCCTAGACCAGCAGCGGACTCTGCTCGCTCTCAGCCGACTGTCTGCCCCCCTCCAGGAGGCCGTGGGGCACGCCGGAGGGCGGGGAGTGCGCCATGCTGCCGAAGGAGGGGGGCCCCGGGGCCACAGTGGGAGAGGGGCGCAGCAGGGGGGTGCGCTCCGAGTCTCGGCCCCGCTCTTCCTCCTCCTCCTCTTCCTCCTGATGCTGCTGCGCCTGCGTCTGCGCCGGACCCTCCCCTTCCTCTTCGTCCTGGGTGGCGGCCGGGCTGCGGACGGCGCCGTCCTCCCCTTCCGAGTCTGAATCCTCCGGGGACCGGAGGACATGCTGCTTGCAGACCGGACAGGTCTTCTTGGTCTGCGTCAGCCACGGATCCACACACTTGCAGTGGTAGGCTAGGAGAGGAAGGAAGGAAGGAGGGTCAAGATTTAGCAAAGGCTCCCAGCACAGATCAACCGGCCAACCCATCCATCCATCCATCCATGACACGGAGAAGAGCACCCAAGGGCCATCTATTCCAACCCCCAGGCAGGCAGGAGCACTTTACTAAAACACCACTAACTCAAAACAGCTTTAGTGGGAGAGCAAAGGCACTCCCCTGCACTTCAGATATGGTTGTATTGCAACTCCCAGCTTTCCTTACCCCCAACGCCCTGCTTTCCCCATCCTGGCTGCAGAGTTGAGGGACAGAGACTGCACAGCCCAGAAGCCCCAGTGCTTCCCATACAGGATTCTGGGAGTGTCAGTGCCATTATGGCTCTGCTGGGGATGGTCATCTCTTGGCACTCAGCCTGGCCAGAGGCACAGGGCTCACGTTCCCCCTCCCTCAAGCGGCGTCCTTCGCGTCCTTACCGTGAGCGCAAGGGAGGATGCGCAGGCGCTCCCCGTCCTCGTACTCCTCCAGGCAGATGGCGCAGACGTCATACTCGTCCCCTGGGCACAGAAGGGGGCAGACAGGCATGAACGGGGGGGGGGGGGGCGGGCTCAGGCACAGACCCCCACACGGTCCTGTCCTGTCCTGCCCAGCCATGCCCCCCCCCCACAACAACAACAACAACAACAACACTACCAGAGTTTGGGAAGTTCTAACTTTTTAAAGACTACAACTTCCAGAGTCCTCTCATGCAGCCTGTCTTGGAGGGGGGTGAAGTTGTACCCCCCCCCAAGACACACACAAAGGGGATTTTTCCAAGCTCTGTACTCATGTGGCACTGAGAAAGTGGCACCAACGTGGCTCACCGGCCCAAATGAGCCCCCAGCCCAAGGAAGGAAGGAAGGACAGCAGAGAGGGAATGAGAGTAAGTAAGTAAGTAAGTAAGTGTGTGTATCTGGGGAGTACCAGGGGTTCCTTTGGCAAAGTTACTTTTCCCCCCCTTTGAACTCCCTCCTCTGCTTTCCGTGAACCCAGACCCCGTTGTTAATGCTGGCTAGAACTGCCTGACCCTACAGACAGCTGGGGCCTGAACGACTAGGTCTTACTTTTTAAAAAGTTAAGCAAGGTATGCTATGAAAAGAGCATTGACTTTTTAAAAAAGGAGTAGCAGGAAATGGCTTAGAGCCATGGAGAGCAGAGGGGGGAAATGCATGGCATGCGCTGTGTGTGGGGCAGAGGGCAAGAGGGGCGCATTGCGTGGCCATGGGTGCCGTGTCTTGGGTGAGTGGCTCGTGGGTCCCTTGGCCCGCTTGCCTTGCCGGCCGGCCGGCTTCCTTCCTCCTCCTGGGCCTCTCGACTTCGAAAACAGGAAGCCGGGCGGCGGAGGGGAGGGGCGGGTGGCCTCCCTCGCAGCAGTGGCGGTGGCGAAGGGAAGGAAGGGAAGGGAAGCGGTCAGGGGGGCGGCCGGCCGCAGCAGGAGAGAGACTCTTCGCAAAAGCAGCAGCAGCAGCAGCAGCAACAGCTGCAGCGCCTTATAAGGCAAAGAGTTGCAGCAGCAGCAGCCGCAGCAGCATCAGAAGCAGAGCCACAGTTTCCTCTTGGTCTTAGTCAGCCCCAGAAAGGGAAGGAAAGGGAGAGAAGGAACGAGAAAGGAGGAGGAGGAGGAGAAGGAGGAGGAGGAGGAGGAGGAGGAGGAGGAGGAGGGCTGGCCAGTCCCCTCTCTGCCCCACAGCCACCCCTGGAAGGGAGCAATGCAGCACTACTGACGGCGGCGGCGGCAGCTGTCTGCCTTCCAGCTGTTTGCAGCTTTTGGTGAGCCCAAGGCAGGCCAGTCATGCGATTTTCCTGGCAGGGAGTCTCCAGAGGAGAGGTTGGCCACCCTGCCCTGCTTCCTCTGAGCCCCAGAGAGGAAAGGGAAGGCCAAACAGTGCATTCTACAGCTGGATTCGAACCCTGGTCTTCCAGAATCCAGTACTCAAGCCCATGACACTGCATCGGTGACTCTGGCGGAGGGTAACCCACTCCTTTGGCAAGAATTACTCAGAGGAGGTTTGCCCTCATTGCCCAAGAGAGAGAGAGAGACTGGCCCAAGGTCACCCACTGGGTTTCCAAGGCTAGGACGGGATTCGAACCCTGGTCTAAGGCTAGGACGGGATTCGGACCCTGGTCTTCCAGAATCCTAGGCCAACTCTCAATTCATTTCACCGTGCTGGCTATAAAAAACAAGAGTCTTCCTGGCAAAATGTATTGTTTGGAGGCAGTTTGCCATGGCTTTCCTCTGAGGCTGAGAGAGTGTGACTTGCCCAAGGTCACCCAAGTTGGGCGGGTTCCAAGGCCGAGTGGGGATTTGAACCCTGGCCTCCAGAATCACAGTCCAACGCCCGCTCTTCCCCAGTAGACACAGGAGGACAAGACCCACCCAGGATCTGGCCCTTTGCCCCCTTCCCCCCTAAAATGGCTGAAATGGCGATGCTGGTTGGGGGATTCTGAGGGTTGCAGTCCAAAAATAAAAGGAACTTTCCCCTGCTATGCTCCAAAGTTTGTGAGATACCATCTGCATGCCACTCCCTCACATTACATGCCTGGAGCTCTGGGTTCGAGAATCTCAGCAGCCCCAAATAAGAAGTCTTTGTCCGAAGTCTGGGAGAGGGAGTGTGCCTCCTCCACATGCCCATCTTTTTTTAAAAACATTATATATATTTAATTTTTCTAAATCGGGCAAGGCCCATGGCTTGTGGTTAACCCATGACGTCTTTTTAAGGCCAGAAAAATAAAAAATAAAAAATGGGGAGAGTGACAGGGAAAGGAGAAACATATATATATATATATATATATATATATATATATATATTCCTGTCTGGTACTTTGTGTGTTATTTTTAGCTGCTCCCACAACATACAACAGTTTGGGCTTCTGGGGAAGCGGCTCATTCTGCAGCTGAGAGAGAGAGACGTATTTTTAAGTGTTCCACAAATGGAATCACTTTTTAATTATTTTATTTACTTATTGTGTTTATATCCCCCTTTAGAAATGCTCTTTACAGGATTTGTATGTGTGCACACACAGTTTTTAGTCCAGATGTGACCATCCCATCATGGCTGCCGCATCCTGGTGTGTAACACAAACACAACACAGAATGGGAGGAAGCCGGATGCTGTTGGGGTGTCCGCACTGTACTATTATCCCACTTTGATCCCACTTTCACTGCCACGGCTGGGATGGGCAGCTCAGAAAGGCGGAATTTAGAATTCTCCCTCTCCAGTGGAAAATTTGCAGACTACAACCCCCAGGATTTCACGGGGCAGTTAAAGGTGGGCTCAAACTGCTTTAGCTGTGCAGTGCGGACGCCCTTCTGCAATGCGGTGGCAACCTCAGAAGCTGCCTCTCCTTTTCCACATCTACTTCCTTGTTTGCAGAAACTGCACAAAAGTCAACCCACATCCGCCCTCCGCCCCAAACACACAAAAGCGTGGGAGGATCCGGCTGACGTTCGCTCGCTCGCTCGCTCGAGCGTCTCCTGGGGCCAGAGGAAAATGCAGAAATGCAAAAAGAGAGAAGACCGCACAGAGGCCACTGAGGCCTGCAATGCTCTCGCACTCGCCTCCTCCTCCTCCTCCTCCTCCAGCTATGGCTGACCCTCACCGGTCACTGGCAAGGCCCTTCCTGACACAGTTGGAGGGGTTCCTCCTCTCACACTGATCTCCTCCAGTTACAAAGCAGGGGGTGAATCACTGAGCTGGAAGGGACCTCCAAGGGCCTTATAGTCCACCCCCACTTTGGCCAGGGCAGGAGTCCAAACTCACTCCAAGACCAACCTCTGTTGCAAAACCTCATAAGAGAGTCCACCATCCTCTTTCCCCACCAAGACTGGGCACTTTGGCAAACTCCCTGTTTTAGGGGTGTCGGCTGCTGTTGTGTGTTCAAGTCCTTTCCAACTTTCGGCAAACCCATCATGGAGCTGTCTTGGCAAGGGTTTTGCCTTTGCCTGCCTCTGAGGCTGAGAGAGCATGACCTGCCCAAGTGGCTTGGTCACCCAGTGGGTTTCCATGGCCGAGCTGGGATTCGAACCCTGCTCTCCAGAGTCATAGTCCAAGGCTCAAACTGCACCCCCCAAAGGGTGTAGCTATGGGGAGGTAGAATGAGAGCACTGCCCTCCCAAACAAGACTTCTGACCCCCCCATGTAACTTTTTTTCAATCCCCAAATTTCTAGCACCGCAGTAACTTAAAATTCCAGTTGAGCAATTCAGAAATAGAGTTTAAGCATCCAAAGAAAAGGAGAATAGGCAAAGAGTAACCAAAGGAAGGAGAAAACAGGCAATAAAAGGGTTCTTGGTGTGAAGGATTTCCTGCGTCTCACTCCCTGCAGGGCTAGAAATGTGGGGCATGAAGGGAAATGTCACAGGGGGAGGGCAGAATTAACTTTTGAGGGGGTGCCATCCTCATCCCCCCCCCCCAGATACACCTCTGCTCCTTGTTCTGACCATCTAGGGACCCCAAAGCAGCCCTCCAAACACCCCCCATCACCTTGACCCCCCTGCCCCCCAAAAAGAGGGAGCTGCTTCTTGGTGCCTGCTGCACCCCACACTTAGGGGGAGGCTAGAGCTTTGGGAAAGTTACTTTTGGGGGTTCCCAGATGCCCCCTGAGCGGAAAAGCTGCCGCCTGAAAAAGAAATTTCCCAGAGTTCAGTGGGAGATGGGCTGCCCTTGGCCCAGCTCAGTTTGGCATCTCTTGCAACCTGTTCTTTGGGTCCTAAAAGAGCAAGAAGAAGGGGGCATCCCCCCACCCATCCTCTTTGCCACCCCTGGGGAGCAGTGGGGGAAGGTCAATGGCCGAAGCCAACCGACCGCCCAGGCCAGTCCCTCCGGCCCCATGCCAACTGCCCGCCCAGCCCTGCAAAGGGAAGGCAGGAAGGCGGGCAGCTTTGGCGGGAAGCAACGGTCAGCAAGCCAGCAAGCCATCGTGGGACGCACCAGCACCCTCTGCTGGCAAAAGGGGGCTGGCCAGGACCTAGAGCAGCCCCACAGCTTCCAAGAGGGAGAGAAAAGCCTAACTTTGGGGACCCCTCCCTGGCCATACACTTCTGGGCAGAGGGGGACCCCATCTATGGGCACAGGCTTCTGCAAAGGGGTCCCTGCCCCGAGGGGCTCACAGCCAAGAGGAGGCCGAGGGATGCCAGAGGGGAAAGGGAAGGGGAGCATGGATGCCCCTGGAGCAGGAGCAGGGCAGCACCCCATTTCTCCAGCCAGTGGAAGGGGGAGGGGGGGGCTTGCCTCAGTCCAAAATTTGGTCAGAACCCCCCCCCCCAACACCCCACTTGCAGTGCTGGCAGGAGATGGGAGTGCTATCCAAACTCCATCCTTTCCCAGCAGTGGCAGTGCTGGCTAGGGATGATGGGAGCTAGAATCCAACACATCTGGAGGGCAGGAGATTGGGGAAGCCTGCAATTGGGTATCAATTATTTCCCCCCAAATACTGATAAGCTTAGCTTTAAAGCCTGTTCTAACCCTTTTAACCTGTTTTAGCCTTTTAATTGTACTTAGCATGTTTTTAGCCTGTGTAAAATATTCTGTTGTTTTGGACTGTTTTAACCTGTTTGCGTTGATTTTACCTGCACCCCACCTTGAGATCTTTTGATATAGGGTGAGAGGGGAATATTTCTAAATATTTCAGCATGGCAGCATGGTGCAATGGTTTGAGCATTGGACTTGGACTCTGGAGACTACAGTTCGAATTGCCCCTCAGCCATGTAAACCCAGAATCACACTCTCTCAGCCTCCAAGGATGGCAATGGCAGTCTCTCTCTCTGAAGAAACTTGCCAAGAAAACTTCATGACAGAACCACCTTAGGATCACTGTAAGTCAGAAACAGCTTGGAGCAGCAATCAATATTTTAATGAAAGCAAAATTGGGGCATTTGGACCAGAGGAGGAGGACCTGAAAAAATAGGGGGAAGGTTATGCAGGTTTTGTGCCTTGCAAAAAGGAAAACAAAAAGGGAAGGTTTTGTGCCTTGCAAAAAGGAAAACAAATGCCATAAAGGAATAAATAAAGGACAGATGCTTCGATTCCAGGACATCCTGCATTTCTCACAAAGCAGGGAATACCACTGCTGCTGGGCATGGAGAGGGGCAAGAACCGGCTCCGCAGGACCCCCGGGTGGGAAGGGGAAAGAGCCGGATGCGAGGGCAAGACGTGGCGGGGGGCACGGGGCTTCCTACCCACCCACCCACCTGCCTCTGTGCCCCCAGCTGCCCCACAAGGCCTTCCCTGCCCTCCTATGGGGACCCCCCCTTACCTTTCTTGTACTTGTGGACGGGGATCTTTTTCAGCTGCTCCTTGGAGAGGCGATTCCGCCTCATTCTCTTCCGATGCTGAATGCAACGCACAATCTGAGAGGGAGAGAAAAGCGGGCATCGTTTAAGGAAGGACACCTTTCGGACATTCTTCCTGGGGGGGCACCTCTCAAGATATTTAAAAGCCAAACAGAAAGCACAGTGGAGACACAAACAGCTATTTGTGCTCTAGCCCAGCACACTCAGGCAGGGATGGCTTTAGCTCTCTAAATGTGCTCTGAGTCCAAATCCAGGCGTTCTCTGCTCTATATTGTGACTGTACTATGTTGGGCCTCTGTCACAAGACAGATGGGCTTTAGAGTCCTTGTTAGCATCACGGCCAAATGTCAAGAGCAGCCCAGTGGTAAAGGCAGAGTGAGTGTGCATTAGGGACTCTGATAGAGACTATTTTGCCTTAGCTTGCCAGGGAAAAGATCTGAAGTTTACGAATGGAATGTGGGAGGGAATCTTCCCTTGTTGCTAACCTTCTTGCAGAGATCTCACGGCTGTGGAAGGATGGAGATAGCTCACCTGGCACACAATGATGCTCCTTGTCTGCTTCTGCACTATAAGACCCTTACTTTAGCCTCACCTGGGAGCGGGATTGCAGCATTCAAGCCTCCCATTTAGGCAGCCGTGGGGAATTGGATTGCCGGTCAGGCACAGTCTGGATGGAATTGTTTAGGGCCCAATTCTGCCACTGACTGAGGGGTCGCTGGACCCCACCAGCAAAAGGGGCTGGGATGCTTTTCTCTGCTGTGGACACCCCACCTGCACCACTGACCACCAATAAACTTATAGCAGGAGCGTGTGTCAGTGTCCAGCATGCAAGGAACTCCCGAGGAGGCCTGGAATTACAACTAGTTCTGGAAAAGAATGCCGTCCAAAAGGCTGAGGACCAACAACCTTCTGTTCCAAACCCTCCCCTGGAGACACAGAAAGGCAGGGGTTTCCGGTTCCCTCCAGCAGTTTCACATGGTCAGTCCCACTGGACAGGTCAAGTTAAGTCCAGGAACCCAGCTTCCACCCCCTCCAATCCAACATAGTGGTCACTCACCAGAATGGTACACATCACTGCGATCACGATGCCCACCACACCTGTGAAAGGGATAAGGTAATAGCCCAATGGGAAGATGTACTCCGGGATCAAGATCACTTGGCCCCTGAGGAAGAGGAAGAGGAAGAAAGGGGGTCAGATTCCGGCAGGACACAGAAAAAGAAACCTCTTCCTCTGCCCAGAGACTGGAGTGAAGCCTAGATCCCCACCCAGGGGATATTCACATTTCTAACTTCCTTTCCATCCTCCGGTCCCAACCCTACTTCCTTTCCATCTTTGGATTCTCTTTCCTTATCCTTCCTTCCCATCCTCCTCCTCCTCCATCTCTCTCCCTCATCCCTTCTCATCTCCTCTCTTCCTCTCCTCACATCCTTATACCTTCATCTACATCCTCTCACTTTCTTCACACATTCAACTCGTCTCTCTTCCTACCTTCCGCATACTTTACTTCCTTTCCATACCAAACATTCCAGACTTTCTTCTTACCAATACTAGATTATTTCATCATATATCTTTGACCTTCTTATCTGCTATCAGCTTATCTTCGTGTATGTTTTTAAGGTACTGTATATTGCAATTTGCAAGCTGTCTTGGCTCCCCATCTAGGACAGAAGGTGGAGGAGAAAGGTGAAGACGATGATGTTATTAATAACAAGGGAGAGTTGCCAGGCTCCTGCCCACCTTGAACCTGCCTTCCTTTTCACTAAGTACATGACATGCCAAACAAACCCTCTAACTCATTAAACATAGGGTTCTCTTCCCCACCCCCCACCCCCCAAAAGATCCCCACAAACGTTTTTGGAAACGGTTTTGGACTGTGTTTGAGAGGTAGGTTCGGAGACGCAGAGGAAGCAGCAAGTGTTTTCTGGCCCGATTCTGCTGGGAACTGTTTCGAACTCGGGATGTCAGGACCCAAGGGTTTGCTCAATTCTCCCTGGTGTGCAACTGCCACATTGGGGGAACAAGAAATCTTATTGGAACAGAATGCATTCCTAAGGAGGTGATGGGGAGAGGAAGGAGCCCCTGCACAGCCTCTCAAATTCCCAGGATGGATGGAGCACAACTATTTAAAATAAATAAATGCAGGGAAGTGATTTACTCCTTCTTGGCAACTGATGCACTCCCCACTGTTTGCGAAGGCTTGCAATGCCACCTGCTGGAACATTTTGTCCACAGGTGTGGGATCAGCATTTTAATTGCTGCCATTTTATGATTGTTACTGATCTGATGTTTTAATTGCTACCCTCAGCCAAGTGTGCTTCCAGATCCTGTTGCAAGCTGTTTCACTTTAAACAGAAAAGTAGGACATGAAAAAAAGTATTAAACTGGTTGGTTTGGCTGAGTCTTGGAGTCTGTTGGGCATCATCACCAGAACTTCAGTGTCTTCCACACGTCACAATTTCAGCACTTTGATTCCACTTCAACTGTTGTGGCTCAGCATCCTAAGGAATCCTGGGATCTGTAGTTTCATGTGGTACAGAGAACATTCTGCCCGAGAACAGCTTTCTTGTTCCCATAAACTGCAAATCCCAGGCAGTTAAAGCAGAATCGTAGTGTGACCAGTCCTATCACGTGAACGTGGTCGTAGTGCCCTCATACACCCAGCCCCTTTCCCTTTGGCCACTGCCCCTTGGTTCCTACCCTCTCTCGTAGGTGAAGAGCCTGCGCAGGTACGTAGACGCTGTTTCACCAATGAACACGGAAGGGATGGTGATGAGTTTGTGGAGCTGCTCTGAAGAAAGAAAAGAGGGAGAAAAGGATTCAAATCCCTGGGAAAAAAAGATTGTGGCATGAGAGCCCTCCCGCCCGCCCCCCAGGACACCGACTGTTCCCACATCACTCACCGTCATCCCAGACCATGTTGAGGAGATTGTCGGAGCCCACGTTGTGGACGATGGCCGCCGAGTACCCAGCCTGCTGGGCATGATACACCTGGAGGAGAAGGAGAGGGGACAGAAGAGGGGGTCAGGGTGGCACCCAATATGCCCCATGGGCACAGACCCCTCCACCATGCCTCTGTAAATGGACCCCTCCAGCCTGCCAGGGGAAATCCCACCACCACCAGTTCAAACCCTGGGGGCCTCCCCAGTTATACAGGATTCCAGGAAGGGGTCAAAAGGGGCTCCCTGTACCCAAGACCACCAAGGGGGGAGGAGGAGGAGGCAGCTGTGGCCAGGGGGGGGTCAAGGCTCTACCCCACGGGTGGGCAACTGCTCAGAGAGGGGGCCAATCTTCACTCCCTCCTGACCCCCCAACAATAAATTGGCCAAAGTACACACAGGATAGGGTGTGGTGTCCTTCTGTTTGCCTTTTCGGCTGGTATGTTGTTGTGGGCCTTCAAGTCGTTTCCGACTTACAGCAACCTTAAGGCGACTCCATCATGGGGTTTTCTTGGCAGGTTTCTTCAGAGGGGGTTTGCCATTGCCATCCTCTGAGGCTGAGAGAGTGGGACTTGCCCATGGTCACCCAGCAGGCTTCATGGCGAGGCAGGGATTTGAACCCCATTCTCCAGTCATAGTTTTCTTTAGAAGGGGTCTGAGGAAAGGCTTCAGGGATGTTTATATTCACTTTGGGGGAGTTTTTGTGTGATTTTCACTCCAAAAATTTACAAGTTTAAATTTTGGGGGGAAAGGGGGGGAATTCAGAGGGAACAGCAAAAGTGGGTCCTGGGTCCACTTGCTCTATACAGTTAGAAAGTGATTTCACACACGCGAGGACAGGACAGTGTGCGGAGAAAGTCCAAGTCATGAAGGGACTGAACATTCTGGTCTGTGGTCAATGGGTTTGATGTTAATCTGAGCAGCAAATTCTGGGTCCCAGAACAGGAAAGCTGTATTCCTCCCAATTAAAGCACAAAAAGTTCCTTTTTATGGCCCCTTCCCCTCCCTCTCCCCTTGCAAAAACGCAGTCAACCGTTACTCAGCCCACCTTGATGTCAAAGTTGCAGTCAAATCTCTGGATAAGGGCGACAAAGATGCTCCCGTTGCCCGGGGGTCCCTCGATCGGCCGGCAGGCATTGGCCGGCTTGGCTTCCACCAGAAGACCCTGGAGGAAAAGGAGGAAGGAGGGAGTGAAAGAGGCATTTTATCTGGGGAAGAGGGAAGCAGGCTAAGGCTGGCATGCACCCACCCCCACACCGTATGCCAGGGGTAGGCAACCTTTCCCCTTTAAGGGCCGAAGGACTTCAGCTCCCAGAAGCCTCAGCCACGTTGGGGAATAGTCTCATGTTGGCCAATAGCTCCTGGGATTCTGGGAGCTGAAGTCCTTCGGCCCTTAAAGGGGAAAGGTTGCCTACCCCTGCCGTATGCCCTCAGCCCCTGGACACTGGGTGCCCAGAAGGAAAAGGTGGGGAGGGGTCTGGCAGGGGCACTGAGGGCCAAGGACCCCCGCCCTTCCCACAGTCCTGTCCAGATACCCACCACCAGTCCCTCGCGGGGCAGAGGACCCCCAAACATGGCCGGCAGGTCAGAGAAATCCATGCTGGTGTTGTGGTCCGACATCTGAGGATAGAAGAAAGAGGGAGACATTGAAAAGGGGTGGCTTCCCCCCACCTCTCTCCCCCTTTTTGAAGGGGTCAAAGAGCCTGGGAGATTTTTCAATCTGCATCTGGCTATTATTATTATTGTTATTTTATTTATATCCCACCTTTCTCCCAATATAGAGACTCAAGGCAGTGTACAGCAAATTTAAAGCAACATAATTTAAACCAATACAAAAGCATTAAAATGTATAAACATAAAAATGTTAAAAAACAATTAAACAATTTTAATAGTTAAAGCAATTATACATTTAAAATTTAAAATGTATTAAAAACTGTTTCTCTTTCCCACCAGACAATTATCTTGGACTCCACCTCAACAGCCACAGTGCCATCCTCCAATGGGATCCTGGGAAATGTAATTTGGATTAGGTGGCCCCTGGTGTCCCTTCCAACACTTATGGGTCTCTATAGCACCCGCCGTCCATCCCCCCCGGTTCCAGAGGGAAACAAAGGTCCCTTCCACACAATACTTATTCCTTTCCGATCCCACTTTAACATTTGCCACAACTTCATCATCCTACGGAATCCTGGGACTTGTAATTTGAGGAGGTACTAGAGCTCTCCAGTAGACTACAAACCCCAGGGTTCCATAGAAGGATGCAGCCATGGCAGCCAGAGTGGGATAGAGGCATGAAGACAGTCCACCATTTTGGCCACTTCGGCTCCCACGGTTGCAAAAGTGGATCAACATCAGTGTTACCCTTAACAAGCATCTTTATCTTTACTGTTGTTGTGCTTTCACGTTGTCTCCCACTTACAGCAACCCCGAGGCGAACCTCTCACAGGGTTTTCTTGGCAAGATTTATTCAGAGGATGTTTGCCACCATGGTCGTCCTTGGAGGCTGAGAGAGTGTGACTTGCCCAAGGTCCCCCAGTGGGTTTCAATGGCTGAGCAGGGATTTGAACCCTGATTTCTCAGAGTCCTCTAGGCTGATGCTCAAACCACTACAGTGTCCCTCTGTAAACTGATGTTATAAGAGAATAAAGATGCTCCTTTCCTTACCTATTTATTGTGTACAACCACCAGCTTCTGCATTTACACACACCTTCTGGAGGGCCATCACATCACACAGGGGCTACACAATCAAGGCCCATTGCCTTTCATCTGGGTGGGTTTCACTACCTGAGTGGTTGCAGTGGTTGTAGGATCTGAGCAGGGGTCTTCCTAGCAGAGGCTGTAGAAAGGCAGGGACCAGACAGCCAACAACGTTTGGCTTCCTTGGCTATCGAGGAAGGCCAGCCACTTCCAGGCATTGGGCTAAAGCCTTCCTAGGTCCGTGCCATGCAGCTTGGCTTATTTGTTTCAGCTACCTAAACCACTCAAATAAGTCCCTGGACAGGCAAGCCAGTTCTCACATAATGCACTTTAGGTTATGACACCAAATCCCAAACACCCTCCTCCTCACTTTCTCAGAGCAGAAGCAAGAAACTCTCCATTTCTGCTGCAGATTTCAGGAAAAAGGAAGAAAACTGGGGTTCCCCCCCCCTTAAAAGTGTTGTGTATGCTTCTTTTTCCTAAGGGAAACCCAACAGGAATTCGTAGGCTTTTACGGCTGGCATCCATAGGTTTTTGTGGGGGTTTTCGGGCTGTGAGGCCGTGTTCCAGAAGAATGTATTCCTGACGTTTCGCTCGTATCTGTGGCTGGCATTTTCATATTTCTTCTGGAACATGGCCCCACAGCCCAAAACCCCCACAAAAACCAACAGGAATTGTCTGTAACTAGAAACCAGTTCTGGAAAAGCCAGAACCTGCCAATGGCCCCACTCCAAGTACAGCAAAGCAGCAGGGAAAGGCCCCACTGGGCTTCCCATGAAGTGGGTCCAGGCCTCGGCTGCCCAGGGGTCTTCCAACATGTGGGGCAGAGCGCCAGACTCACCGCATGGATGTAGCCGCTTGTGGCCGGGAGCTCCAGGATCAGCCAGACCGGGAGGAGGACCAGGGCGGCCAGGGGGAGCGGGTGCGAAGTCTGCATGGCGGCTGTCTGGGGGCGTTGGGCGGCTCCTGCAGCAGAGAAAGAGAGAGGAGAGAGTTTCAGGGAAGGCCATGGAGGGAATCCCACGGATCGAGATCTGGTAAAAGACAGGGTATAAAAATAAAGTATATTATTATTATTATTATTATTATTATTATTATTATTATTATGTGCAGACAGTGCTCTGCCTGCATCAGATTTTGGAGTGCCAGTGGTGATGACCCACTGCAGCCCCCAATGGCTTTGGTCCTGGGTGGGAATCACAGAGCCCCCCAAATGTCCCCAGACTGCAGCTCCCAGCATCCCTCACTGCTGGCCAGGGTAGCTAAGGAGCCAGCATACTGAGCAGTGAGGGATGCTGGCAGCTGATGGGAACTGCAGTTGAAGGGACAGTGGCAGCTGATGGGAACTGCAGTCCAAGGGGGTCTGGAAGGCCATAGCCAGTTCACACAGGATCCGGATACCTTAAGGATTGCTTCTCTTCCCTCTGAACCTGCCCCACATCCAGAGAGAGAGGGCCGACTCCTTTTTCCTGGTGATGGGGGGCAAGGAAGAGCCTTCTGTGGGGCAGCATCGCAGCCATGGAACCCTCTCCCATGGGGGGGGGTCTGTCAAGAGCCCCCTCTCTCCTCCACAAAATGGCAAGACGGATTTTGGAAAGACAGCATATTCCCTTTTATCCCATCCTACTGATCCTCTTTTCATCTAATATTCTACTAGAAAAATATGGAAATGAACACACTTCTTAAATGTTAGTCACTCCTGCAAGTGTGCCAAAAGTACCAGAAGGTGAAATGGACATTTCCAGATAAATAAACAGAAAATAAAAGGTGACTGGACACAGACTTTTTTTTGGGGGGGGGGGGGGGGTTCATGATCCTGGAGAAGGGGGGGGGGTTTGGAGGGAGTCCGCTTCTGCAGCCAGAACAACAACAACAACAACAACACACAATGCAGCCTCCTCTGTGTGTTTCCTTGAGGCAAGGCACAGCACAAGGCAATCATATGATGGACTGAGTCGGTCAGCCAGCTCAGAAGGCCAGTGTGTGTGCGTTTGTGTGTTTGTGTATGAGTGCGTGTGTTTTATGCACAAAGGCCAGAGCCAGCAGCTGCTTTCTGACAAGATGGGCCTTGATGTCCAGAGGAAAACCAGCCAGAAACCACATCTAGAAATGCAGACCAATTCCCAGGCACTTTTCTTTGTTGCAAAGGGCAGCACTCAGTACATGCTCAGAGGTACCACCATCACCATCTCACTTCAGATATCCCAATGGAAGGATGCATGACCTGAGTTCCCCATCCCATCCCATCCCACCCCAATAAGCCCCACTTCCTGGAAAATTAATTGGGGCAGAGCAGATGATGCCCAAAGATGGAGTAGGTGGAAGGAGTAAGGATTTCTACACATACACATGCCCAAAATACAGATGTCTAGGGTTCAAACTGTTTGAAGCGGCTTTAATTTCTCAGTTTGTTTAATATGTTTTTAGTAATTTAAAAATGATTTTTATTGTTTTAAATTCTGAATAGTTTTATACATGGAGTTTTCTTCTATGCTGTCCCAAGATCCCACAATATGATTTATTTTAATATTGTAATAGTTTAATTCCATGTTAATTGCCACTTTTGTAGGTTTTCAATTGTACTGTGTTTTTAGATTGTAAGTTGCTTTGAGTTCCAATTTTTTTTTTTGGGGGGGAGGGAACAGGATGCAAATAAATACAACATCAACAACAATAATAATAATGGGGCACATACATATTTTAATTAACTAATTAAGCATGCAAGCAAATAAACAAACTGTACTGGATGGGAGAGGGTAGTTCAGCGCCTCAGTTCTTCCATCTGTAAAAGGGGAAAAGACCACTACCCTACCCTGCAGGGTTGTTGTGTCAAGGGTCAGCAAGGAACCTTGGAAACCAGGAGGACTCTCCATTGAGCCATCGGCCCAGTGGGTCTTCTGGAGTTGCCACTGACCCACAGGATTCAGGCTACTGAACAGAGAAAAGACCCCCCTCGCCCCCCCCATATGACTGATTTCCAAAGGAAGGGGGGAATTTAACCCTATGTATCTATATTCTGCAGCAAAAACAGCAATGGCTCCCCCTAGAGACGAATGCGCTTACTGCAGCATGGGTCTTCCTGGGCACCGACTGACACTGAAGCCACACTGGTCTTGCTGGCCTTTAAGGTGCCCCTGGACTCCACAGGCTTTCTCCAAAATAATCCAAGGGTTGGAAGACCCGCTCCTTGCAAGGTGCATAAAACTACCCTGAAAGTGGCCGGATCCTGCCTTTGGGGCTCTCCATGCCCTCTTAAGTGCCACTCTCTGACATGTCCGGCCCTTATTTATTTATACACTTTGATAGAATTATATTTGATTTATATCCTGCCTTTGCATCCAAGGGACCTGGGAAGAGGAGCCACACATGGCCCTGAGCTTAACTGTGACCGCCACTGAGGTGATGGCAGAAGTGCAAACTTTGCACTTTTCCCCCAAAAAGGAAACCAAAGTGTTTTACAATATAAGTTAAACCAATATAGCTGAAACAGTATGCAGGTTTTTTTTTAAAAAAAAAAGTTTAAAAGCATCAATCAATTAAATTAAAACAAGAATTAGAAACAATTAAATACACATTTAGTTGCCATGACATACAGTATTTTTTAACAACTCAGACTGGCATGGCCAGCCGGTTAAGGGCTGAAGGTCTGTGTAAACAGCCGGATCCCAGAGGGGCCAAGCAAGCCTCCTGTGGGAGGGAGTTCCACAGCCTGGGGCAGCCGCCGATAAGGCCCTGCCTCCCGTGTCCTTGTCCTCCCGTGTCCTTGTCTGTGACCATGGCAGGACTGAGAAAAAGGCCTCCCTCAAAGACTTCTTTGGCCACCCTGGATTTGATTTATTTCGAGAATTCACATCCCGCCTTTCTCCCACAGTGGGATGTTTCCAAGGCAGGGAGGAAGGAGGGGGAAAGAGGGGGAGATGGGGGGCAGAGAGCAGCCAAAAGCAGCCAGTGAGACCCCCCCCCAATTCTCTCCCACCTTGTAGGAGCAGCTCCACAAAGGAGACCATCCGGGTGCAAAAAAGCGGAAGACAGGCCCACGCAGTAAGCGTGCCAATTATTATCCCACGTGGGGCTTCAAAGCTGAAAAGAAACCACCTCTCTAACTGGAAGCAAGAAGGGGGCGGTAGACCCCCCCCCAAAGCAAGCCTCCCCCCCTTGCTTCCAGCCCACCCAAAAGTCAGATAAAGCTGTGCCAGCCCCCCCCCAGCACAGTACCCCCCCTCCCCAGAAAGATCAAGGGCCCCATCCTGCCCCAGGAATCCTTTGTGGCCTTTCCGTGGGCCGGGAGCAGGCGCTGTGTTCAAGTGAGGGACCAGCTCCACTCCACAACAGTGGCAATGACAAGGGTGCAGCCACACTGCAGCACTAAAGCAGTTTGGTACCACTTTAATTGCCATGACTCTGTCCTAGAGAATCCTGGGATTTGTAGTTTGGGGAGGTATTGAGACTGCTCTTTCAGAGAGCTCTGGTGTCTCATCAAACTACAAACCCCAGAGTCATGGCAACTAAAGTGGTGTCAAACTGCTTTAATTCTGCAGTGCGGCTACACCCAAGGCTGCTAAGGAGTGGGCCTCGAAGGCTGCCTGCATGAGTGAATCAACAAAAGAGAAAAGCAAACAAGAGATAAGGAATCTTTAATCCTCCCAGTCGGAGGGAGAGGAATTTTTGGCCAGGAGGAGCTTTGGGAAGCAAGGTCCCATCCGGACTGGGGGGCAGCAAGCTGAGGACGAGACTCTGCTTCCCGTCTGCTTAAGGACAAGACCGCCCACCTCGCAGGGTCGTCTGACGGGTGGAAGATGATCAAGGCTCTGGGGGCGTTAAGGGGCACCAGAAGTGGTCAATGTGGCAGCAAAAAGGAGCCCCCAGACCCAGAGACATAGAGGAATAACAATTTATCCCCCCCCCATGCTTCACTGGCCACCCCCTAAGTCCTGACTTGAACAGACAAAGCCACCCAGAAATGTATATTACCAAAGGTTTTGGGGAAGTGCCCAGAATCTGTAGTCCAAAAGGTAGCCCTTTCCGTGCTCCGGTCATCACTGAAGAACAGGGCTGAACCTGGGCCTGTCCTGCATGAACCTCACTCAACAGACCTGTGCTGACCTGCTGGGGGATTATGGGAGTTGTAATCCCCAACAGTGATGCCTTCCATTGACTTTGCCCTCCCCCGTTCAGATTGTAGACTCCCATTCATCCCTCTTGTAGGTCAGCTCACGGCAGACACACCGTCACTTCTGCTAAAGCTCCAATTAACACTTTCTGGCCAACTAGCCAGGAAGGAATCGGGGAACTGGACATGGGGGACATAAGGTTGCCCTGGGCTGGCTCCTACTTTCTCAGGAAGGACAAGTCCAGAAGGTGGCAAAAAGTGGCTGACTGTCCTGTCCAAAGGCCAGCAGCCTACCTCAGGGGTCCGGGATTTGAACCCAGGGCCCCAGACAGTCACAGAAAGCAGCAAGAAGTCCTCCTTTGCAGGTTCTGTTCTGGCAGGGCCTCCTCACTCCAGGACAGTCCAAACAAGAGCAACTCAAGCCCATCAAGACAGGGGCAGGAAGGGGAAAACAGAAGCGTGTCCGTGTTGGATCAGGCCAAAGAAGGCCAGCGAGTCCACTGTCCAGTTCCTGGACTAGACTACTCAGCATAAGCCCATCACCAGGATCTGCCTCACGTTCCCAGGGACTGATACCCAGAGGCACCCCTGGCCTCTCTGATATATGGGAGGTCTAGGAGCCACCGCAATTCAAAAAGGATGTGGAGAAGCTGGAGCGTGTCCAGAGGAGGGCCACTAAAATGGTGAAGGGTCTGGAAAACAAGCCCTACAAGGAAGGACTTAGGGAGCTGGGGATGTTTAGCCTGGAGAAGAGAAGGTTAAGAGGGGATATGATAGCCCTCATTAAATATTGGAAGGGATGTCATATTGAGGAGGGAGGAAGCCTCCAGAGAAGAGGACACAATGGAGCCTCAATGGATGCAAGCTCCAGGAAAAGAGATTCCACCTCAACATTAGGAGGAACTTCCTGAGAGTAAGGGCTGTTCGACAGTGGAACACACTCCTTCCTCAGAGATTTTGGTGGAATCTCCTTCTTTGGAGGTCTTTAAGCAGAGGCTGGATGGCCATCTGTCACAGGGGATGCTTTGATTGGGAGTTCCTGCATGGCAGAAGGGGGGGGGTTGGACTGGATGGCCCTTGTGGTCTCTTCCAACTCTATGATTCTATGACTATCTTCTTCCATCCATTTGTCCAATTCATTATTTAAAGCCGGCAGTCTCTCCTAGCTCTTGTGTCAGAGAGTTGCCCTGTTTTGGGTACATCCTGGATAAAGAGGATCTCCAAAGACAGAAGGCAACCAACTCATGGCTGGACCATGAGAACCTGCTGGCCTGATGGTTATGGGTTTTAATTGGCACTCAAATCCAATACTAGATCCAGAGCTGGGGAAAGCCACTTGTATTCATCCTACAACTCCCAAAATCCCCCAGCCAACTTTTCCCAGCTCTTTTTAATCCACCACTTACCCCCCAAAATACAGCCTGGAACAGACTCTCTTGGGCAGTGGGGGGCTCTTCCTTTCAGGGGGGGGTTTCAAACAGAGGTAGGACGGTCCATCTCTTAAGGCTGCTTCAACAGTGGATTCTTGCATTGGCAAGAGGGGGTTGGATTAATGGCCCTTAGGTGTGCCTTCTAAATGCAAACTTCATCATGGGATGAAGCAAGCACCCTAGGAACCCTGAACAACACACCCTAACCTTTCTGATTTGGGAGATTATGAATAGGGCCTTTACAGACTGCCAGAAATAATCCAGTTTGAGACCACTTTAACTGCCCCGGCTCAGTGCTAGGGAATCATGGGAACTGTAGTTTATTGTGGCACCAGAGCTCTCTGACAGAGAAGGCTCAATGTCTCAGAAAAAAGTACAATTCCCATGATTCCCTAGCACTGAGCCAGGGCAGTTAAAGTGGTCTCAAACTAGATCAGTGATTCCCAAACTTTGGTCCTCCAGGTGTTTTGGACTTCAACTCCCAGAAGCCCCAGTCAGCTTGACCAACAGTCAGGAATCCTGGGAGCTGAAGTCCAAAATATCTGGAGGACCAAAGTTTGGGAATCACTGAACTAGATTATTTTTGGCAGTCTGTAAAGTAGGACCTTAAGTAGGACCAGGTTTGGTTGGGAGCTGGATGGGAGAAGACCAGGATGGATTTACAGCCAGGAAAAGAAGCTTGCTCAGGGTAACCAGATATCCGCCTTTTCCAGGACATATCCTATATTTCAGCCTTCTGTCCAGAGGAATTGCAAAATTTCCTCCATTTTGTGCATGACTAAGAAGCATGAATTTATATTTATATTAGTGCTTTTAGTTTTTATTTGGTCATGTCTACATTTTCCTTGAATGTCCCCCATTTTGCCATGCCTTGTCCTCCTTTGCAGTTATGACCTCTGGTCACTCTGAGCTTGCTTGACCCTCAGCCAGCCAGGGCTGCTGCCAGTCAGAGGCCATGACCCTGGGATGAGGGGGCCATCCTTTCAGGGCTTCAGGTGTCATGCACCTCAGCATCTTTCATTGCCAAGGGAGCCACCCTAAAGCCACCTGCCAACATCTCTCCTTTTCAGCTCCTCTCAGTCCCTCTCGTTACTGAAGCCACTTGCAAGGACTGCTGCGTTTCTCTTCGGACGTGACGCCCAAGGCATCTGTGAGCATGTGAACACGATTACGCACGCCACGGTAAGCAACATGGCAGCCAGGAGACCCCCAGGACAGGTACGTCCCCCGCCTTGGAGCCTCCCACGGCCCCACACTTCTGTCTCCCTTTCTATCTCATCCCCCAGAGCAACCTTCCAAAACATCCCTCCAATCCCAACTTCCTGTCTTTCTTCTTTCAAATCCCTTCTCATACAAGTAACTTTTCCACATGTAAACACTTTGGCACAACATGCAGCTTCCCATGAGTTTATGCCTGTGTAAACCTAACCAAATTAAACGTACAGTCAGCCCTCCGTATCCATGGATCTTTTATCCACGGATTCCAGCATCCACAGTTTGAAACTATTTCTAAAATGTATAAATTACAAAAAGCAAATCTTGCTTTTGCCATTTCATATAAGGGATGCCATTTTATTATGCCACTGTATTTAATGGGACTTGAGCATCCACAGATTTTAGTATCACAGGGGTCCTGGAACCAAATCCCAACAGATACCAAGGGAACCACTGTAGTAGTAGTAGTAGTAGTAGTAGTAATAACAACAACAACAATATCCCATTGTATCTAATGGGACCTGAGCATGCACAGATTTTGGTATCCACGGTGTGTGTCTGTCCGTCCAGGTACCAAATCCCAGTGGATACCAAGGACCCACTGTATATTTTTCTTTTCTTCCTCCCATTGCCATCCTCCTTGTGCTGAATAGCCAGCTGCAAGCCCTTTGGGGCAGGGGCCTGTCCTCTTGCAAAGCATCCTGCTCCTATGATGGACACTCAAGAAGCATTAACAAGTTCTTCCTAATCATAAGAATGGTTTAATGGTAGAAAAACAGACTCCCTTGCAAGGTGGTGCGGAGAGTCTTTTCTCTGATGTTTTAAAGCAAAGTCTGGAAGGCTTTTAGCTATGGGTCCCTGCAAGGGGCTGGACTAGCTGACCCTTGGGGATCCCTTCCACATCTATGACTCTGAGTAAACATTTGGAAGCCTCTTCTGACAATAAAAACTGGAGGAAACTTCCCTTGGGAAGAGATGAGATCCTCCTTGCTGGGGGATTTTGAATGGGTTGGAGGGTAGGCAACCAGGGGTATTAGCCAGGGCTAGGCAACCTTTTTGAGCTGGGGGCCGGGTTGCTGTCCCTCAGACAATTGGGGGGCCAAAGCACCAAAAATAAATAAATAAACAAACAAAAATAAATACAATTTTTTTTAAAAAAATTAAAAATTTTAAAAATATGCATGCACACTCTCTCAGCCCCAGAAAAGCCATGGCAAAACCCCTGTGGAGATTTTGCCAAGAAAACTCCAAGAACAAGTAATAATCGATATCATCATGGCGGGAGGCGGTGGCGGAAGCAGGACCGGCCTGGGGCCGGTCCAAAGGCCTCGGGGGGGGGTGCATCCGTCTGCCCCCGCCCCCCCCCAAGGCCTTAGGTTGCCTACCCCTGGCCTTAGCTGTGGGTCAGCAGGGGCTGGACTGGATGCCCCTTGGAGAACCCTTTCCAACTCCAATGACTTGCATTGGAGTAATAACAAGGTAGGAGGGAGGTGAGGAAATCAAGCATGCTTTGACCTGCCTGCCATAGAAAACCTAACACCCCAAAGGCTGCCATGTCTAGAAACTCTCCAAAGTTGGGACAGGTTTCTTCTTAGTCAGGATGAGAAAACCTGGGTTTTGCTGGCCCCAAAATAAGCCCAGATATTTGAGTCTGATACTTGCCTGGAAGAAGGAAGGAAGGAAGGAAGGAAGGAAGGAAGGAAGGACCCAGCTCTAAAAGAAAGTCCTTCTAAAATCCACGGTGGGATATTGTTGTTTGGGGACCAAGTAGAGGACCTCTGAGGGACATGCTGAAGTTCACAGGGGATTATGGGGCGGTTTTTTGGGAGGGGGTTGTTTCTGGGATTTCCACCCTTAAGGCCTAGTGGCTTGAGAGGAGGGCTAAAGGTTGCCTTCCCTTTTGGGGATCTGTGAGCCCCAGAGCAACCCCACCAGGCATCCAAAGCGGCCAGGCCAAAAGCCGACCCTTTTAATCCACATTTAATCTGGAACAATGGCAAAGTTTATACGCAGGGATTGGATTTTGGGGTGTGGGGCGTGTGAAAGTTTGCCACTCAGCTGTGATACAGCCACATAAGGGGACCCCCCCCAAAAAAGAAGCCTGACTCCTCTCATGCTCCTCTCCTGCGAAGAACTGGGCCCTAAAACCATGAGGCCAGGAGTCCCTCTGACCCAAAACCAGAGGATCGGCAAGCCAGGACACCCAAGCAATATTTAAATGATATTTACATGTAAACTAACATGTGGATGTTGAAGCCCCCTCCCGTGAGGCCAAGGGAAGCGAGGCGGGGGAGGGAGGGAGAAGATGACCCCCGACCAGATTCTCCCCTCAGTCCCTCCCCAGGAAAGCTGCCCCCCGCCCCCCTGTTATTTTTATTTTCCCCTCTTGGTTCCCGATCCATTTGCACCCTGGCCCTCTCTGCCCCCGGGAAGGAACGGCAGCCCCCCCAAAGGAAGCCAGGGAGGCAGGGAGGGAGTCCTCCCCAGGTTGGGGCTCCGGCCCCATTCCCACGAGCCCAGGACACGTGTCTCCCTCGGGACCCTCCCCCAAGGCCAGGACACTGCCAGGCACGTGACATGACCCCCATAAGCTCCCCGGAAGGCCCCTGGCCCCGACCCCCCCCCCCAGAGACCCTGTCCGGGGGGGTCTTCCCCTTCCCCCCTCCCCCCCCCCCCCGTCAGGACCCTCACCTTCCTCTGCCTCAGCGCCCCTGGCTCATGGGGGCGGCCTGGGGGGCTCCTCTGGGTCTCGGCGGGGGTCTCTCAGGCGCCGGACCGGACCGCAGCCAGGGCCAAGGCCACCTTCTCTGTTTACTAGCCCGCCCCCCGGACCCCCTCCCTCCCTCCCTCCCTCAAGACAACAAGGGGGAGATCTCGCGAGAAGAGAGGGAGCCCCGCCCCCCGCCCACAAAGGCCCTCCCCTGTTTTCTTCCCCCTCTTCCGCTTCCTCTGGGGCCGCCCAGGAGGTTCTGCCGCCCGAGGCCGAGCCCCACATGCCCCCCCCCGAGACTGACCCCAAAGGCAGCCGGGAAAAGTAACTTTGGCACCCCTCCAGCCCCCCCCCCCGGCCTACATTTATTGATGGCTCTTCGCATAGTTGTCATGATGAACACCAGAGTGATGTCCAGCCTGGCCTAGTGCTTTGACCGTTGGACCTAGGACTCTGGAGACCAGGCTCCGACTCCCACTGGGTGACCTTGGCCAAGTCACACTCTCTCAGCCTCAGGGGATGGCACATCTGGCCAAGAAAACCCCATGAGAGGGTCGCCATCAGTCAGGCACACAACAACAACAACAGCAACAAATGGCTGCTTTTCTTTATACCTCATCTTTACCCCCCCCAAAAAAAGATCCAAGGTGGTTTACAACTTAAAACATAATATTTTACAAATTGAGATTAAAATGGACTTTAAATTATAATCTACAACATTTTTAACCGCTTGCTGTTTTTGGGGGTGCTTTGGGATGCCCCGAACTAGTTCTTTCTTTCCTTGAACCGTGGCTTCAGTCGATCGCAGTCGGAAGTGTTTTCGCCCAGTGCCACTTTGCTGCCTGAGTGACACCGATTGCCCAGCAGTTCTCACATATCGCATTCCATTATTTTCCCTGGGAAAGTAATTTAGCTCTTGGAAAAAGCATTTAACTCCTGAAACACAGCCCCAAGAACCATTTCTTTCTATCAATATATGCCCCTGAACAATAGAAATTTCAGTTCAGTTGGCAATAAAGCAGGAATTCTGTCAAACTTTGTCCAGAAGGGGTTTGCCGTTGTCTCCCTCTGAGGCTGAGAGAGTGTGACTTGCCAAGGGGGTTTGAGAGCCAAGCAGGACTTGAACCCTGGTCTCCAGAGTCGCAGTCCAACACCCAAATCACTACGCCATGCTGTCTCTCATTGCTCCTCTCCCCCTCAAATAACATTCTGGCTTGCTCTCTCCGTCTCATAGAAGTGCCCCAGCAGAACCTAAATGCACTTCCTGCTTATGATGACCCCTTAATGGGTGGTCAGGCAGCAGGGCAGAAGTAAACTGAGGCCAGATTTTTGTAGCGCTGACAGATCTAGTAGGGATTGGAACCCGTGTCCAGTTGCAAAGTGTGTGTGTATGTGTGCTTGCGCCTGCGGCTAAATACTTTGGCACCTCTGCCATTAGCATTGTTTGTGGCTGGGGAGGGGCTGCTGGATGCATTTGCTAATTGATCTTCCTAATGGGGTCCAGGAAGGGGGTCCAGGGTTGCCTCCTTCTGCTGGCTGTGGTTTCTGCTTCCCACATTCTGGCCACAGCCTCTTGCCCACCATTCCTTTGGCGGCGTCTTGTTTTCCATAATCGCAAGGCTGGGCTCTGGCCAAAGAATGCTGTGGGCGGCCGAGGAGGAAGGGAAGGGGGGCATTTTTGGAATAGCAGCGCCAGGAATGCTATTGTACTTGGAGTCCCAGTCCAGGCAGACAGCTGAGGGTCAGCTGCTGCGGCCAATGCTTCTGCTGCCTCTGGCCAGCCTGGGCATTAAGGCTGACGCACCGATTGCACCTCTGGCAATGGACGGTGAAGCAGGCCATTCACGCAGCCGTGATGCGTGTGTGCATTTGTACATGTGCGTGCAAACCCTCCAACATTTCACAGGTAAAACCAACAGGACACGTACGGCCAAGCAGCCTCAGAGTGTGGTCCAGACAGGCTGACCAGAGGTCCTCCTTTCCCAGGACATGTCCTACCCTTCGGCCTTCTCTCTCCAGGAGGAATTCCAATATGTCCTCCATTCTGAGCATGACTAAGAAGCATGAATTTATATGTCTTTAGCCTTTATTTGGTAATGGCCTCCATTTTATTTTGAATGTTCTTCCATTTTGCAGTGCTTTGTCCTCCTTTGTGGGTATGACATCTGGTCACCTTGGGTTGAGATGGCAAAAGCAGTATTAATGAGGGAGCATTTGGTAGTTGTGTTGGCAAAGTACAAAAACACCCAAAATTTACAAAAGAGTGATACCCTTATTGTGACAACCAAAATGCACAGAATACATGTTGCAAGCTTTGGAAGCTCCACTGACTTCTTCATCAGGCAAAGATGTTAAAAATCGAACAGGAGAGAAATATATATGACGATAGCCTACCACCCCCAGACCATTACCCCCAAGGGTGAAGGGATGATGGGAGTTGCAATCCAAGCAGTAACCATGCCCCCCCTCAGGCTCTGGTCCTGGGGCCGGTTGTCCGCTGAGTGACTTGAGGGGAGACTCCCCCAGATCTGGAAGGAAGATGGTCAAGGGGAAGCAGGGGATGGGGCCAGGCCTAATTGACCACACATCGGAGTACAGCTCCCATCATCCCCAATCATCAGAGCCCTCTGGGGAGATGGGAGTTGTAGTGACAGGGATGTAGGAGAAAAACGATAAAATATTTGTATAATAAATCAAAGCGCTAGCTGTGTTAGTCTGTAGAATCAGTACGAAGAGCGATTTTGTCACACATTTGAGATTTACTGAAAGAAACAAGATTGGAAGAAGCTATTTGTAAACTTGTAAACAAGAAGTCAGTCCTCATGAATATTTATCATTTCAGAAGAAGGTACTAAAACAAATGGCAGTACTGGCCCATAGGGAAACATGGGGGAACGCTTGCCCCTAGGGCTATACCATACACGAGTATGGCTTACTGCCATTTGATTTAGTATCTCCCCGTTTCAGAAACGCTCAAAAGGAGAACAAAGAAGTATTTGTTTTATCCCCTAAGGGGCGAACGACTGCGTCAGGAGCCCGGAGTGTAATGTGACACGAAATGCCTTTTAAAATAGTTTATTTATGTAACCCTTCTGTGTGTGTGTGTGTATGTGTGTGTTTCATTTTATAAAATTATACTTGTGGCCCGTTTATCTGTACTTTATACCAGGCCGCGCGCCGCCCCCTCAGAGTTTGGGGACTGCAGTTCCCAGCAGACCTTCCGGCACGGCCCACTGCGCAGGCGCGGGAAGGCGCGAGAGGCGCGCTTCCCTCCTCCTCCCGGACGTCCCGCCTCCCCGGCCCGGAGCGGACGGCCATTGGCTCCCTGAGGCCCCGCCCACCCCTCCCTGCGGCCGGCTGGCCGGGTGTCACCTTGGTCCCGCTGCGAGAGAGAGAGAGAGAGAGAGAGAGAGAGGGAGAGAGAGCGAGGCGGCCGGAGCCGGACATGGCGGCGGCTGGGACTGCGGGCCCAGTGACCCCCGCGGCCCCCGAGGCCAAGCCCAAGACCTCCCCCAAGTCCATCAAGTTCCTCTTCGGGGGGCTGGCCGGGTAAGGGGGGGGGCGGGGGGGCGGAGTGCCTGCTGCGCGCGCAGCCGAGAGAGGGGCCCCTCCTGCGGGGAAAACCGGGGGGGGCTCCCTGGGGGAGGGGGCGTTGAGACCCCACCCTCGCTGCCCTCTGACCCCGCCCCCTCACCTGGTGGGGATTCTGGGAGTTGTAGTCCTCCCAAAGGGCCTACCCAAGCGCAGCTGCTGGATTTTTGGAGGGTCCCTGACCCCCCCCCAAAAAAAATACATGCCCCTGGCAACAACCCTAACCCTGGCCCTGCTTCGAAAGGGAGGGGGGGGGAGGAGCGGAGCAAAGCGAAGCAGCTGCATTTATATACCGCTTCATACCGCACTGTGGGGTGTCTAAGCGGTTTACAGCTGTGAGCTCATTGCCCCCCCCCCAACAGCTGGGGACTCATTTTATCGACCTCGGAAGGATGCAGGCCTGAGTCTAGCCTGGGCCCTGGCTGGTATTGAACTCGCAACCTTGTGGAGGAGTCCAATGCTGCATCCGCGCTGGAGAAATAACCCGGTTTGGCACCACTTTTAAGCATCCTGGCTCAAGGCTATGGGATTCTGGGAATTGGAGTTTTTGTGGGGCTCAGAGCAGAGTAGAGCTTTAACTCTACCTGGCTCAAGGCTTTGGGATTCTGGGAATTGGAGTTTGTGGTGGGCTCAGAGCGGCTCTGCTTTGGACTCCACCACAAACTCCAATTCCCAGAATCCCATGGCCTTGAGCCAGGTAGAGTTAAAGAGCTATCAGACCAGATTATTTTTCCAGTGTGGATGGAGTGCAAGAATCGGAGCAGGAGAGCTGGGAGGGTCTCCTTTGGAGTCTGTCCTTAAACAGAGTCTGGGTGGCCAGAAGTGGGGAGGGAAGGTGATGCTGGAAGGAGAGCTGGGGTCCGGCTGCCCCCCTTCTTCACGGTGGGAGCCCCCCACCCCACCCCCCAGCGCTTGGGATATGTCTGAGAGAGAGAAGCGGACTCCCCAGATGCACCGATGTTTTTAATCTTTATATTGTAACAATTTTAACTTTTTGTAAGCCGCTTTGATCATATTCATGGAAAGGCGGGGTAAAAATAAAATTTATTATTATTATTATTATTATAGAGGGGCCCAAAGGGACCGCTGTGAGGAGCCAGCCTCAGAACCTTAGGGCCCTGGACCAGAGGCAGCAAGAGGAAGGCTTTGCAAGGATGATGATCCTCTCCTCTTTGGGTCTTGCTTTCTGATCTTGCGAGTGACCCTGCTTTTCCCCCCCCCCTTCTCTCTCTCTCTTCCAGGATGGGAGCCACGGTGTTTGTGCAGCCGCTGGACCTGGTGAAGAACCGCATGCAGCTGAGCGGGGAGGGGGCCAAGACCAAAGAGTACAAGACCAGCTTCCACGCAGTCGGCAGCATCCTCAGGAAGGAGGGCGTCCGGGGCATCTACACCGGGTAGGAAAGGCTGGAGCAGGGAGCGCAGAGGCCTGGACATAAATGCGGCGGAGGGGTGGGGTGTGGGGGGGGAGATGGTGGGGAGCAGGAGGGGGGCCCTGGGCTGGGAAGGGGGACGCAAGGCCTCTGGAACACTGCGCAGGTCGGGTGCGGATTATTTAAGAAATAAGTAACAAGAAGCGACTGCCCTTGGAGTTGCAAATGCTTCAGTCAAGGGGCAAAGTTTAGGCTTGTCTCTTTTGTGGCCAAAGCTCATTCCATACGGTGGGGGGGAGGGGGAGGTGGTTTCCTCCCCCATCGCTGGCTGGACATATGAGGCTCTCCCAGCCCCAGTTCTGAGAAGAGTAGAGCATGGAAATAATGCTTACAAAATGAATACATTACCTGACTTTTCAGTTCTTAAGGGCAGGGGAGACACCGTTAACATTCATTACATCAGTTATTAAAATTATGAAAGGTCACAGCCTCACTGTCTCATGCCCCATGTGACCTTTGTTACAGCCATTACCTGGAGTGTCCAAGGCAGTAGTTGGCAAACGGCTTTCCTCCAGACGTTTGGGAATTCAACTCCACAGTTCCCGAGATTGGCTGGGATTTCTGGGGGCTGAAGTCCAGGATCTGGAGGATCACAGCTTGAGAATCAGAGGTCTAGGAGGCATACTACTGTTTAGCAGTTTTAACAAATCAGTTTTGATGGACTGATTTGCAAATCAAATTTCTTAGAACATTAAGAGCAAAGAGTAGATTTCCTTAGCAGTTTAACAGAGGTAATTTAGCGGTTTCGCCTGCATTTCTGAGCTTTGTGCAGGAGGGCAAAAGACCTGCCAGGGCTGCTGAAGAGCCAGGGATTCGGTTTGTGAGTCTTGATGCCAGTTCCTGATTTAGTGCCAGGAAGAGGCTGGGGAGGGAGAACGGGTGTGTGTGCATGTGTGTGTGTGTGTGTGTGTGCGCGCACCAGAAGGGCTCTGGGTGGCAGTTCTGCTCTCTCTGTCTGTCCGTGTGTCTGTTTCGTTTGGTACATCCCTGATTGGTATCTCCCATTGGGTCACCAGGCTGTCTGCTGGCCTCTTGCGCCAGGCCACCTACACCACCACCCGGCTGGGCATCTACACCATTCTCTTTGAGAAGCTCACTGGGACAGACGGAACACCCCCCAACTTCTTCATGAAAGCGGTGATTGGGATGACGGCAGGTGCCATTGGGGCCTTTGTCGGTACACCTGCTGAGGTGGCACTCATCCGGATGACAGCTGATGGCAGGTGGGTACTGTCTGAGATTTCCCCTGGTCAGTCATTGGCTAAAAAATTGTGAGAGACACATTGAAACCACTCACAAGCCACTCTCCACCACCTCCCCCAAACCCCAGAAAAAGCTTGTAAAACAGCCACAACTGGCCCAGAATGGGAACTGAAAGCGACACAACATCTCTTTCACAATATCTCTTCTGGTGTGTTGCTACACACTAATGTGGCCTTCTGGGTGGGTAGGTGGAGCCAGCAATGGGGGAAAACTGGCTCCTGCCCTCCATGCAGTTGCCCCGTCCAGTTGTGAGGCTTCAGGGATGGAAAATGTTGTGCCACAGCCAGGTATGGTCTCCGCGGCCTTAGGAAGGGCTGAGAGCAGCTGTTTTGGGATGGGATCCACCTCCTGGCTTGCAGAGCTTATGTCTGCATGTCAGATGCACCTCTCTCAGTGGCCCCACTCCTGTCTTCTCTGCCTCTTGGTTCCAGGTTGCCTCCAGACCAGCGGAGGGGCTACACAAATGTCTTCAATGCCCTGGTGCGGATCACTCGTGAGGAGGGGGTGCCCACCCTCTGGAGGGTATGTCCTCAGGGGGCCTTTGGGGATGAGACCATCTGGAGCAGCTGGGAATGGTCTGGAAAACCCTGGAGAATTGGGAGTCATGTCCCCAGAAGAGGTCAAATGCCCACTTCTGGCACCAAGAGGCCATTTGGGGCTTTTGTCCTCCACAAGAAGACACTTTCCCACCAGCCCCAAGGAAGCAAATCACCTTTCTTCAGGGACATTATAATTCTGCTCTCTGCCCGTCAGCTGCCTATCTCCACCTCTATTTGAGTTCCTTGCTCTGTTGTCTGATTTAACAAAACCAGAAGTCTTGTCTGCAAGTGCAAGGGGTGGGAGAGAAAGAAGGTGGTCCTTCAGTGGGTCTTCTCTGGTTCCCCCAACATCTTCCAAGGGCATTTTTTCTATCTCCTTATTCTAGGTCTGTCTTTAGTTTTATGATGGGATCCTGCTTCATGCACAAGGAATGTAATGCTCCATAGTCTTCACCACCTCCATCAGCTGTGGCTGTTAAATGGCCATGGAGTCAGAGGAAGGGAGGCGACTGAACATAGGAACACCTGGCCCCACTGCCATTCTTGAGACAGAGGGAAGGGGGGCAGACACCCTCATTTCTTTTTTCCGCTTTCCTTTGACAACTGCAGTAGGGTCAGGAACCAGTTCCTTCAGCTTTGTCACCTTCTCCCTTTCTCCAGGAGGGAGTGGGGAGGTTTAGGATAGAGCACAAGGGCCCAACAAATGACCCTTTGTCCCTTGTCCAGAAAGAAAACATACATGTGTGCAAACTTGGGTGTGTATTTCTCCATAGCAGGTGGTTGGACTGGATGGTCTTTGAGGTCTCTTCCAACTCTATGATTCAATAATTCAAATTATGAGCACTGTATGTCATTAGCAGGATTCCATCCTCAGTCTTGGCCTGTTTCTGCACCCTGTGCCAGTTGTTCAGATACTGAAGAGCTGCCTCTGGCACTTCCTAGCTCAACTGCCTCCTCTCCCTCTGTCTCTTCCCCTCTCCCTCAATGTCTGGCAGAGTGTATGGCAGCAGCTCACCAAAAATCCACACCTGTGCCCTCTCACCTCCCTTGGGCAGCTTCCTGCTAGACAGATGCCACCCTCCCCATCCCACGTACCACCAGAACAGGGAGGGCATGGTCACAGCCAGCCCTTTGCCTTTCTGACCCCCACTTCCCTCTCTGCCTGGCTTTCTCCCTCCTGTAGGGTTGCGTCCCCACTATGGCCCGAGCGGTGGTTGTCAATGCAGCTCAGTTGGCCTCTTACTCGCAGTCCAAGCAGTTTCTCCTTGACTCTGGTAAGTTGTGCTCCTGGGCAGGGCCTAGGGTCCTGGGGGAGCAGTGGGAGGGAGACATCTGGATGTGTTCTTCCCACCCCTATTAGAACCATTGGGGGGGTGGGGTGCCTGTTCCCCCACCCCATAATCCTTGGCTGGTCTCCTCTGGGCTTCTGCTTCCTCCTTTTGCTTGCGCTCTGCTTAGCTTTCACACTTTCTGCCAGAAGAATGTTGTCTCTTCACTGAGGAGGGAGGTGCATCCTGTCCTCCTCCAGAACCAGGCATTTTGGGGCTCTAAGCAGATTCTGGCCTGGCACTGGGTGTCCCTAGAAAAGCAAGGAAGCCTCTGCTGTCAGGCCTCCCTCTTTCCTTGCCTTCACTAGCACTTGGGGGAACCACTGTTTGGTTTAGGAGTGTGTAGAGCAGGGTTGTTTGTGGTGTTCCTTTGCAAGGATCCCACAGCACAGATTTGAGGCTTCACTCTCACGTTTGTGGTAGGAGGAAGAAAATGGGGAGAGGGGCACCTAAAGACAGGCAGCAGAAACAGCTCCCCTTTCTTGGGATCTCTTTCAGGTTACTTCCGGGACAACATCTTGTGCCACTTCTGTGCCAGCATGATCAGCGGGTTGGTGACAACGGCAGCCTCCATGCCTGTGGACATTGCCAAAACCAGGTCAGGGAAGGGGCAATATGGGGGGGGGAAATGGCTTGTTGAGACCATTCCTAGTCCTTGTGAGTCCTGCGGCAGGACTGGACGGCTGCCCTCTGTCTTGTATATGTTTTGCAAGGTTGAGACACAGCTCAAGTCACTTGGAGTTAGGTGCTGCTCTTTGCTGTTCCACTGAGGCCAGGGCTGGGGCTCCTGCAGCCCGCCAGATATTGCTGGACTGCAGTTCCCAGCTGTCCTTCCTCCCTGTTGGCTCAGGGGCTGCTAGAGGTCCAATAACACCTGGAAGATGCATGCCCCCTAACCCTAGTTTGGCAGCAGGAGGCGCCACTTCCCCAGCTCTCAGAGTCAAAGATCTGAGCTCGAATGGAGAGGGAGGCAGTGGAGTTAGAATCCATTTCAACCTAATGGCCAAACCTCCAGTGTTAACTGGTGACATCAGGAGGGTTGTTTTGTGTCCAGTCAGCCCTGCTGGACAGCTGCTAGATCAGGGGTAGGCAACCTTTCCCCTTTAAGGGCTGAGGGACTTCAGCTCCCAGAAGCCTCAGCCATGTTGGCCAATAGTCCCATGTTGGCCAATAGCTCCTGGGATTCTGGGAGCTGAAGTCCCTCGGCCCTTAAAGGGGAAAGGTTGCCTACCCCTGTGCTAGATGATTTGTGCTATAGCCTCGCACCTCAGGGACAGAGAAGTGGCCAAGGGAGACCTTCTGTTAGCAAGTTATCTGTCTTGCTCTCCTATCTGAGATGGGTCATGCCTGTGGAGTTCAATTTCCATAGCTGGCTTCTTCTCTATATAACACAATCCATTTTCCAGTTGCCCTACAGGGTGGTGGTAGTAGTGGGGTTATATCCCAGCCCAGGAGAGCCATTTTCCAGTCACAGGGATCTGGAGAGTTGGGCCTGGGGTGATCCCCATAGAATTCATTACTCAGGGTCCCACTTGCTCTCTCACTTGCTATAGGGTGATGGTACTGGTGCTGCCGGAGCTCATCAGCTAAAGGGTGGGTGCTCTCCTTTGCTGCAGAATATCTTCTGCATTCATTGACCGCCAATTATCTTAGAACAGAGATGTGATTCAGTTCTTGGTACCAAATGGGGTCTTGGAAGGCCTAGAACGGCAGCCTGCTCTGGCTCAGGACAGGGGCTGGGCTGTCCAAGTGCAGGACCCAAGAGCCTCATCACCCTCTTGACAGGAATGTGTGTGATATCGCTTCTCTGTTTCCTCAGGATCCAGAACATGCGGATGATTGACGGGAAGCCAGAGTACCGGAATGGGCTGGTGAGTGTCCAGGGGCTTGGCAATTGCCTTTTTGTTCATTTGATGGCTATTTTACATCTCTCTCTTTCTGACCTGGGCCATAGCCTTGGGATGACGCGTCCAGCTAAGTCTTCCACGTCTGTTTCTGCAACATTGCTATGCAAGGGCAGAAGGTCTGGTCAGGTGGTGCTGCAGCATTTTGCAGGAGTCACTTTGGGAAAAGTATTGGCTCAGAAGGCAGAAGAGTGGGATGGAGCCGGGCAGGATCTCTGGCAGTGGGCAGGCGGGGGGGACTGGCTTCAGGCAGCCTCCCTGCAGAGCCCCCCTCAGCATGACTTTTTGTGAGATTGCATTTTTATTGCTTTTAATTAAAACCATCACCTGCTGTTTCCAGCTCTTCTTTGTTGTGAGCTGCCTTGGGTTACTTTATGGGAGGAAGCTGTCAGGTGGAGAGAGAGAGAGAAGATATTTTAGTGTACAAATATCTACATTCTATGTAAGACACTTGTGGCTTCCAGGAGTTGGTTTTTGGGGCAGGAGGGGGTGCTTGGCTGCTTCCCAGTTCTCCTCAGAGGGAGGCAGTTGGAAGGTGCTGTGTGAGGACTTTGCCCTGCGAGTGAGCTGCTTCTCGGAAACTTTGCCTTCCAAGCCACCCAGGGTCAAGCAGGCAGGCAGTTGTGCCCAGAGCACGGAGGAAGGGGGAGGCTGCTTCCAGCTTCGTCTCCTTGTGCTGAGCAGTTCCTTGGGATTCTAGAGAAGGAGGAGAGGAGGAGAGTGTAGTGTCACTGGGAAGAACTTCGTTGTGGCATATGGCAGCTGCCAGTCCTCCTTCCTTTTAATGTCATGCTCACCAGGCTATGGGGGTGGGTCTGGGTCTGGGTCTTCCCCTGTTTCTACCTGCCTGCAGTTCCTTAGAGGTGGAGGGGAGCTCTATTTATGGCCACTGTCAGTTCTGGACCCTCAGGGCAATGGAGGGGTTTAAAGGTGGCCTGGGCCTTCCCCCACCCGACCCCTCCACAACTACTCACCAGCAATCTAGCCAGCTGTGCCCCTGTTCTTGGGAAACAAATGCTTCCATGGTGGTTGTGACCAAGGCACATGGGCTCAAGAATTCTTGTCAGCATCGAGGCCAAACATTAACAGCTGCCCAGTGGCCTCAGAAGGGTTATTGTGTGTTGTTCCAGGCAGGCAGTTCAAAACTACAGAGGCAGCTGGTAACAGATCATTGCGAGGTGGGGATGTCAGCTGTTCTGTTAGCCACTTGCTTGTGGTGATCCCAAATCTGTTGGGGTGGGAGATGGGCTGCACCTGTTCTGTTCAGTTTCTGTTTCTGCTTCTGCCCTAAATCTAAGTTGCCCCCCCGATCTTCCAGTGGCTTCTCCCTTCAGGGAGGGATGCACCCCAGCCCAGGAAACCCCTTGTCTAGCCACTTGCAAGTGATGGCCCTGGGGTGGTCCACGTAGGGTTTGGTAGGTGCCCAGTTCCACCACCTGCTGCCAGAAGGATGCCAGAATCCCTCAGTGAAAAAGGTGAAGTGCTTCTCCTTGCCATCAACCCTTTGCTGTGTCCATTTATGTCCACTGGAGTTTGTCCAGCGGAAGAGGTGGGAGTTTCAGCCTCAAAGTCTAGAATGGCAGAGCATTCACCTCAGAGCATTTTCCGCCATTTTGAAGGGGTTCAGGCAGCTGAGGCTTCCAAGGGCAGCACATGGTGGGATGTTCCACCACTCTTTCTGCCCCTGCCTGGGCACATTCTTGCCCCCTTACCAGCCTGGTCTTCTTCCTCTCTTGTCGTGCAGGACGTGCTGCTGAAGGTGATCCGCTACGAGGGCTTCTTCAGCCTCTGGAAGGGCTTCACCCCCTACTATGCCCGCCTGGGACCCCACACCGTCCTGACTTTCATCTTCCTGGAGCAGATGAACAAGTTCTACCAGAAGTTCTTTCTCAGTGCCTGATCCGGGGGGGGGGGGGGAATAGAGAGAGAGGGAGAGAAGGGGGATCCCCAAATCCAGAGCACACTGACCCACCCACCCCCATCTCTCAAGTGCCCCAAGCACAACCCACCTGGCCTCTCATGTGCAGAGGGCAAGGGAGGGACCCCTGCCCCACCTTCTCTTCAGGGGTGTGTGTGTGTGTGTGTGTGTACGTGTGCGAGTTTGTATCCAGCAGTGGGGGGGAGGCTTCTTGCCCCCTCTGTCCTCCCCCTCCCAATGAGGAGGAAGTGTCTCAACCCTCTGGTGTGTTGGAGAATGTCCAGGATGATGGGTTTAGGGATAGGTGGGAAAGAGAGACATTATTTATTGCGACAGGGGATGGGGGGAGTCCTGGCAAGGCCCCTCCTGCTGCTGCTTCTGTAGGAGGCTGCCTTTTTCCAAACCGAACTGCCACCTCCACGTATCCTGCTGGGCAGCATTGGCGCCTTGCCTTTCCTCCCCCCAGACTGCTTTCCGCTTAGTAAAACCAATCATGGTCTTAATCCGTGCGCCTGCAGTGAGGTCCTTCTGTTGAGGAGGGGAGGATGGAGGAGGAAGAGGAAGAGGAGGAGCTGCCCAGAGACCACCAAGCAGGGCCAGGATCCTCTGGGTGGCTTACGCTGGCGCAGCCCCATGTGTGTTACGCTGGCACACGTACGTTTAGGGGTCCTGCGGCCCCTTGCCCAAGTGGAAAACCTAAAGGGTTTTCGTAGGATCCTCAGTCACCAGAAACTGCAACAGAAAAAGCAATATAACTGTTCAGAAAGTATATATTTTAATTTTATTTATAAGCCACCTTTCTCCCAGCATGGGAACTCAGGCTGCCTACAAAAGGATAAAGCAAAGGAAGCTTTAAAAAAACTGATAGTTGAAATGTTACAACAGAATTAAATCATTAAGCGTTAAAACACTATTTAATTTTTAAAAGTCTAAAATGATTTAAGAACGTAACTGAAATTAAAAAACACCTTCCCCTCATGCAAAGGCTCCTTTTCACTAGTTAATCATTAAATGCCTGTCTGAATGAAAAGGTCATGTGCCAAAAGGAGATTTAGGGGGACGGAAGGAGGACGGATGGACGGACGGACGGAGCCTCTGGCAGAAAGGAGTTCCAGAGGCCAGGAGCAGCCGCCAAATGAGCCTGCGATGCTGAAGGGACCAAGAGGCATCCTGGATAGGATTGCCAGGTTCTTTCTTATGGCAGCTAACGAAGTAGCTGTGCTCCTGGGTGCTGCTACCTTAACTGAACATTTGGCACCAGAGGCACATATCACCTGGAAAGTGTTGGGACAGGTTCCTACACCCCAAAAAAGAAGAGCAGTTGAATACATTTCAGGAGACCTTTGATCCAAAGCTAAAATAAGCACATACGAAAGGAAGCAACCCATTCAGATAAGCCTTGCGTGAATAAAGATGTTTGAACCTTCCAGAGACCACCTGAAGGCTCTTTCCAAAATATATCCAGGGATGACTTTCTATTTCACCAGCCTCTGCTTTTATTTAATAATTTCTATTTGGGTGGCCAAACTTTAAAATCTAGTCATGTTTGGAAGGTGAAGAGGAAACCATCTGAGCAAAGGCTTTTCTGAGGAGCTGGGCCTGGCAGTCCCCTTCCAAGGAAGGAATGTGCCTCTGACCATGTGCAGATTGATCTTTGTCCCCACAAGGCAGCTAAGGCCAACCAAACCCACTATCGAGGGAGCAGAGGGCTTGAGTTCCCCTGCAGGTCCTCCTGTTGTCCAAAAAGTAACTTTTCCAAGCTCTCAAGCCCTCCAGTGCAAAGCATTTGTTACAGTACATTTAGCAACCATGAGAGGAGGACTGAGGAGGAATGGGAGCAGCATGGCCCCTGGCCACCAAGGCCCCTTGCCTGGTACCTGCCCATGCGGAGGGCATTTGGTGGAAGGTGTGGGGCAGCATCGCAGGGCCAGGACCCCTTTGGAGATGGGCACCTGGACCCTCGAGTGCTGCCAGCAGGATCCCATTTCAACTGGCATGGCTGCAAATTGTGGAGTCCGGAGGTTCAGACATCGGGGAGGAGGCATTTTGGCTGGAAATTCCAGATCCCCCTCCCTACCCTGCAAATCCCCATAGAATGTTGCCATGGCATTTAGAGTGGAATCACGGTGCTGTAATTGGGTAATGTGACAAGGTCCTTTCCCAAGACCTCTGAAAGAGATGGCAAAGGTGACACAGCCGGGGCCCTCTGCCCAAATGTGGATGGTTGAACTGTGGGAGAACGCCCACCCACCCACCTGCCCCGATTCTGGGCTGTCTTCAAGGGCAGCCCCATCTTGTGAGCAGAAGGGAGTCCAGGTGTGGTTTGGCAGGAGGGCTGCAGAAAATGTGCCCAAAGGCCATGTTTAAGAGCAATGTCCAGCAGGGATCCCCAGTTGTATGGCAAGAACACAGTACCCTGGACTGGAGGGAAAAGGGGGCTCAGGCCCCACAGGTAAGAAAGAGTTCAGCCTCTGAGTGCCCCTCCTCAGTCCCTTGGGGGAAATAAGGTTCAGACCAAGGCTGGTGGTCAAGCAACACCCACAGCTGTGAAGTTGTCTCCAGCCTGATCTGGCTGAATGGAAAGGTCGTATGGCAAAAGGAGGTTCAGCGGGATGGCCCCCCTTTCTGCATGGACATTTTCTCTTGTTGGTTCAGATCTTGTAGGGAAGGCTTGGCTGGTCTGGAGCACGGAGGGATGGTGGTTCTGGCGCCCTTTAAAAGCATAAAGATGGGAGACTGTCCACTCTCTTCCAGTCCATGGAAGATTCTCCTGGGAGCTTTGGGCAGGAGCCAAAGCCCAATGCTGGCCAGGAGAAGATGAAGAATGGAGGAGGCCCAAGACTCCTGCCCAGGTGCCCAATTTCCCTGCGGACTCACCTCTGTCTATCGCCACCTGGACACAAACAACTGACCCCAGGGTGGCCGTGCTGAGAGGGTGCCCCAAATAAGGGGGTCCCCTCATTGGCACAGAGTGGCCCAGGAGCCTGTCTGTCAGGCCGATTTATTTGGATTCTGGGGCTGTTTGGTCTCTAAACATGAGGAGGCAGCAAACCAACCTCCTATAGCAAATATTTCCTGCCCCACTGGAAAAAACACCCCAAAGGTAACCATTAAAAAATCTCCCAGGCAGTTAGGGGAATTAATACCTTTCTTGCTCCCAAAAGCATGCAGCAGAAGTGGACTGGCTTCTGGGTGTCCCAAAACGTCATCTGGATTTGTTGTTTTCTGCCATCAAGAGGAATCCAACACAGCCCTCTCCTACGATTTTCTTGGCTAGATTCCTTCAGAGGAGGTTTGCCACTATGGCATTTGAGGCTGAGAGGGTGTGACTTGCCCAAAGTCACCTGGGCGTTTCTAGAGGGCATCTGAACCTTGATTTTTTGGAATCCTAGGCCTATACTCCAGCCACTACACCATGCTGTCTCCAATATGGCAACCTTCTAGGATTTTCTTGGCAACATTTCTCCAGAGGCAGTTGGCCACTTCCCTGTTCTGAGGCTGAGAAAGTGTCACCCAGTGGGTTCCTGTGACTGGAGTGGGGATCCAAACCCTCATCTCCCAGGGTCCTTCCTGGACTGCCATTCAAACCACTGCACCTTGCTGCCCTCAAGATTTGTTTGGAAGGCCTTTGCTTTTGCCTTCCTCTAAGAGACTTGCTCAAGATCTCCCGGTTGGTGTCTCTGGTTGAAGGGGGCCATGAATCGTGGGGGGATTTGAACCCTGGTCTCTTGGAGTCCTAGTCTAACGCACAAACCATTGCACCATCATGGCTCTTCATCAGGTTAAAAGGGGGCTGGAATGGGGAGGAAAGAGAAAAGCACAAAACCTGGGGCCCTTGTTTGGCCACAAAGCCTGCAGAGTCCTGATGGAGGGGGGGGGGTCTGAAAGTGGGGAAGGGTCTCTCTTTGCAAAAAGCAGTTGCCTTGAACCCCCCCCCCCCCCGCAACAATGAACCAGGAAAGCCAGGCTAAATCCTTCAGGGGGCTGCAAAATTTAGGTATCTTGAGCTTAAAGCAGAAAAGGAACCTGCAGGAGTTGTGAGAAGATTTATTAAATTCTAAGGAAGCGGAGAGAGAATTTTCCTCCTCCTGAATTCTCCATCTCTGGAAACAACTCACAAAACACAAGGAAGCCCTTCCGGGTGGCCTTGAAAGGGGCTGAGAATACAAAACACCTGGAGCAGGGAGGCTGAGAAGCCTTATCAGCGCCGCTTTTGGAGGAGGGATTGTGCAGATCCGCTTTAGGGCTCCTCTTGCACTACATTTGCTGGAGAGGAGGAGAAGGGGAACCCCTTGGCCATGTCCTTTCTGCCCCATGGAAATGAGTGCTGCCCAGGGACAATGCTGTCCTGAAAGAAAAACCTTTGGGGTCCCACGTTTTGGGTGGTCCAGGAGGGTACCCCCGTTCTCTCCAGCAAGGACCTCAAAGAACTGCAGCAGATGCAGAAGGCAGGAGACAAAAGATGCAGATTGGGCCGCGCGACCACTGAGACCAGCTTCAGGCCACTAGGAAACATGGGTCGCATCGTTCAGACTTTGTGTCTGCCATTGTCAAGGTTACACAGAGCTCTTCCACCATAGATCAGCAGAGTGGGCTTCTGTGGCAAGCAGCATATGTTTGGGACCCTTAAAAGCCAAGCAGGGGATAACACACCAGTCCAGTCCAGCCAAGCAAGTGGAGCGTGTTTCGGGGGGGACGGGACAGGGACTTCAGGGTGTTCAACCACACAAGGAGGAGACCCTCCCTCGTTCCCTCAGTCTGCATGGGAGGGTGGCCGCCTTCCTCCTCACTCGGGGTCTTCGAGGCCGGGGAAGGGGTCATCTGGCACCGTGTTGACGTAACCCATGTAGAAGATGGCGAAGGTCCCAATACTGAAGAGTAAGATGGCTGCCCAGAAGCAGATCTTGTCGATCATCTGCCCGATCATCACCCAGTTCTCCATCTCCTGCATGGGGAGGGGGGACGCAAGGGGGTCAGGATGCACCGGGTGCGGATGGTGGAAAGGGTCAAGGGTGGGGGTCAGAGAGCCTTTTGGGGGCCTCTCCCCACCTGTGAGGACAGGAGGGGGAAGTTCTAGTTTTGCACCCCAATTTGGCCCCAAAGCACCTCTGGAAGTGACCAGAGTCCTTCTTCCTGTCGTTCCAATTGGGGGGTTTCTTGGGGAAAGGAGGCACTGACAGTAGGTGTGTTCTGTGAGAAAACTGAGCTTTGGGCAAAGGTCTGGGGAGAGCCAGGATCTGCCCCACAAAGGCTCCGGGGCCAAGAGCCGCCTTACCGCCCCGTTGGCACTTTGCTCCCGGGTGCTCTCAGCAATGAAGTTGCAGGCGTCCACGCACCCCTTGATCTCCGGGGCCAAGGTGGCCAGGTTCTTGTACAAGGTGTTGGTCATCCCAATGTCTAGCTCACCTGCGGGGAGAGAGGAATGGGAGAACACTTAGGGCACGGAAGTCCTTAATGTTCAGGGACAGACCCAGGCCCCTCCGGTGGGGAACTTGGGGGTCCCATCGCCCTTCCCACCGTTTGCTTCTCTGTGAGACTTGCCAGGCAAACTCAGCCCTTATTATTTCTTATGTTAGAGCCAGGTAGGCTCCTCTGGCAACGGCCTTCCTGTTCTCCTTCTCTGGAGGTCTTTAAATGGAAGCTGAATGGCAGAATGGCAGCCGGTGGACAGGATGGCCCTTGGCTCTCTTCCAGCTCTGTGAGTCTATGATTCTGATTCTATTCTGGAAAATGCCTTACCAATAAATTAAAACAGAAATGTCTTCTAAAACATTGGTTCCCAAACTTTGGACCTCTGGATGTTTTGGACTGCAGCGTCCAGAATGGTTGACTGTTGGCCAAACTGTCCGGGGCTTCTGGGAGCTGAAGTCCAAAACATCTGGAAGATCAAAGTATGGGAATCTCTGTCCTCTAAAAGAAACAGATATAGGGTTAGAAGGACCCCGCCAGCTCTGTTGGCAGCAGAAAAAATATAAAATAGCAACGTAAATACAAGCCACGGAGGCCCTTGGGCAGGGAAGACGGACGGGGCAGTACTCATGGACTAAAACTCTGGGCAGAAGAGGAGCCCGGCCCCAGCTGCCCGCCATCAGCCGGCCCTTACAAGCGGCGTTGCATCCGGGGCCACGCTGGAGTCCGTGCCGTGGCCCCTGGCGCTCAAAGAGGAGCTCGCTGCGGGGCTTCTTCAGGATGTACTCCTCGGCCTTCAGCATGATCTTGAAGGAGCTGCGCCTCCGAGGTCGGGGGGCGTCCCAGGAGTCCTCGCCCGCCGGCTCCAAACTGGCCCCCAAATACCGAGGGAGGACCTCCAGGAAGACCTGCCAGGCGGACGGAGAAAGGTGACCCACTGGCGGGCAGAAAAGAAGGGGATCCCAGGGGGCCAAGGATGGGGAGACCCCTCCCTTCACAGGGATAGATGGGGGGGGTCTGGTTACAGGACCCAACATCTGCGGACGCACAAGTCCCACTCTATACGAAGGCAGGTACAATGGCATCCCTTACCTAGAATGGCAAAACCAAGGTTTACTTTTTGTATGAGAATATTTTTGAACCATGGTTGGTTGAATCCCTGGAAAAAACCCCCCAAACTCTGCCCCCTCCTTTTTTATTAATGTATGTCCCACCTTTCCCTCAACATTGGGACTCAAGGCAGCCTACGAAATGTGAAACCAATTTTAATAAAGGCAAAAACAGATACCATTGGGAACAGCTGAAATGCAGTTTACCCATTCAAGGTGATCCATTAAAAGAGACTAAAAATTAAGAGCAAAGCTGGGCTGGACAATGGAGGGAAGAGACCCCCTTGGCCCCCCGGCCCATGCCATCCCTTCCTCCTCCTCCTCCTCCTCCTCCTCCTCCTCACGTGTTTAAGGCGCTGGGACATGGCGTGCGTGTTGGGGCTGCGCAGGGCCACGTTGAGCACGATGACGCAGTTCATGACGATCAGGGTGGCCACCACCATCACGAAGAGCAGGTACCTGCCACCAGGAACGTGAGACAGGCCCTGAGCAGCCAGGGGCCACAGGCCACGGCCACCCGCCCCAGAATTCCTGGCCCTGGCCCCCACAGATGGAGGCCGGCTGGCCAGAGACCCCAAAAGGCCAGCAGGGAGACTGACCAGTGCTGGAGCCGGCCACCACAATGGCATGGGCAGTGGGAGGCACTTTTGGGCACCAGTGGCCCCCCAAGCTCAGGGGACCCACAGGTACTGTGCCCATAGCTGCTAACCTCCCCCCCCCCACCCCAAAAAAAACCCCCAGGCCATGCCAGTCCCTGGGTCACTCACTTGCCAATGAGGGGGACACTGAGCGAGGTCTCCGGGACCTGCTGGGCAATCAGGAAGAGGAAGACGGTCTGGGCCAGCAGGACAGAGATGCTGACCGTGCACTTCTGACCCCCGGCTGCCGGGAAGAAAGATGCCAGGATGAAGCATCCCTCCCCTCCACAGCGCCTAGCCCTGGGCATCTTCCCACGGAGGGCCCCATGGCCTCCCCTCACCCGACCCCCCCCCAAATGAGGAAGAGGAAGAGGGGAGGGTCTTACATTCAGCCGGGAGGAAGTAGACCAGGACCACCAGGGAGGAGATGAGGACACAGGGGATGATGATGTTGATGATGTAGAAGAGAGGCTTGCGCTGGATGATGAGGACGTAGTGCATCTCGGAAAAGCCAGGCGCCTCCAGGCCAGAGACCGGGGCCAGGTGCCGGCGGGCCGGACGGTGCCGGATGGCCCACTCCCCGTTCTCTGAGGAGGGGGAGGAGACCAGGAGGACACCTCAAGGGCCAGCCTGTGTGCATGTGCCCCTCCCTCTTTGGGGTACTGAGGCCGTGATCCCAGGCTGGCTGGGCAAACCCCAATACCTCCAAGGGCTGGCTCTCCCCACCCCATATACCAAACCCTCAGCCGGGAATGCCAGGCAGGCAGGAGGGGGACCAGCCTGTATCCTGGTCCTTTGGGTGCCCCTTGACCTTTCCCGGGGACACGCTCTAGCACCAAGCAGGACGGTGGCATGTAAGAGTTGGGGCAGAGGGAGGCACACAACAGATCTCAAAACCCACACAGACCCACACATGTGGACCCAGAGCTTCTCAGGACGGCTGCAAGCCAGGCTGGCCTCCTCTTGGTTTTGGGGGTCCATGAGGGTGTCAGGAGGTGAGATGCCACAAGACCTCCTGTACTCCACCCAGGAAAGCAAGAGGACCCCCCTGCCCCCCCCCAGCCAATGCACCAGGAGGGCAAGACGCTGCCCCCCACCTGTGAAAGCCGCCGGATCAATTATAACCTCCTTCACGGGGAGCCCCGTCAGGTCATCGGGGCCGAAGGTGAGCTGCACTTCGTTGGCGTTGTAGGTCTGGGAGCTGGAGAGCAGGAGGGGTCAGACATGTGGGGGGGGGGGCAGAAGAGAAAGAGAGAGGCTCAGGGAGGACGATTCTTTTTTTGGGGGGGGGGGCAAAAGCCAAGCCCCTTTGGGTGCCGCGGCCAAAGCGCCCTGGAAGAGTTTGGGGTTGCATCAGCTCTAGGGAGCTGCCACCACCCACCCACTGACCCATGAGCAGGTCAGGGCCAGTGCCCCACGCCGCCGGACCCTCACCGGAAGACGAGGGAGCAGTTCTGCCAGTCGAAGGGGAAGAAGGTGACCTCGATGGAGCAGGTGCTGCGGTAGATGGCCGGGGGCAGCCAGTACATGCTGCCCCTGGGATAGATCAGGACGTTGGCCGAGTAGGCCACCTCAAAGTTCCCGTCGATGCTGCCGGGAGCGAGTGCGAGAGAGGAAGACTGAGAAGGAAGCAATGGGATTTTGGCAAGGAAGAAATCTGCCCCCAGCACCCCAGTCCACAGGGTACTATAATACCTTCACCAGTACAACCCCAAAGGCACATCTTTGGCAAGCAAGGAGTCCCTTTTCACCATCTTGGCCTGATGAAGAACTATGTGGGTTTTGAAAGCTTGCAGGGCTGGTTTTATTACTGGGAACCTTAGACCGTCTCATGCGGTGAACAGAGGAACTCACCATTTCCCATTTTATAAGGCACCCCCCCAAAAAAATCTCAGCTAGATTCAGCTCCCCAGCAGAAGGGGCACCCCATGGCCCCCTCCCCACCCCCACCCCAACCTCTGGTGCCACTGGTCTCACTTGTTCTCCAGGACGATGTCCGGCAGCCACACCTTCTCGGCTGGGACCCGGAGGGCACGGATCCCCCCAAAGTCCTTGCTGCTGAAGTTCAGGCGGTAGTCCACCCATTGCTAAGGCCACGGAGGGGTCCGGTCCGAGGCAAGGAAGGAGAAAGTGGGGGAGAAAGGGCCGGTCAGGCCAGAAGGGAGCAAAGTGGACACTCAACTGACCCAGGGCAGAAGGAGCCCTGCAGACCCTCAGCCAAGGCCGCCCTGGGCTTCTTGAAGGGTCTGTGTGCACAGAACTCCCATCTAGTGGTCACAAGTCCAGAAGCCCAGTGGGGTGTGTGGGGGGGTCTTATGTCTTGCATCATCATCATCATCATCATCATCATCATCATCATCAGTAATCTCCCCATAGGCCAGGCCAATATCTAGCCGCTGAATGATGGCCCTACTCTGGTCTGGACAAATCAATAGGATCTGGCCAAGATAGTGAGAACGTATAAAAGGTGACCACTCCTGTAATATTACTTATCTTGGAGAAGAAGGTGATGTCTCATGGAGATGGAAGGTCTCCCCCCAGTCTCCCTTGCAGACCCCTCCCACAGAAGAGGCCAAGATGGCTGGGGGGGGGGAGGAGGTTGAGATGTAACCCCCCCCCCACAAGCGCAGGGCATGGGGGAACAGGGTCAGCCACGCAAAGCCGCAGGGCCGGCACCCACCCACCTGCTCAATCCAGACGTTGGTGGTCAGGGTCTCCATCTTCTCGTTCTGCCAAGGAAGACAAGCGGAGTGGACCGTCCTTCAGCTGGGGCTTTGGGGGCCCTCCGAGGGACGGAGCGGGTGTCCACCGAGGGCAAGACCGCCAGGGCAGGGCAGCCCACCATGCCCCAGGCCAAAGGGCAGCCCAGGGGTCCCATGACCCCCCCCCCAAAAAAGGAAATGCCCTTCTTGATTTCCCTGTATTGCGTTACTCCATTTATATCCTGACTGAAGGACACAAGGCAGAACAAGACGCAATGGGAAACCTTGGGGCCAAAAGCTTAAAAGCCACTGAGTCAAAAGAACCCCAATTTAGAGGCAGTCCTGCCTAGTGGTGGGAGCGCTGGACTGGGGCTCTAGGAGACCAGAGTTCGAATCCCTGCTCAGCCAAGGAAACCCACTGGGTGACTCTGGCCAAGTCACACTCTCTCAGCCTGGGAGGAAGGCCATGGTGGCGAACCCCCTCTGAGTAAGAAGTCCCCCCCCTTTCTCCTAGTCTTAAGGACGGAGGCCTTGCTTGCCAGGGACTGGGGGGGTGTCTTATGGGGAGCCTTTCTCTCTGTCTGTCTCCCAGAGAGAGCAGCATCTCAGGTCTTGCAAAGCCAAAGCCAAAGCCGCCTCGTTGCTTCTCACCAGGGAGATGAGGTTGGTGAGGGTCAGCTTGACGGCCACCTCCAGCGGCCGAGCCTGGTCCAGCACCGGACGCACGCTCCGGTCATAGTCCGCGAAGAGGAGCCCATAGAGACGCAGCTCCTCGCTCACTTCCGAGGAGGAAGAGGAAGAGGAAGAGGAAGAGGAAGAGGAAGAAGGGGAGCCTGCGGAAGGAAGGAAGGAAAAGAAAGAAAGAAAGGGAAAGGAAGGAAGGAAGAAAGGAAGGAAGGGGAAGGAAGGAAGGAAGGAAAAGAAAGAAAGAAAGAGAAAGGAAGGAAGGAAGGAAGGAAGGAAAAGAAAGAAAGAAAGAAAGGAAAGGAAAGGAAAGGAAAAGAAAGAAAATAAGAAAAGGAAAGAAAGGGAAAGGAAGGAAGGAAGGAAGGAAGGAAGGAAGGAAAAGAAAGAAAGAAAGAAAGAAAGAAAGGGAAAGGAAGGAAGGAAGGAAGGAAGGAAGGAAGGAAGGGGGCCAGCAAGGAGTCCCTCAGTCTCTGGAAGGAGTGGGGGGCAGAGACCCCAAAGGAGGACCCTCTCTCTCCTCCAGCCCCAGCCCCAGCCCCTCCCTCATCTCTTTCCAGGCGCCCCCCCGTCCTTCCCCCTTTTCCTACCGAGGGCCCCCCAGCAGAGAAGAGCCCAGATGGCCCCCATCGCCCTGGCCATGGCCTTGGCCTCTGCTCCTGCTCCTGCTCCTGCTCCTGCTCCTGGGGGGGTCTCCTTGGGGGGATCTCCTTGGGGGTCCTCAGGGGTCTCTGCCGCAGCAGGGCTTCTTCCTTCCTTCCTTCCTTCGGGGGCGTTCCGGATGTCCCTTGGCCGAAGGGCTATCTGCTTTCACCGCCCCCCCCCCCCGCCTGGCCGCCGCCTGGCCGCAGCTGTCCGGAGATGCCTGAGGGAGGGGGGGAGGGCCGGAGGCCGGGCACCTGCGGACCACCAAGGCCCAACGGGGGGGGGGGGGAGGTCAGGGTCAGGGTCAGGGAGAAATGCAAGCCCCCCCCAACTCAACACCCCTCCCTCTGCCTTCATTAAGGTCTTGCAAGGGTGTTAGCCTTTGGGCAAGTCACACTCTCTCAGCCTCGGAGGGAGGCCATAGGGCCAAGAAAGCCCTGGAGAGAGAGAAGGAGGGAGGCTCGCCCGAAGTCGGACCCACAAGAACAAGAACTCCGGATCCATCCGTTGTCCTCCAAACTGTTCCTGGGGGGGGGGGGGGCTCCCTCCTCGCCCCCAGCCAAGGAGCCCCCTCCTCCCTCCCTTTTCCCCATTAGGCTTGTGCCCCTCTGCCCCCACCGATTCCTTTGGGGAAACTTGCCCCAGTCCATGGCTCCCAGCCGCCCCGGCCTTCCCTCACAACAGCCCTGCCAGGTAGGCCAGGCGCTGGAGACCCTTCCTTCACGCCTCGAGCCTTCTCCCTGTTTGCTCTCCGCGGACTGCCTGGGTCACTTTTCTATTATTATTATTATTATTATTATTATTATCATCCCACTTTCTTTCCAGAACTGGGACACAAAGCGGCTTACCTAAAAACCCGTTTCTGAAAGCTCAGCTGAGGTTTTCCGTCGCTGAAATGCTTCAGATTTGGGGGAAGGAAGAGGATTTCCCAAATATTCTTTTTTGGGAGGGGCAAGGCCCCCATTCCCTCCCCTCCCCCCCCAGTGAAGGTCATTCGTGCAGCCTTTTTAAGGACCCTTGCACCCCCAGACAATGAGGGGGGTCTGGAGGGGGCCTTATGGGGGTCCTGGGGGGGGGGGCTGATCCAGCTGAGCCAAGCCAAAGCCAAGGCCATGGTCCAGCTGTCTCTGTGTCTTGGGGGGGGCAATTTGGGGTCTCCCGGGCCAGAGCACCGCCCCAGTGATGCTTAGAAGCCCCCCCCGGTGTGGTGCTGGGGGGGTGCTTGAAAAGCCACGTAGCCCTCCTTTTCCAGCCTCCCCCCCCCCCCCCCAGGAAGGCTCTTGATGGGAATCCATCCCATTCGCCGCCTGCCTCCCTTTCTCTCTCTCTCTGCTTCGCTTTTAGTGAGGGGACCCCCACTTTGGCCAGGGCCCTTTGACCAGGGACCCCCCCACCCCACCCCACCCCACCCCCATGTGAGCCCAGCTGACCTTGGGCGAACCCCATGCCCCTCTCCATCGCAGTGGGGGACCCCCAAAAATGCCTGGCCCTCCACCCAGCCCCTGCCTGCCCCCCCTCCCCTTTATCTCAAGGGAAGCCCCTTCCTTCCTTCCTTCCTTCCTTCCTTCCTTCCTTCCTTCCTTCCTTCCCCACCCATCACTCCCATGGAAGAAGGCCACCCTGTATGCCTCTCCTTGGGGGGGGGTCTCCCTCTTTTGCCTGCCTCAGCCCCCCTCCCCTAACAGGGGGCCCATGGGTCCAGGCTCCAGCCCCCAAAGGACCTCTCCCCTAACAGGGGAAGCCCCATAGTCATTCTCTTTCTCCCCCCCCCCCCCCACAATAAAATGGCCTCCTCCTCCTCCTCCTTGCAGCATCTCCATCTGGACCCCCCTGATAAAACCTGATACCATTTCCTGGTGCTAATAATAAATGCCCAATTATGCCTGGGCACATTTCCACAAGGAGGGATCCGGTCTGGGACACGTGGGCAGCCGCTTCCTGGACCCAGGGCCAGGAGAAAGACCACAATGGGGGGGGGGGGCAGTTGTCCAGAAGGTGGGCTTCCCCCCCCCCACACACACACATACGGACACAACTGGGCCCAGTTTGCTGAACCTCCACCTGAGCCATGAACTGGGCACCTGCAAGCGGCCACACATAGCGCAGCACTTGGAGAAGCATCTGGTTTGGACAACAAGTCCCAGAATCCCCCAACCAGCATGGGCAATGTCCATATGGCCGTGTTGGCTGAGAGATTATGGGACCTGCAGTTCAAGAAAGCACCTTTCCCAGCTCTAAGCATGGGTCCTGAGGGACCTGCCAGTCACACTATGCAGGCAAGGAGAGGTCTAGGCACCGTGCGCCTAAACCAGTTTGAACCCAGTTTAGCCGCTGCTGCTGCTTTTCCTGAAGGGCTATTTGTGGGGAAGAGGAAGGAGGGAGGGAGGCCTCCAGGAAACCACAAAGCCCATCTGCTGCTCAGTGATCGGTGGTGATCGGGTGGGTAAGTTGGGCTCTGGATGCGAAGTGCCAAGAAGGGCTGAGAGGAGCTCAGGAGCAAGGTAAGAAGGCCTGGTGGGGCAGAAGGGGGCTGCTGTGGTGGGAAACGACAGCCCTGCATGGCGGGCCATGTCTGTCCTTGCCAGCCCCCGGCCGCTCAAGGACACAAAACCCACCGGCCTGCCCTGACCACCGCAAGCAAGCGAGTGGCATGGCTCCAGTGGCCCTCGGACAAAGGGCAGGAGGGACGGTGGGAAGCCAGGGCATGGTAAGAAATGGGGGAGGCAGGAGTGCGTTTGGGGCACATGGCCACATTTTGCAAACTGTCATGGAGGGAACGTTATGCCCACCCCAAAAGAAGTGGAAGCGGAGGCAGACGCAGCATGAGACGTGTCCGGAGAGCCCTTCCTTGGCTCAGACAGAGTTGGGTCTCAAGGGACCATTGACCTCTGCCCCCCCCAGCTCAGGGGAGACCGTAAGGAGGGAGGACACCCCAGTCCTGACCCCCACTTCTGAAGAGTTTTTACAGACCTGGGGGAGAGCTTCTCACCCCCCAGAAAGGGAGAGCTTTGTCTGCCCCACATCCTTTGTTTCTTCCTGGGCATGCAGCAGAACTTGGAAAAGTTCCTTTTTTGAGGGGGGGTCAGTTGAAGGGGTTCCGGGAGGAAAAAGAGGAACTTTCCCAAGCTCTGTGGGCAAGCAGGGTGCCGGTCAGCTATTTGCAGCTTTGGGTGGGTGGGTGGGGGCATTGCAGTTCATCCCAATAAGGGCATTAAGGCTGTGACCTCTGGGATCCAGCTAGCAAGGATCTCTACCCAGAACCAGGAGAAAGCCAGGAAGCCGGCAGGTCCATTCACAGTCTACATACAGTATACCAAATCTCCATTAAGGTTTTTGGGGGGCTGGGTCTGTTTTTAATGTGAGCTGCTTCTTCTCAAATGGAAAGCAGTAGGTACATAACTGTTTGGTAATAGATCGGGGTTGGGGGCACTGGGCTCCCTGCTGCCAAGTGATGATCCCTTGAGACGGGGACCGCCCTGGAAGACCGGACTGGGATGGGATGGGATGGGATGGTGCAAACTCAGCTGCCTGGTTGTGGGGCAAGACTGGGGCCAAAGCTGGCTGTTTGGCCATGTTGGCCTGGTCTGGCATCACTTGCCTGAGCGGCCTTTGCGTTGCTGGGCTCCTGGAAAGAGCCAGAATTGCATGGTGGAGCATTTGCTGGGCCTCCATAGCTGGACAAGCCAAAGGTTCACCCATCAGGAGAGGCCTCTTGTGGTCATCCCACGGTGCTGGCCACGTTCCCTGCCTCACGCATCCTCCTTGGCTCCTCATGCTTAGGGCTACCAAAGACACCCAAAAACATTTTGCATGAGAAGGCTTGCTCTGTGACTCACAGCAGAGCAAGTCAAAGTTATTTTACTGCACTACAACTCATAGAAACTCTCCCTCGTCCACAACCAGCATGGCCACTAAGGTCCAAAAGAGTATGGCCAAAGAGCCTTAGGTGGAAGCCAGGCCCCTGAAGAGGAGAAGCGCCTCGGAAAGGCTTTGCTCAGATGGTTTCCTGAGGACCCTTCTCTCCATCCCTCTCTCTGCCCTCCCACCCCCTTTCCCCTTCCTCCCAGATGCTGCAGGATCCCCCCATGGCCGCCCCCCACCTTGCCCTCCTGGCCCTCCTGGCCACGTCGGTCCCACCTGCAAGGCCCACGGAGCTCTGCGAGTCTGAGATGAACAAGGTCAAGGACCAGCTCCAGGTGAGCTGTGTGGAGAAGGGCCTTTCTGGGCTTCCTGCCGGGCTCCCAAACGCCACCGGCATCCTCCTGCTGGGCTCCAACCGCCTGGGCCCCCGGCTCTCCCTGGCCGCCTTCCAGCCCCTGGGCCAGCTGAGCGAGCTGGACCTGTCCAACAACAGCCTGTCAGCCCTGGAGACCGGTGCCCCGTTGCCTCACCTCCAGCAGCTGACCCTCTCCCACAACGCCTTGGAGAGCCTGCCGGACTTCCAGGGCCTGCCCGCCCTGACCTGCCTGGCCCTGGGGCACAACGCCTTGGCCCAGCTGCCCGAGGGGGGCTTCCATGCTCTGGGGGGCCTCAAGGAACTCCAGCTGCAAGGGAACCAGCTCCAGCGGCTGCCCCCAGGAGCCTTCCAGGGCCTACAGGACCTCCAGGATCTGGACCTGTCTGACAACCAACTGGAGGCCCTGCCCCGGGACCTGTTGGCCGGGCTGCAGGAGCTGGCGATCCTGCGGCTGGAGAGGAACCGGCTCCGGACCGTGCCTGATGGCTTCTTCCCGGAGGAGAAATTCTTTCAATACATCTACCTGGCCGAGAACCCCTGGCGCTGCGACTGCCAGCTGGCCTACCTGCGGGCCTGGATCCTGGAGAATGACATCAGCGTCTACACCCGGGTGCAAGGGGCCGAGAAAGAGGTCACTGAGAATGAGCCCGAGAGCGTCAAGTGCCAGGCACCCCCCAAGGAAAAAGGGAGGCCTGTCATGAGCTTCCAGGCCAACTGCAGGAAACTGGGGGACAGCGATGGGGGGGAAGGGGAAGGGGAAGGGGAAGGGGAAGGGGAAGGGGAAGGGACCCCCAAAGGCACCCCCAGCACCCCCTTGCCCCCCTCCTCTGCTCCTCAGTTGCCCACCACGGCATCATCCACACGTCTGGCTACCCCCTCCACACACCACTCAAGCCTAGCCACAACTCCCACTCCAGCTGCCACAGCCCCCACAACAGCCCCCCTGACCCCAACAGTCCCCAGGCCCTTCCCTACCACCGCTTCCACCTCCTCCTCCTCCTCCTCCAATACACCAGCAGCAGCCACAACCGTTCCCACAACACTTGCACCCAGCACCGTTGCTCTGACCACGCGTGTCCACACCGCAGCTTCCACTACCCCTTTGGCACCTGTCTCCACAATCACGCAGACTGCGCCCTTCTCACAGGAAGCCGCAACCACACCTTCCTCCACTTTCATCCCCCCAACAACAGCCGCATCGCCTCTAGCCACAACTCCAAGGGCAGCCACGACTCAGAGCCCCACTGCTGCCCCCAGGTCATCAACCACACATGGGGACACCCCATCGGGCACCTCAAATCCTGCCTCCGCCAGCCTCCCTCCCACGCTGCCCTCTCCTGAGACCCCTGCCACCTGCTTGTGCCCTGCCCTGCCAGTCCAAAGCCACGGGGCAACCCGTCGTCGCCAGTCCCCAGTGACCTGGTCAGCTCGGCTGGCGCGCCACTGCTGCCTACTGCGCCTGGTGCTGTACCTGGCCTGCCTGGTGCTGGTGGTCCTGCCCACCCTGGCTGGGCTCTGCTGTTTGGGGTGGGTGCATTTGCGCCGGTGCCAGCCAGCCTCGCCAGGTGCTCAGGGGCTCAGGTACCGGCAACTGCGGGCAGCTGGGCCTCAAGGGCCGTGGGTCAGGAAGCCCCCCGTCTACCGTGTCTGCAAGACGTTCCGTGTGGCCCCTCTCCGCTATGTCTCCTGGCTCCTGGTCAGCCTGCCATGCCCAGCGAATCAAGAGCCCTGGGCACAGAAGGAGGGCAGTCTTTCCTCATACAGCCTCGATCGTGGGAGGGACACCTTGGGGGCTGTTCAGGTGAGGTATGCCACCTCCTCCTTATAGAAGGCCAAGGGGACCCTGAGTCCTCAGGTGGGCAAGGCATTCATGGCCTTTGACACAGGTATGGAGCAAGGGATCTCAGCAGCTGGGGTGAAGGGGGGCCCCTGGCATTGATGCCTTGGTGTCCAGACCCATATTTCTGCCTGCAGGGCATGGCCAGGGCATCAATGCCAGGGCAGTGGGGCTCAGAGTTGGGAAGGAATTCCAGCTGGTGGCCGATGAGAACTAGCTAGCCCAGGGTGGTGGAGCTGACCCACTCCCAGCATATACGGGGGGTGGGGGTTGGTGGAGGACTTGGAGGACTTGGAGGTCACTATGGTGCCCCCTTGCCAGCTGGCAGCTCCTTCCCCATTCATAGAAGCGGTGAGTTGGTGGGTGGTGAGTCCTACTGGCTGACCGGTGCCTTTGGCATGTGGACAGGGGTCGCTGGCTGGGCCCCAAGGTGTGTGTGCGATTGTGTCATTGGGCACTGTGAGTAAAGTCCCATCCTCCTGTTACCTGCTTTTCGAATGTCTCCTATTTTTCTTCCTGGGTGCACTTTCCTGGAGGAACTTATCTCAAGGAGGATGAATGTGTCCAGCCCCTGACCTCTGATCCAATGGCTAGGAGGGTTCCTGTACCAACTGTACCTGCTGGGGGAGGGGGCTGGGCTGCCATCCTTCAGTGCCCCCCCCCCCCAGCAACACTGCAAAGCCCCTCCAGCTGGTCTGGCTGCCGGCTTCTCCGGTGGGTTTTGGGGGTCAGAAGGAGCTCCCTCTCCATGCAGACACTCTAATGCTTTTAGAATAGAGCCAATATGGTAGAGGACTCTGGGAGACCAGGGTTCGAATCCCCACTTGACCACTCTCTCAGCATTAAGAGGAAGAGAATGATGGCAACATTAGTGTCATGGGGGGGGATGTGTGGACCGCACCGGGTGACACCCCAGAAGGGGGAGTGACACCAGGCCGGCTCCCCGTGCCCATGCGGGGCCTTTTTGAGGCTTTTTGGGCCACCCCCACCCCAGAAACCCTGCCAGAAGTCCCACTCCCAGAAGCCCTGCCCCCCCCCGGGTGTCATCCAGTGTGGGAACGCCATTGGATGGCAAACCTCTTCCAAATAAAGTGTACCAAGAATGCCCTAGGAGAGGGTTGCCATCAGAGTCCAGTGGAAGCCGATGGCAACATTTCCCAATTCAGCCCTGGAAGCTGACTGATTGCCCTTGGCAAGTCACACTCTCTCAGCCACCAAGGAAGGAGTGGTGGTAAAGCTCCTCTGAAGACATCGGGCCAAGAAGTGCCCATGGCAGTCATATATATATATATATATATATATATATATATATGAAGCCAGGATGGTGCAGACCTGCGTTCGAATCCCCTCGTCCAAAGTTGCATCCTCCTCTCAGCTGCAGGGGAGGGCCAGAGTAGCAAGCCTTCCTCAGTCAGACTCAAGTGGAAGCCTTGTGACAAAATCCCTTGGAATTCTGGTTTAATTCCGCCTTCATGGGTTTTTTATATTCAGATGTGCATCTGGAATGTGTGTCTTTGTGTGTGTGTGTGTGTGTGCTTGTGATAATTCCTTCATTTGCTCTTACTCCTTTGATCAGACTTCGTACCTTTGTCACGGATGTCTGCTTTCACTGGGAATGTCTGCTGAGCTGATGGCTCTAAATAAAGGCATAAACAAGGTATGCTTGGCTTCCAAGGGGGAATGCTTTAGCCACTCTCTTCCTCTCCAGTCGAGAGAGAGACCCACTGCCCCGGGGTTAGCGAAGGGGTCTCATGGCCACCAGAGACCCTCTTCTCTTCTGGGTCTCTTTCACTCTCCCACAAGTTGGCAGTTACCACTTTAAAGTTTGGAGCCAGGGCAGCAAGTGGCCGTGGGGAGACCTGAGCTGACCCTCCAGGACAAGAACCAGAGAGGACACAGTGGGTGGGGGGCTGCAATGGTGGTGTGTGCCTGGCAAGGGCAGCGAGAAGGACCCCCATTGCTCAGGAGGTGGCTGCCCTCTCCTGCCTTTTTGCTGGAGGAACCTGGCAGCCAGTTTCGCTGGCAAAGGGAAGTCACTTTAGACACTGGCCGCAGCCATTTCCTCAGACAGAGGGGCGGGCGGTCAGTCTCCCACTTCCTTGCCTTGCATCGCTTTGGTGGCGATTTCTGAATGCCAGGTCAACACTTTCAATTTCACATGCGCACTCCAATGCTTTCTGGTCCTCTGCAGTCTGCATCTGGCTTGGCAGCTCTTCAACCAGGACTATTTTACTCATTCTTGGTAAACTCTTAACAGCTCAAGAATCCTTAGAATGGCCAGATTCCATTAGGACCTAGCAATAGCAATAGCAATAGTAATAGTAAGTACTTTTCTATATACCGCTTATCAGTGGGTTTAAGCACTCCCCAAGCGGTTTACAATGTGTAAGCCAATTGCCCCCAACAAGCTGGGGACTCATTTTAGCGACCTCGACCTCGGAAGGATGCCAGGCTGAGTCTAAGAGGAGTCTGGGGCTTGTCAGGGGGCTGAGGGAGGACAAGTGCCCCCTCATCAGTGGGGATCCCTTCCCTCATGGAGGAGGGGTCTAACGCTTTGCCCCCACCCCAGAAAGCCCCCTCCCCGAAAGCCCAGGTGCACCTCGGCTGGCTCCCATCCTACTTTGCTCTGGCCTCCCTGCTGCAGCTCCAGGGGCCCCCAGGGCCTGTGTCTCCACTTTCCTCAAGGTCTCCTTCACTCCATGCAATTCTAGCACTATGACAGTGTGATGCAGCAGCTAAAAAGGTCAATGCGATTCTTGGTTGTTATCAATAGAAGTATAGCGTCTAGATCAAGGGAAGTAATAGTGTCCCTCTAGTCTGCTTTGGTCAGGCAGGGGTTGGACTGGATGGCCCTTATGGTCTCTTCCACCTCTTATGATTCTGTCACTCCGCCTAACTGGCATTCTAATGCTCTGTGGAATCCTGGGAATTGCAGTTCATGGATGGGTAGTTAGAACTGTCTGCCAAAGACAGTGCCTCCCCAAACCGCAGTCCCTGGAGTTTGGTGACTGGTGGTGGTGAAAGTGGACTCACCACGGATGGCCCCCAAATCCTTCCTCTCAGGCTCTGCTCATACTCTGGTAGTAAGCGGGATTCCCTCCGGAGTCACTACAGACCTGGGTCCAGGGAGGAAGAGGCGCGAAAAGGAGCCACGACAGCCAGCCAGGAGAAGCGAGAGGTTTGGTTCTTTTATTAACAGATGAAATGCCAAGGCCACCGCTGATTTCTGGAGGGTGGGGCCGCTCCCTTTTTCCATGGGGGGGACACACACGCAGGGAGTCCGAGAAAGAGAGAGAATTATGTACAAATGCAAGCAAAATACACAAGAAACCAAGTCGCCCATGAACGGGGGAAGTGGAGGTGGGGGGCGCTCCCATACAAGACTGTGCAGCTGATGACCAGCACAGGACGGCCCCAGCCACTGCTCCCATGTGTCACCCCCCAGCACAAGGGGGGGGCAGAGGGAGGGGGGGCAAGCTGCTTTTAACAGCTCAAGGAGGGAGTTTAGCGCAGCCCCCTCCTCTTGCCCTGTGGGAGGGAAAAGCTCCCCTCACCATGGCTGCGCCCGCTTGCACCTGGGGGCCAAGTAGAATGGGGAGAGGACAAAGGCCTAGGCTCCTACGGTCCTCTCTGGGGCCCCCAATCCCAACAGAGATCACCCACCCCCTCTCACCCACATTAGCTGGGCTGTTAAAGTGCTTTGTTAGTTAATTACTTAAATCGCCATTACAAAAGAATGATAATTAAAGCAAAATATACACAGCTCCCCCCTTGCCAGTGAGGGGGAGGGAATTCTGATATACATCCACATACGTCCCATGGCAGGGTTAGGGTGGGCACTGGCTGCTGTGGGTCCCAGCGGTCAGACATGGCCATTCTGGCCACAAGAACTGCAACCAGTGGCAGGCGGGGAGGGGGGATACAGGCCTGTGCCTGTGTGGAAATGGGAAAGTGAGCGGGGGGGGGGGGGGGGAACCGCATCACATGCGTACAAGACTGTGCATTTGGGCCATGGGGGGCATTGTGCAGGGGGCAGGTGGGAGTGAGTGGGTGGGTGCCTTATGGGATGGTCAGAGGGATTTCCTACCCTCCCCAAAAGGCGTCTGGGTACTGCAACACCATGACAGAGCCCATAAGCCCACTGTCAAGGTGGTGGAGACGGGGGCACTGTCTTCCCTCTGATTTGAAGGAAGGCAGGCAGGCAGACAGGCAGGCATGGAGCAAGGGAGTCCTCCCTATTATTCTGTCTATTTACATGATTTGGCTTTGATCCCCCCATGGCTGCCCCATCTAGCAAAGGGCCCCCCAAAGGCCGTGGCATTCTGGGACACTGGTCAGGGTGTGTGTGGGGGGTGCAACCTTGCACAGCTCTTCCCACCTCTTGCTCCCATTCTTGGCTGCCCCACAGAAACACTCCTCCTGGGACCCACAGGAGACAAAGGATGGCCATGGGGGGGTGTCCTCCCCCTCCACACAAGCTCTCATCCTGTCACCCCCAAAAAGGGACCAAAGAAGAGCAGCAGCTGGGTCCTTCCCAAAATGGCAGCCAAAGGAAGGGCGGGATTGGGAAACAACCGCCGAGGAGGAAGAGGCATCAGTTTCTCTGATTTCTCTGGCCATTCCTTTCTGGTCAGGCGGGGGAGCAGCTGCCTTCCTCCTATTTCTGCCCCCCATGAATTGGGCTGGCGGCGGATGAAGCCCCCTCACCAGTTCATGATGCAGTTCCTGTTCAGTGTCATGAAGTAGACCTGGCTGCTGCCCCCCGAGCGCACTGAGGCAAAGAACACCTGCAGATGGACAGAGGGAGGCAAAGAGAAGAGGGATGGTTACAGACGCAGGGAACCCCTTGTGCCCCCCCCATAGCACCTCTTGGCCTCAAGACAGGACAGGTCAGTAAGTGGGTGGGCAACAGCAGCAGGTCTGGGGGCTGCATGGGCTGCCAAAACAGAAAAACAAACTGGATGTGAAGGCAAGGTCATATCTGGCTTTGAAAAAATGATTTTAGCTCTTTTTCTTTGGCTGTTTTAAAAATGTTAAACAGTGCAAAGAGTGGGGTTGCATGTTGCCCTCTCTTTTTTACTCTCAGGCCAGAGAAAGGGCTATTGAGGGGGCTTCAAGGATCAAGGCCCCCCTCAAATACCCCTGGGGGCTGCACTTTTCCCCTGCAACCCCCACCCCTGCCATTTGCCTGCCTGTCATTGACCCTGGAGAGCCCTGGCCTCTTTCTTCCCAGGTAAGCCAAACTCTTCTTGGGCCCATGGCAGAGCGAGAGGTGCCTTTTCTCTGACCCTGCCCTATTTAGAATAGGGGTGATTAGACATATCAGGGAAGCAGGCCCTCCTCGGCTGCACTGGATCTGGCCCTGCCAGGCAAAATTGGGGGGGGGGGGGAGCAGCTTCATTTCATTTATTTACCGCTTCATATCACACTATGGGATGTCTAAGCTGTTTACAACTGTAAGCTCATTGCCCCCCAACAGTTGGGTACTCATTTTAGCGACCTCGGAAGGATGCAGGCCTGAGTCTAGCCTGAGCCCTGGCTGGTACTGAACTCGCAACCTTGTGGTCTATGAGTGAGTGGCTGCAGGACAGGCATTGAACCACTGCGCCACCAGGGCTCCTGGGCCGGGCCAGAGTGATACTGACAGTGTAGAGAGAATGAGAGAGGGAGGATACATGCCAGGTGCCACCCAGCACTTCCCTGGATCAAGAATGGGAGGAAGGTGCACATACCCCACAGGGACTATACCCTTAGCCACATGTCAGAGTGGGGCAAGGCTCTTCTCTGATGCTGCTCTGCAGGCAGCCAAATGCACAACCAGGGCAAGGGCAAGGGCAAGGGGATCCCCCACCTACCTTGTCATTGCGCTCGCACAGGAACTTGAGGCGCTGGGCCCGCTTGTGCATGAAGACCCCGTCCAGGTGCCCTGTTTCCACCGAACGGATTTCAATGGCTTTCTCACCCCACCCCATGATCTGATTGGAGCAGATGTAAGCTGGATCGGAGGAAAGAAGGGAAGAGGGCGGCAGTGAGCCCGTGGCACTGAGCCCAAGGATCCCTTTCCCCCATCCCCCGGCCATCTGGTGGGTCTTTCCTTCCCAGTCCCCAATGTCCCCCCATCCTGCCCTCCCCCCCCCCCGGGCCTGGGCTCACCGACGGAGGTGGGCATTTCCCCCCATTGCAGCACCACATCCTTGATGATACGTCCATAGGTGTTGACGTAGACGCCCTCGTCCTCGTAGCACAGGAGCATCTCCATCCCCTCCGTGTTGGGCAGGAAAATGATGGCGTGGGGGGTGATCTGGGACTGGATCTGTGTTAGACAGAGAGCAAGTGGTAATGGGGGCAGCCTTGGCCTTGCCCCGGGATTTGCTGCTTCCGCACCCCAATGCTCCACTTCCACCTGCAGCTCGGGGGTTCTCCCTGCCCAACTTACGTGTACTGGTATGTAGATGTCATAGTTGTTTCCTGAGTCCACATCAATGGCATGGAAACCAGCGCATGACCCATAGATGACTTTGAGCCGCTGGCCCTCCTCCACCGTCAACTCCACTAGCAGCGGCCGGTGAGGCAGGTCAGCAAAAGACTGGGGAGACACATTGGGGGAAAGGCAGGGCAGGGGGGAGAGGAAGACAAAGGGATAGCAGAACAGGCCTGGACTGGATGGCCCTTGTGGTCCCAGCCAACTCTAGAGTGCTAATTCTAAGAAACTCAGGCTTCTGGGATCTGAATGGTGGGCACTCAAGACCACTGTTTGCCAGAAGAACCTAGCATCCTCCTCAGCCAGGCGCTCCCTCCTGCCTCCTTCTGCTCCCCCAGCAGTTCATGCTAAGCGGCACCTGATCTTAGCAGAACTGACTCTCTTCTCATGAGTGCCAGAGCAGTTCTGGGACCCAAGTGGTCCCTCTGGATCCCCTGTCCCACACTTCCCCTCATCCCTGGTACCTTGAAGGCCATGAATTTGTGGTAGGGCTTAGGGGCCCAAGCGTAAACCTCCACTGAGTTCTTGAGTGCTATGACCAGGAACTTGATCCGTTCGTATTTCACTGTGAGAGAGACAAAGAGGAAGGCAGGAGTGAGAAACGGTGGGAGACAATGAAGACTGGAAAAGTTTCTCTTTGAGACAGTTTCAAGCTCAGGAAATGCTGAAAATTGGAACAGGAGATAAACTCGTGTGCTTGGCAGCGGAAAAGGAATACTTAACAAGGCCTGGTGTTTGGGCTTTGCTCCTCAGAAGTTGATTCTGAGTATTTCAGAGAAGAGAATGGCTACTTCCCTCATGGGTGTTTCACACACACACACACAACTGTGTGCCTGTTATTGTGTGTGTTTTCTGGGCGCTGCCTTGGCCTCCCTTCACTTACCTACGCGGTAGTGAACACAGCCCTCCATGTCCCCCACCGTGGTCCAGCCTTGCTTCTTCTCTACCTCGGGGTCGTTGTGCAAAATCTTGTTCCGCAGCCAGGAGAGGTAGTACACGCGGAGCTTGTTTCTTTTCCCTGAGAATGGGAATAGAGGGGGACACCCAGGAAGCGTTACTCACCAGTAAAAGAAAGAGAAGGGCTGGCCAGAGCTGAGCCCAAAAGGGCACAGAGACTGGCATGGAGGGGCCTCCTCTCCCTCCCCCCACAATGCTCTCTGCCCTGTGCAGAAGGTATTATGCCTGAGCCAACTGCTGGCATCTTTGGGGCGCTAGAAATGTGGGGGCCAGGCCATGGGGGGCCCCTCTCACCAGAGATGGTGGTCAGGAGGTTGAGCCCCTCGAGGACATCCATCTGCTGGAAGCGCCGGCGGTTGATGAGGCTGTACACCTTGCCCTGCCCACTGCGGTCCAGGAGCATCAGGCCATTCTCTGTTCCCACCAGCAAGTTGACCCCTGTGGGCACCAAAGGCGAGAAGGGAGGCAGGGGTGAGCGACCTTCACAGCAGGGGAATCGTTTCCAAGAGGCCCTTCTGGGTGCATCCTTCCCCCAGCTCCCTCACCCCAGAGGGCCGCACACAGGATCTCTGAGTTGAAGCGCTTCTTGTACTTGCGGATCTCTGGCGTGTCGCTGTGGGGCCGTGTATTGGTGGGGTTGACGTTAACCACTGAGCCCTTCCGGGCCTCCAGCTGAAGCTGCTCCAGCCGCCCTGGGTCAAATGCTGGAAGGAGAGAAGGCAATGGGGGCAGAAGGAGAAAGAAATGCCACACACAAGAAACTAGTTAGGGTCTCCCAACGACAATCCAGGCGCTCCTGCTGACCCTGCTGTACTGGGATTCCTCACTTGTTCCTAGGCCCTGATCACCTGCCCCAGGCCTTGTGGGTGGGGAGGTTCTCTGACTGCATCACTGGATAGCATCAACAGGTGTGAAAAATAAGGAAAAAAGAGGACGGATGCCCCCTTTCTGTGGAAGCCACACAGATGGTGTCTGGGAATTCTTAGGCATCCTCATAAAGTAGGAGAAGGAACCGTGCAGCTTTTCTCCAGAAGCTGCTGGCTTGCATCCTGCAGCACAGCCAATGGTGAGGAATGCTGGGAGCCCCAACCCGAAACACAGGGGAGCCAAGCTTCCAGCCCCCATGTCTGCAGTAGGCAGCTGAGTTCCCAGCAGGCACAGGGCTGGGCCTCAGAGCTTAAACACACACACATAAATAAATATATATATAGCGCCATCACTGTATGTGGCGCTTTACAAGTAAATGAACAAGGAAACCATTCCCTGCCCTCAGGTTTCCATTCAGCCAAATGTTCCCAGGTAGACCTTTGCACCAAAAGCTGTGAGGACATGTGGGCCTCTCCCTGACGCCGGTCCCTCTGAATCTGGTTCTTTAGAAATGCCAAATCTGAATCCACCAACACAGGTACCCTCCGCCCACAACATATATGCAGGAAACCCTCCCTAGCAAGGACTCTCCCTCCCCTGACCTCAGTCTCACCAGTTATGGGGATGGTGTCTCCACTACCCAGGGAGCTCTGGTAGATGCCCAGGTCCACAAACATGGTGAAGGAGCTCTTTCCAGGCGCCTTGACCAGCCCACGCGACTGGTACTGCAGTGAGAGAGAGGGCAAGTCAGAGAGGGGCAGCAGTTCAAAGTCAGGGCAAGTTCTAGCTCCAGGCTTTGGTACTCTCGCCAATTCTAGTCCTGCCCAGGCGAAAAGGCAGCACCTGGACCAGGGGATGCGCCAGGCTCCTCAAAAGGTCAGAGAGAGCTTCAGCCACAGCAGCAGCAGCAGCAGTGGTCAGTCCCTTCTGCAGCCCTCACTGGTTAATTGTTACAAAGGGTGTAGAATGGGGCTCATGTCACCAGTGGGGATTTTTAACAGGGTGGAGTGGAGCATCCCAGCACCCTTGAGGAACCTCACCTTGTCCTTGAGAGTCCATGTCCTTGAGAGATTCCATCAAAAGATCATTGGGAAGAGGTTCTGGACTGTAAGAGCTGTTAAAAACTGCAGTGCAGACTGCCTCAAGAGGGTGCTGGACTCTTCCTTCTCTGGAGGTCTTTACACAGAGGCTGGATGGCTAGTTCTCAGGAGTGCTTTAACTGTATGTTCTTGCATGGCAGGAGGTGGAACTTGATAGCCCTTCTAGGCCCCTCCAACTCTGAGGGTCTATGGATCCCTGCAGCACCTGCCCCCTAGCTTCAGACAGAGGAAGACTAAGGGGCTCTGCAGACAGCGCAAAGCACTGTCTTGGAGCTAGAGAAGGGGAGGGGCTGCCGGCTGCCCCAACCCCTTCCCGAGGACGTTATCAGAGCACCCGCCATTGCACACGGCGAGTGCTCTGATGACATCCTTCCGGCGCAGCATTTTTACATGCTGCGCCGGAAGAGGGGCAAAAGAGCCGCATGGCAGTTCTTGTGGCACCCTTTCTGTGGCTTAAGGAGCGCTATTTTGCCGCTCCTTTCCCATTCACCAAAAGGGTGGACTGGGGCTGAGGCATGGGGCAGCCGACCCCAATCCCCTGCTTCTCAGGGCGGCCCATGGCTGCCCGTCTGCATCCCCCCTAAGGTTCCTTTCACACTCCACAATTATAGTACGTTCATACCACAACTGCCACAGTTTCATCATCCTATGGAACTGTGAGATCCATAGTTTGAGGAAGCATTAAAGCTCTTTGGCTGAGTATTTTCATAGAATCATAAGTGTTGGAAGGGGCCTTAAGGGCCACGTAGTCTGACCCTATGCCAGTCAGGAATACACAACTACAGCACTCTTAAAAGATTTACCTTCTTACCTCTGTTTCAAGACCTCCAAAGAAGGAGACTCCACCATCCTCTGAGGCAGTCTGTTCCAATGTCAAATAGCTCTTACGGCAAAGAAGTTCTTCCTAATGTTTAACTGGAATCTCTCTCGTAATTTGAATGAAACTACAAATCCCTGGATTCCACAGAACATGGAGCCATGGCAATTCAAGGAGCATCCAAGTGCCACAAATGAGAAAGAGCCTCGAGGTGGAGAAGGGACGTGTTCCAAGGCCACCCTCAAAAGGTCAGAGACTGGTAGCCCCCCATCGTGACCGGAGCACCCCCCCTTCTCCCTGCTGACTCTCGGCTGTTCTGCCACCCACCAGAACCCAGCCCCCTGCTACCCCCCCCCAGCTATCCTATGCCTCCCTCAAGCTCACATCAGTGGCCGTGTCCTTGGCAGGTGAGGAAGATCCGTTGCTGCTGCTCTTGGCCTCCGTGGGAGAGTGGCTGGGCTGAACCACATCTGGGAGGTTGGTGTAGCCATTGCTATCGCTGTGCAGGAGGCCACGCTCCTCCTCTGGGGTCTGGAGAGGGAGCAGGGGGAAAGTGAGCGCAAATGGCACATCTGGGCAAAGAGGCAGTGAGGAGGGGTCTCTAGGAGCCCCTGCGGCCCAGGATATGGCATGCCAAGACAAAGTTTCCTTCCAAAAATATCAGAGCACGTTTCTAGCCCTCACTATGGCCAAGGCAAGATGGAAGCAAGCACCTTCAAAAAGCTGGAGAATGCAGAATGGAACACTCCACGTTCCTTCTGCACAGGGAGGCTTTGGCGTTTCATCCCAAGGAGTGCTCACAATGAGTGGTGGCTGGAGATGGAATGGAGAGCTTGCAGAGCCACGTAATCAATTGGGAGGAGGTGGTGGCCATTTCAGCCCCTTGGCAAGGGAATGCAGCCAAGGAAGCACTGAGTAGTGCCTCAGAAGGGAGAAGGGGTGCCCAAAAGCAACAGGAAGGGGAAGAGGCTGCTCACCCGTTGTACCAACATGGTTCCCTCGCCATACGAACTCTCAGAGCCCCCACTGCCGCCCCCGCCACCTGCCAGGTCCTCCACGTCATGCACTACCATTGTGCTCACAGAGTCTGTGTCACCGTCCCTATGAGGGAAGGGGGCAGGACACAAGTCAGAACACATGTGCAGGCACCCTTCCCAAACTTCACACCCTCCAGTGCTTTGGGCCTAGGCCTCCCTCCCAGCCAGCCAGGCAGCCAGCCAGGCAGGATGGCCAATGGTCAAGGGTAATGGGGAAGGTTGGTTTGAAGATAAGGAAAACACATAGAGGAAAAGCCCTGTAGAAAATATGGGCAGGGGTGGGAACAGGACCACTGGGTCCATCCTGGGGGCCTAAACATAAAAGAATCCCACGAGTGACACTTAGAAGGGCAGGAGATGCCTGTGGGCAAGTGTGAACGCACAGGTGTGTGTTTGTGTGGCCCGCTCCAAAAATCAGAATGTGGGTCTAAGCGCTGGGTTTTGATTCTTAACCAAGCCTGTGTGTCTATTCTTCATACTGTCCCCCTGACCTCACCGGGCCCCTGGTGTGTCCGTCCCTGGCTCAGAGCGCTCCTCCTCCTCCTCTTCTTCCTCTTCACTGGAGTCCAACTCCTCACTGGAAGATGAGTAGTCCATGGCCTTCTTGAGGGGTTTTGGGGCCCCCTCCTCTGGACGTTCCTTCAGCAGCACAAAGTTCTGGGAAGGAAGAGGATGGGGGGATGCATATCAGCATGAGGTAGAGCAAAGAGCAGGCCCACCACCTGGAGCCCCAATTTTGGGAGAAAGGCAGGATGTAGATAAATGAAATCACAACCACCACTGCCACTAAGCTGGGAGGGAGGGAGGGAGGGAGGGAGGGCAAAGCTGTGTGCAGGGAAAGCCGGAGAACCCCACCCTGCAAGTTTCCCAAAGGAATCCCCTTTGGTAAGGGCACCAAGAGAGAGAAATGGCTTAGTTGGACCCCAGTGGCACCCCTCTGCTTCCACCAAGCGCCCGGCCACCCAATGCACACAGGAATTCTGCTCCTTTCCCACAGTGGCCTCCTAATCCACCCCCTCTCTCTTGCAGACATGCCACCAGAACACCCAGCTCTGCTTGCCCCTTCTGAAGTTGTGGTGTCTGGAGGCACAAGAGCTTGGACAGTGAAAAGGGCCTCCAGGGCAGGACCCTTGGGTAGGGCTCTGCCGCTCCTTGGTGAACCTTAACCCCACTGTTTCTAAAGTAAAAAACACAAAACCCCTTTCTATCCACCTGTCTGTCTCTGGTTCCCAGTCCTGACTCCTTTCAGTCTCAGCCCCTGCGCACACACGCACGCACGGAAGCTGAAGGCAGCAGCCCACACCAAAAGCAGAAGGAAAAAGTTCAAGATCAGGGAGAGGCACAACAGTGGATCCAAAGCCACCTGGTTGGTACTGGCCACAGAGTAAGAGGAAGGTGAGATGGCTGGGACAGTCAGGAAACCTCCAGAGGCTGAAATGGGGTGGGAGAGAAGCAGAGACCAGAATTCCAGGGGGGGGGGAGGTGAAGGGGGGCACTAACCTCGCCAATTGCCCGCTTATAGCTCTGAGCCGTGCAGAGGGAAAGAGGGAGAGAAAGAAGGAAAAGAGAAGGCAGAACAAGTTAGGTCACTGTCGCCAGATTCATCCTCTTCTCTAACCTCCCTTGTCCCACCCTTGTCCCACCTCCCAAACAATCAGCACTCTTTCCCTGACCCACCCTGGCAACTGGGGGAGAGGTAAGGGATGGGGTTAGGGAGCAGAACCTGACGATACCTGGTAAACCAACCCCACAACTAAATTTCCCTCCTTACTTCCAAAGGATCGTTGAAAGGAAAATGGGAGCCAAAGAATCCCACTCTGTTCAAAACTCATTTTGAGCCAAGCACAGAAGGATGGATCTTAGATGCTAAGGTCGGCCCAGGAAGCAGGGGGGCTGTAGAAGTGGGCCCCAGCCCTAAACCTCCATGGGCCCCTCCATGGGGAAGGGCTTTCTGTCCACCTCTCAAGAGCAGCCATGCTGTTCTCCAAGCCACCTCCAGTTGCACTCATCTGCCTCAGAAGTGTGACCCTTGCCTGGGAGTCCAGCCACCCATAACATGCCCTGAGGGTGGAGCACATGGCCAGAAGAGGGGGTCCGCTTCAGGGTACTCACTGCTGGCCGGCCAGGCCGGGAACGGTGGTCTTCTACCTTGGCCTTGCTTCCTTGGGGCAGGATTGGGGAGCTGTCCAGCTTCAGGGGAGCTATGAGGGGGACAGAAGGAGTGAGGCAGCTTGGTTAGGGCAAACAGGAATGTGCACCCACACCCACACCTCCATATTGAAGATTTATGGCTTGCCATAGATGTGCAGAACTATAAGTGGTGATGGGGGGATTCCCTTCTATCAAGGCTAGTGCCAAGTGGCACAGAGGGGAATCCCTGATGCCACCTCACATCAATGCCCAGAGAGGACAGGAACAGCCTTCTGGTCCCATCCTTCTCAGCTTCAAGAGGGGAACAGTCCAATCCATGGTGGAATGGAAGTGCTCTGAATGTGTGTTCATGCAGGGCAGAATAGGGTAAAACTGGATGGCCTTTGCAGTCTCTTCCAATTCTGGGTGAGGTGGTCAATGGCTACCGCTTGCCAGGATGGCTATATGCATCCTGAGACCCGGGGTAGCATGCCTCTGTGCTTTGTGTCCCAGTTGCTTGGGGGTGCATGTGGGAGGGTGCTCTGATCCATGCTGAACTAAATTGGTCCGATCCCAACTTGGGGGCATTTCTGCTCCTATGGCTGTCATAGCCAGAAAAAGTGCAAAAAGGAGTGACCAAAGTGACGCCAGGGGGGGGGGGGGAAGGGGGAAGGAGCAATCCTCTTATAAGAAGCTACACCGCTTGAATGTTTTCAGCTCAGGATGTGGGACTGGATCAAGATTTGTAAAGTTATGGAGCTGAAAAGAGCTTGGAACCTGAACTGGAAGGAAAAATTCACTCTGTTGCTCACTGCTGTTTCAGGGAGCCTTAGAGCAAGACGTGGTGTTGCCAGTGAGAGGATCTTGCATTGTTCTCAGTGATGTGGGGTGCCACCAGGTCCTGATTGTCCACCAGGCACCCCAGAGGCTCCCACAGACTTGCCTGCAACACAGCCATCCCTCCCTCTCCGTGATTCAGGGCCCTACGTGTGGGCTGAAAAAGAACAACAAGATCCCTGGGGCAGAATAGTAGTGCTGGGACTGGCGGTGGCAGATGTGGGAGAAAGACGACAGACACCCCCTGTTCAATGGCCCTTCTCTTCCCCCTCACAACCCCCAGATGCCAATGTGCAGCCCCACCCACCCCTCTGCCACCCCCAGTGCCCTCACCTCCTACACGGTTGCGCTCCAGTGAACCCGCCTGGGGCAAACGGGATCCCCCAGACTGCAGCAGACTATCTGCGCGCTCCCAGCCCGGGTCACTCCTCCGGAGGTCAGGGTTGCTATGAGAGGAAGAGGGAGATGCTGCCTTCAGTCGGACGTCATTTGCTCTGTCCCATTCAGCACACTTCATTTTTCCTCCTCAGAGCCCCTTCTGCAACCTGGCCATGCCACCAACCGCCACTGCTGCAGCCCAGGATCCACCACCACAAAGAACCAGAGAGAGCCAAACCACTGCAGAGAAGAGCCAGCTCCACAGCAAGCGCCGCCACCACAGCCTCCAAGCCACCGGCGGGGCATTGCTGCTCCATTACCTACTGGCGTTTGGCGCAGCGGCCAGCTGTTCCCGGGATGGGCTCCAGCCTGCAGGCTGGGGCAGAGGAGTGGCTGCCAGCAAAGGGTCCCCCCACTTGGGGCCCCTCTCCAGCCGGCTCTGCATGTGGATGTGCCACGCAGACTTGCTACGGGGTCTGTGGAGGGGAGTAGAAGCGTGTCAAGAGGGGAGACTGGAACCTTGTGAAAGGCCTAAGAGCTAGACTACTGCCTCCTGTGGACGGGGCGGGAGAGCAGGACCCTCATGCCTGCTGTGCAGCAGAGGACACCCCACAAAGATACCTGCTCTGCCTGAAGGGCAGTACTGCCGCCCTGTGCCCAAGAGTGCAGCCGCTGTGGGGTCCTCTTTTCCAGGTCCTGGAGCCCCTCCATCTTCCCCCGTTCCCCCCAGTTTCTTGAAAGACATGCTTCACGTAGCCACTGCTGTTGGCAGCTCAGGAATCCTGAAACCCCCCAGCCAGTCAATCTCCCTGGCTTTAGAGCAGTGTTCCCAAACTTTGGTCTTCCAGATGTTTTAGACTTCAGCTCCCAGAATTCCTGACTGCTGGCCAATCTGGCTGAGGCTTCTGGGAACTGAAGTCCAAAACACCTGGAGGACCAAAGTTTGGGTGTTGCTGCTTTAGAGCATCAGCTGGGCAGGAGGAAGTTCTCCTGGAAAGCCCCATGTGGCAGCGGTGGGACCCAATGTAGTGAGTCCAGACGAATGAGGCAGGAACAACTTTGCTGAAGACTCTGGATAGAGTTTGTGTGTGTGCATGTGTGGGGAATGACTGTCTCTATGGCTTATTCAGCCTTCTGCCCAAGAAAAGAGATACCCGCCAGAGCCTCCTGGAGAAAGACCCCCCCAGACTCCTGGCTGACCACTCTCCCTTCCACAAGGTTTCCTAAGGCCCTTGGCCCACCAAGGTAGCCCAGCTCTAACCACAAAATGTTCAACTTTTCCCTCAGAGACAAGGCCTGCCCAAGGCTGACTGGCTGCCCAAACCCCACAGTGCAGGGTGGATACCTGGCTCGGACAGCATGGGCTGGCCTGATTCCAGCCCCACTGCCACTTCCTGCCCCGCTGGCGTTGAGCGCTGTTGCAATGGAGGACGTCCGCTGGGGAACCTAGAGTTGGAGAACAGCAGAGAGGGCATGAGGGGGTGGCTACTCAGACCCAACTGCAGGAAGACACCCCTCATTCACTTTGACTACAGCAGGACTTCTGTGAGAAAATGGCTTGGGGTGAGGACCCTCCCCCGAAAGAATGACACCAGAGGCACATCTGGGCTGGGAGCCCAGGGCCCTCCCAGTCCACAAGGTCCGCAAAGACATTTTTGGGGATGGGAGACCTCAAGACTGTCCTGGCCACATGTGGGCCCACACAAGCCCTAGGAAAAATGAACTAATCTGGCTTGGGGAGCACAGCCCATTCCTGGGTTGCCTCCTGGCCAGTCAGATTCCCACCTGCAGCTGAATGGATGGGTCTCTGCACGAGAGAAAGGAGAGCAGAATCTGAGCAGGCTCAAGGCAGCCACCCACCCACCCACAACATGTGACAGGAAGGGGCTGGAAAGACAATGACCACTAGAGAACCACCTGGTCAGGCACCCTCTGGTTTGGGACCCTGGAAGCAGGACTGCTGTTGTGCCTATCCACAGGGTTTGGCATTGATGCCCAGAGAATCCATGAGTCCTGCCCAGACAACAATGCTCAATAGGGCAATCCTCCCCAGACCCCACTTGCGTTACCTTGGGAGGGGGCTCAGGATCCATTTTGACCCAGGGTCCTCTCTGCTCGGCGGTGGGACGGGACGGCGGCGGGGCAGGCCCCTCCGAGGTAGGGTCAGAGTTCTGCCGGATCATGCCCACTCGAGGTGGGGAGGGGGCGGAGGAGGCAGAGGAAGAGGCGGAGTCATGGACAGGGAAAGCGGCCATGTTCTTGGTGGGCTGGTCCTGCAGCGACTGGGAGCGAGGGACGGGGGCAGCATATGGTTTGAGTGGGACGCGGTGAGCGAGGTGGCTCTGTGGATGGAGAGGGCCGGCAGAGGGGTCACCAGGTGGGGTGGAGGCGGGGGGTGGGCCTCGACTGGCCACTGGCAACAGCTACCCCCCCCCCCCACAGCTTTCTGGAGTGGCAGGCAGGGAGGGCAGGCTCCTCACAGGGGCCCAGACACCAACCCACTCCTCAAGGGCCCAGGAATGCTGGTTCCAGCTCACAAGGGCAGGGAGAATCTCCCGAGAGCCCAGCTTTCTCCCCCAGAGTCTGCACATTGCCAGATTGATCCCCATGAAGGCCAAGCTGGCAGGAGATGCCCCAGGATGAGTTCTCACAGCTCATCCACTGCAACAAAGCTAGGCTCCTCAGTCCCTCTAGAAGACAGAGACTGAGTCCCTCAGCTGACTGAAAACTGCCCTCCTCCTAGTCTCAGTCTCCCTCATCAGAGAGAAAGCTCTGTCCATCCTCCTGGGTGATAGAAGTTAAAGGGGAGCCAATGGGAGAAGCAGCAGCAGATGACAATGAGCAGTTGGGATGATGGGGGGGGGATGCGTGCTTTGCTCCTGCCCACAGCAGGCAGAAGATGTGGGGCGAGGGGGAGGAAGGTGCTCACCTTGTGCTGTCCCTCCTGGGGCTCAACAGGGCGCTGCATGGGGGGGGTCTGGGAGGCAGGGGAGGAATTCAGCGACACCGACTCTGAGCGGGACTGTGGGGCGGAATCTGTGGCCCCCAGCTTGGTCTTGGCCACTGGTGAGGCAGAGTTCTGCTTGTTCATGCGTGTCCGCTCTTCTACCTGAGGAAGAAGGAAGGGAAGAAGGACACCAGTGTGAGGAGAGGGACAAGACAGGATTGGGGGACCCTGTGGTCTCATCCTGTTCTCAGTTCTCGCCATTACCATTTCTGCCACGTCCCTGCCCTCAGACCCCCATCCCTCTCTTCTCACAGACGAAAACTGGACAGTATTGTTGGGGGCCTGCCCGAAGCCTGCACATACCTCACGGGCCCAGGTGGGCTTCTCTGCAGGGTTGGCATTGCGGTTATAGTGGTATAGAGCCTTCTTTTCCTGCTGCTGCTGCTGTTGCTGCTGCTGCTGCTGCTGCAGGGACTTCAGGTAGGCATGTTCCTGTTGGAGCTGCCGCTGGAGACGTTCCGATTGGCGCTGCTCCTCCAACTGCTTCCTCTTGTACTCCTGGGACAGGGCAAAGGATTTTGGAGGGTGTGTGTGTATGTAGATAGATGGGAAGAAGGAGGGCCTGGTGGAGCCACTTAGTAGAGACCCCCTCCCCAGCCAGCCCCAAAACAGCTCTGACAGGGAGCCCCCCCCCATCCCCCTGGCTCCACTTGACCAGGCAAGAAAGGGATCTGGGGTGGGCCCAGTTGCCCCCCACCAGCCCCCCCCCCACTCTCTTTACCAGCAGCAGGGCTTGTTCTTGGAGGAGCTGCTGCTGCAGAATCTCCAGCTGCCTCTGTTCCTCCTCTAACTTGTGCCTGATATACTCCTGGAGAGGAAGTGAGAAAAGCAGAAAAGCAGGAAGAGAAAGAGAAAAAGAGAGTGTGCAGCAGGTGAAGAAAAGAGAACAGCACCTAGGCAGAAGCACCACTCAGAGATCAAAGAAGTCCCCCCAGGACAGCCTGGCCTCAGCCTTCTGCTTCCCCAAGATTCTCCCCGCAAGATCTGCAGCTGCAGGAGGGAAGCAGGAAGAGGAACCCAGCCCTTCTGGCACAAGCAGGACTTTGGCTGAGGAAGGCCCTGACACACCTCTAAGATGAAGGCAGACTCTTCTATGGAGAGGATGCAAGAGGATGGACATGCAAAGCACAAGAAGCCCCACAGCCCCCTCCCGATCTAAAGGCTGCACTGGGACTCCCCCATCCCCCAGAGGGCAGCTGCTGGCATGAGGCTGTGTGTGTGTGTGTGTGGGGGGGGGCTGCCCTCACCTGCTCCCGCTCAGCCTGGCGACGCTCTTCCTCACGGCGCATGACTTGCATGTCCTCCAGGCGGCGCTGCTGTTCCTTCTCCTGCATCTTACGTTGCTCTCGCTCTCTGCGCTGTTGCTGAGGGGGAAGAGACAGAGTGGGTCAGGAGAGCCCTAGATCAAGAGGACAGGATGTGAGCCCACCTCTACTGGGGACTCTTTGGGGGACCGTGGCTAGGTCACACACTTGGCTAGAGAGGCTAGACTGTCCCCCTCCCCTCCGGCAGCTGGGAAAATACACTTTCCCCTCTACTTTTGCGGGGGGGATCCGTTCTGGACCCCCTGGCGAAAATGGAAACTCGCTAATATTCAAGCCCTATTGGCTTGAATGGCTGCACGCTCCGGTGTGCGCACCATTTTATCCTATGGAGCTCGCACCTCCGCGAAGAATCAAGACCACGGACTTCAAGTCTGCGAAAATGAAGGGGTGAGTGTATTTTGTTTGTTTGGGAACTGTTCATGGGGCAAGGTCTTGGCATTTATTGCTGTAAAAATGGGGATGCCTCTAATTCCTCACTTCTATGCCTTCTGAAACTATACCTTCTGAAGGCACCACCAGCTCCCTTCTGATCTAGAACCTGGAAGGGAGACCACCAGGGAATACCAAGTGCTGTAAGCTAGTAGCTCTCCAACTTGGGACTTCCACGTGTTTTGGACTCCAGCTCCCAGAATCCCTGGGCACTGGAAAAGCTTGCTAAGGCTTCCAGGAATTAAAATCCAAAGCACCTTAAAGACCAAAGCTTGACAACCACTGCTGTAGGGTGTGTTTAAGAGGCAGGCAATGGCAAACCTCTTCTGAACAAATGGGCCTTTACAGACTGCCAGAAATAATGCAGCTTGAGGCCACTTGAACTGTCCTGGATCAGTGTTAGGGAATCATGGGAACTGTATTTTTTTCTGGGATATTTAGCCTTCTCTGCCAGAGAACTCTGGTGCCACAATAAACTACAGTTCCCATGATTCCGTAGCACTGAGCCAGGACAGTTAGAGTGGACTCAAGCTGCATTATTTCTGGCAGTTTGTAAAGGCCCTAAGTCAACAGCTTACCTGAAGTTACATATACACAGAGGCCTTTAGGTTGATGCCAACACATGGCAACCATCTCTGAAGAATTTCTAGGCTAGTCTGATTCAGAGGAGGGTTGCTACCATTACCTTCCTCTGAGGCTGAGAGAGTGTGACTTGCCCAAGGTCACCCAGTAGGTTTCCAGGGCTGAGTGGATATTGAAACCCTTCTCCCCCAGAGTCCTAGCCCAATACTCAAACTGCACCACTACACTGGCTCTGCATTGCTGTTATGGGCTTCCAAGGTAATTCTAACTTGTGGCAATCCTCTCTTTTGCAATGACTCATTATTTGCCACCACTGCCTTCCTCTGAGGCTGAGAGAGCGTGACTTTCTCAAGGTCACCGAGGGAATGTCCATGGTCAAGTGTGGACTTGAGCCCTGGTCTCTCAGAGTCTGGCACTCAAACCTCTACACCAGCCTCTCCTCTTCATGTCAACACCAATTGTTGGTGCCCTTCTCCTGGTGTTTTCTTGGTCAGATTTCTTCAGAGGAAGTTTGCCATCCTTGCCTCCCTCTGAGGCTGAGAGAGTGGGACTTGCCAAGCTCACCTCATAGGCTTCCATGGCTGAGTGGGGATTTGAAACCTGGTCTTCCAGGGTCCTAGTGCAACACTCAACCATCTACCCCATGCTAGCTCACTTTTAATTCTACTGATGGTTTAATTGAATCTAAACTCTTGTATGTTTTTAGTGAATGAACTTTTATCAGCATATCTTCTCGTTTCTCTAAGTCCACTTGAGTCCTAGGGGCAGCTGGGAAATGTCGGGCTATGACTTAGTACAACAATCAGTGTGGACAGTCTCTCCTCTGCTCTCCCATTTGCAAAGGTGGCTTCCCTTGCATGCCCTACTCCTGCTCCTCAGCCAGACCCACCTCTTCAACACGCCGGCGCTCCTCCTTTTGCTCCTCAATGCGGCGCTGGCGCTGGTGCAGGAGGTGTTTGATATGGGCCTCGGAGTCCCGGTGCTGGGCGGCCAGCTGCTGCTGCTGCTGCTTCAGGGCCTCCGAGTTGCTCTTGTTCTCCTGTTGCAGCCGAAGGAACTCTCTCCGCAGCGTGGACTCCCCCGGGACATTCATGATGGAGCTGAGGGAGGGAAGGATCAGCAGGGTGTCCAGGCTGCCCAACCCCTGCTGCACAGCAGTAGGGCTTCCTTGCACCAAGGTACTGTCCCCCACCACCCTGGACATGCCTAATCTCACCTTACCTTGGAAGCTAAGCAGGGGCAGTCCCAGTTAAGAGCTGAATGAGAAACTGCACAGCCCACCCCAGGAGGGAACAATCGATGGGGGATCTCAGGGGGGGAGGCAGTGCTGGGAAAAGGATCCTGCCTGAAGCTCTGGTAGGGAGTTATGACTGCCAGTCCAAGGTGGCAATACACAGCTGGGTACGGCAGACCCTGTTTCCTTTGAGGAAGGGGTCCCACATGGTGGCATAGGACACACCTTGCATGTCGAAGCCATGGCCTCCTTCCTTGGCATCTACCAGAGGGACATAAGAGAACACTGCCTGAAACCCAGGAGAGGCTCTGGTTAAGCATAAGCACAACTTCCCATGTACTGGGCAGAAGTGCCCCAGTGGCTCCTCCGGGGAGGGCAGAGGAAAGTGGCCATCCCTGAGTACTCTGGAGAGCCACAGTTGCCAGTCAGAGTTAACAATACTAGGCAGGGTGGATAAAGGGTCTAATCCAGTGCATGGCAGCTTCCTAACTGCATTGCAGTGTGTCTTCATGTTCTTTCTGACTTATGGGGACACCAAGGTGAAACTTCCACAGGGTTTTCTTAGCAGAGGGTGTTTGCCTTTGCCTCCCTCTGAGGCCGAGAGTGTGACTTGCACAAGGTCATCCAGTGGCTTTCCATGGCCAAGCAAAGTGGATTTGAACCCTGGTTTCCCAGAGTCCACCAGGCTGCCCCTCCTCACTAGTGCTGCTGTATCTTGCTAATGCCCAACAGAGCTCTGAGAACCAGAGTGCAACCGGGGGAATACAGGGAAGGAAAGGGAGGCGCCTGCAAGAGACCTGCCTTAGCACTTTGGCCATCCAGCCACACGACCCAAAAGGACAAGGGAGCCGGGAGGCACATGGTCCTGCTCTGTTGTGGGGCACCAAGTTTCTTTTGTCAGTGCCATCACACCCTGAAATCCTGCCCTCAATACCTGGGCTCTCCTTCCTCGCCACGTCCATCATCCTCTTCTTCGCTGCCACTATATTCGTACTCGGTTTCATCTGCCCAGAGGAAACACAAACAGCGTTAGTGGCGAAGGAGCCAAAGAGGGAACTGGTCCCTTGGAGCGGAAAGAACCCGGCTAGGCCCTGCCTTGGCCCTCCCATGGGCCCTACCTTTCTCTCCTCTCTTTTTGCGTGTGCGGTCAATGTGGTCTTTCAGCTGGATGCGGACCTGCCGCTCCGTGGGCTGATCCCGGATGAAGGGGAACTTCAGGAGCTGCTCCGTCGGAGGCCGGCTGGTGTAAGCCTTGATCAAGCAGTTGTCTATGAAGTCTATGAACTTCTTGGACCTGTCATTGGGGTGGGCATGTGGAGAAGAAGGAAGAAAATGCCACCAGCCTCAGCTGAGTGGCACTGAAGCCCCTGCTCAACTTCAAGATCTGCTGCTGAGGCCGAGTGGTGCAGGAAGGGGTCTCTGTTCCAGAGCCACCTTCAGGTAAAGGCAGGCATGTGAAAGGCCTCTTCTAATGCTAGCTGCCAGAAGAGCAAGCCAGCTCTTGTTTGCTCCCCACGATGCTTCTCAGGAGCATCATTCACCAGCCCTGGGCTCTACTGGGACAGATCAAGGCCAAACACTGTTTCCCTCAAAGGCCAAGGATCTTATCTGCCATTTGTTGGGTCAGCGGCCTCTGCAGGATTCTGCTACGATGCCAACATGAGGGCTGGGGTGGTGGCAGTGGAGGAAGAGGCCAGAAATCTGAGGCTGCAGAAGAAGAGTGAGGGAGGCCAGTCGACAGAAGATGAGATCCAATGAACCAAGTTCAGGAGAGGTGCCTGAACGGCAGGAGGCTGGGCTCTGAGCATGGTTTGAGGGGCAACTCTGCCATGAACTCCTCTGGAGGCATCCCACTCAAGTGAGGCAGGAATCTGAGTCCAGGGGCCAGAGAGCCTCCAGAGTGCTCCAAGAGCCTATCACCACCGGTTCTGGCTTCTTGCTTTCCCCCATTACTGGCTGGCAGAGCCCAGATTCCCCTCCCCAGGGTTCCCTCCCCTCAGGAGGACACCTACCATTTCTTGGACTTCAACTTGGGTGGAGGGTTCCGAGGGATGAGGAAGAGCGCTCGCATGGGATGCATGTCACACAGGGCTGCCGGTGGATACATCAGAAGGGGAGAGGGATCAATGCATGGAAAAAGAGGAAGCAAATCCACCCAGGACCCTCCTGCTCCCAAGTCCCCAGGCCCACCAGGCAGAACCCCACCCCCAGAGAAGTCCAGGCTGCTGGAGTCATGGAACCAAACTTCCACCTAAGTTGGGCTTTGCCTTCGTTGGAATTATGGCAGCAGTCTCTCGTTTCACTATCCCTACATGCAGAGCACTTCCGCATCACCACTATGAGGGCAGCTCTCAGCTTTTTGTCAGAGATCACTGGCTGCAGCTGGTTGCCGCAAAGCACCAGCAAAGGCAAGGTTTCACCTGTTTCCCATCTGAAGCCCATCTGGCCTTCAGCAAGAGCTCTGCTGCACACATATAGATGCTTTTGCTATGTTTGCAGGCTTTGGGCCTTTGGACTGGCTACTTGCCCCGGTGTGGTTATTCTGAGGTGAAAGGGGAAAAGCCCTCCCTGTTCTCCTCTGCCTTTGGCCCATGCACTTGTAGCACTTCTGAGCTTGGTGCCTGCAAGTGGCATGCCCTGCATATGCCCACCTGCTTGGCTTAGCATATGGAAATGTGTATTCTGCACATGTTCGTGGGCCTGTGCTCTTGACATCTTCTGCATTGGTACATAATGTCAGAAAGTTAGCTGTTCTGCTCTGCCTCCCCTTCCCCTACACTGTATTTCCTTTAAAAAGTTCCTATACAAAGAAACCTTTAAATACTGTCTCTTTAGTCTGGTGTTGGGCCCTTTCCTTCTTGTTTTACTGAGGTACTACATTCCTTCTTGTTTTACTGAGGTACTAAATCCAGTCCTGATCACCTCCTACTCTTTCTAGTGTTCTACCTACAGCTCTGGCTCAGCAGGTGAAGGTATGGCCCCCAATACTTGGCATTTTCCAACAGTCCAATAGCTTCTGCCCTGCCCAGGCTGAGAGGACAGATATTTGGGGTGGGATGTCAGACTGCATTTGGGAGGGCTGATTTGGAATCTGGTAAGGAGGGTGGGATTGAGACCTCTGGCATCAGACTGGCCCCCACCTATGGGACCACTGGATCTCCCTACACTCCCCGCAAGGCTTGCACACAGTGGACCCCATGTCCACTGCTCTTGCTCTCCTCAGTCCCCCACCTCCAATTTTTGTCTCATGGACACTCACGTGGTGCTCCCTCGGCCATCTCAATGGCAGTGATCCCCAGGGACCAGATATCGCTCTACAGGTAGGAACAAGAGAAAGGTTGGCACATGAGCAGAGTCCCTCCAGCCAGTCCCTGCCCTCTCCTGCCACACTGATCATCTCCTGAATCCTCCCCGTCCTGTCCCTCTTCTTCCCTCCTAATTGAACAATCCTCTCAGTTCCAGCACATTGTGCCGGACGCTACCTGTGCCACCCTGGACCACTTTAATGAGTGAAACCCCAAAAGAGAGACACTGGCTCTTCTGGACACCCACAGGGGATTAAATGCATCACATAACATCACCACCCCAAGGTTCTGAGGGAAGTTACCAAACTTGGGGGGAAAAGGTAGAGAAAATTACCCTGTAGTCATATGTGGCATCTGGGTTCTCATCACAGGCAATCACTTCTGGGGCCATCCAGTATGGGGTGCCAATGAAGGTATTCCGCCGCCCCACTGTGCGATCCAGCTGGGCACTGACCCCAAAATCAACTAGAGAGAGAGAGAGAGACAGAAGAGTGGGAGCATGCTCACTGGCTAAAAAACCTCTGTGGCTTCTATGCACGAGAGAATTCTGTGAGCCATGGATTTCACTGGACCAAAATACTCCACAAGGCAGAGATGGGAGTGAACCAGGTGGAGGCATGTGCATACATATGGAAAGAAAACCCTCCCCCTGTCCCCCTCCATGGACATTGGATGCTCCAGAGATTCCCCTTCTGCTGGTCTGAGACCATCCCCGTCACCTCCAGCAGGAAGAAGGCCTCAGGGTGATGGAAATGTCTGAGCCCATGGTGACAGCAGGTCCTCCCAGAGCAACTTACCCAGCTTCACCTCTGCATTCTCAGTGAGGAGGACATTCTGGCCCTTGATGTCTCGGTGGATCACCTTGTGTGCATGGAGATGGGCCAGTCCCTGCAGATGGGGGCACAAAGCAGAAGATGGGATGAGGTCAGCAACTCCCCTTCCTCAGGACTGATGGGCCTATGCTGGGGGCCTGTTGAGGTCTTTCACCCTCTATGTGACAGCACAACCCCATCCCCCATTTCATCCGACTCCCCACAATGACAGCCTCCCTTCTCCAGCAACCTCCGGCCCCCCATCCCACCTCCATCACCTACCCTGAGGATCTCCCGGCAGATGTAGGCAATGCAATCCTCCTTGAGGGCATTGCCCTTTGTGTTCTTCACCAGATCTGTCACTGAGCCAGCGCCACAGAACTCCATCACCAGCTGAGAGGAGACAGAGGGAGGCCCTGGTTGGAAATCCAGCCATGGTGGGTGGAGTGGGGTGGGATGAGGCAGGAAAGATGACGAACCCAACGGGCTCCCCCACAGTATGGCCTTGGGGATCCTCCCCACTCCTGGCCAACCCGGAGCCCTTTCCTCCTCTCACCCAGAGCTGGTCGTCATTTCCAGGGGGGCTCTTTTTAACAAATGCACCATAGTAGGTGGCAATGTTGCGATGGTGAGAATACTTCTTCAGCATATTGATCTCCTGCTTGATTTCTTCCTCTTCATCCTGGGGGGTGGGTGGGGACGGGGTCAAAAAAGGTGAAGGACCCCTTCCCCAGTGCTATGGCACAGCTCGGGAGCTTTGACCCGATTTCTGGCCCAGGCCCAGGAGATAATTCACATCAGTCACCTGCTCTTCCAGCCCAAAAACCCCTCCATGCTAGCTCGCCTGTGGCCTGAGCAAGGCCTTCAATTCCAAGCCCCAAGAGAGAGGTGCGCAGGGAAGCATGCAGCCCCCTGATACCCGCTTGCCTTCTTGCCTTGTGTACCATACCTCAGTGACATCCATGACTTTGATGGCAGCCAACTGCCCTGTCTTGACATGGCGGCCCTGCAAAATAAGGAAGAGAACAAGACAGCGTCAATGTTGTTAGCCTCCAGAGCAGGAAGACAATAGGCTGGCATTGACTGGTTTATCTCTGGGTGATCCCTCATGAAATGGCAAGAATTATGGATCCCAACAGCTCAGCAACAACACTAATAAAATGGCCCCTTTCCCAACCAATTATCACTGAAAGGAAGGAGAAAGATCTTTGCACAGGAAGGCTGTGCACCACATTCAGTTTTGGTACTCAGAACAAATTCTTGGGTCTGAGAGGGTTTTGCACTGGTAATACCCAGTTCCAATGGGTGGGTCTTGGGGTTCTGGTAGGAATAAGGATACAGGAAATCCTCACTTAATGAGGTCAATACATTCCTGGCCACTAACTGGGGAACTGAATGACTGAGGCCAGAGGCAGAAACAAAATGGAAAAATTAGGAAGGAGAGTAGTTCCGCGTGTTTCAGCAAATTTTAAATCCAAAGCTAACAAGAGGCATGTTTGAAATGAAACAACCAGATCAGCAAAGCCTCACATAAGCAAACAAAAAACCCAACGTGACCTTCTAGAAATGACTTGGAAGTGTCCAGGGATGACCAGCCCACACTCTTGTTATGATTTCCATTTTGGTGCCCACATTTATATTTATATGGAAAGCCAGTATAGTGTAGCGGTTTCAGTGTTGGCCTGGAAAACCTATGGGTGACCCTGAGACGAGTCACACACTTTTAGCCCTAGAAAAACTCATGATAAGTCTGCCTTAGGGTCACCATAATTTGGAAACAACATGAAGGCACACACAACATTTATAGATGTATCCTTTTATAAAGATGTTGGGGGAGCTGATGAAGCAGGCTTATCTACTCTCCCCTTTCCTCTCTGTTTTGCATTTCACACATGTTCAGAAAGGGATTCTGGAGGGAGTTGCAGTGTACTTTGCCAGCTGTGGGCAGGACCATGAGGCTAGAGTAGGATTGGAAAGAACAGAATCCTGCGCTTTCCCAGCTGAAGCTTTATTGCATCGTTTATTGCTTACACACTGTGGCAACCTGATACTGCAAGTCTGTGTTTCTCCAGCCACCATCCTCCCAATGCTGGTGCTGCTAAAAACCAGCCAGACAGAGGAGAAAAAGGGAAAGAGCCCTGGGCAGGCTCTATAAGTCTTTGTAAAAAAAAAAAAAGGAAAAAAAGAGCTTGACTGTTGAAGCCTTTGTTAACTGATATATGCCTGTAACTATAAAGTGCACCCCCAAGGCACAGGCTGACATCCTCCAGGCCTCTGCCTGGTCCCATGCCCACCTCTCCATCTCCTTGGCTGTGTGTGTGTGTCAGATTTTGCTACATCCATCCTCTGGCCTGTGTATGGACACATGGACAGACAGGCGGACACACACACACACACTCAAATCCAGGTATCCTTGGGAGAGACCATCTGACTCTTCTGTGGCCCCTTTCAACCCCTTCCTTTCTTTTAGGGACACTCTGTATCATCAGGTGAGCCTGGACCCATGAGACCTGCTTGGATGCCCATTTCCTCACAACTTGGGGGTGGGAAGACTCTCAAGGGCATTGTTTCCCCACTCCTTGAATCTGGCAGGAATTTCTAGGCTAATGGCCTCAGGACTCTCTGGCCCACTTGCAACAGGCGGGAACCTCTCCCCTGACTTTTGGGTCTCAAACATGACCCCCATGACTGACCCCTTGCTTCTAATCCCTCCTCAGAAACCACTTGTGGATGTTGCATGATACATGGCTTTGCATTCTAATATAGACGGGAAGCTGCCTTGGCTCCCATGTTGGGAGAAAGGTAGAATGTGAGTTAATTAAACACAGAAATAAATAACATTTCCATCTGGCCACTTTTACTGAGTATTAAAGCTCCTGCTGTGGCATCTGAGGACCTCCTCCTTGCTCCCTTCCTTCTATGTGCTTCCTTCTCTCCTGTCTGTCTGGAGGGTGAGCTACGGGGGGCAAGGAGCCCTGCTTGCTTTTGGCTGGGCAACTGCTATGGGGCACCTGCAACCCACCCCCTCCACCCCTCCTGCGAGGGAAGCAGTTGCCCACTGTAGCCCAGCAGAGGGAGCCCAAGGGCCCCCCAACAACCTCCCACCCACAGCCCCCACCTCCATCACAAGGGGCTTTGGGGGGGGCAATCCCCCCCACGTTGCCTGAGTCCAGCACCAGGTGGGGCAAGCCGCTTCCCTTCTGAGGGCTGAAGCAGAGAAGCCCAGCCAAGAGACCTATGCAGGGATGAGGGTGTCGAGGGACTCAATGGGGGTGGGAGGATAGGCAGGTGGGTCCCCCCCCCCCAGGAAAGGGTAGCAGAAGCGTCAGCCAGCTAGTGAAGGGTCGCCCTGCAGGCCCCAATTCATCTGGAAAGCTTCCTGTGTGAATTCTGGCCAGGAATGGCAGGTGCTGCAAAGACTACTCCGCTGACCCACCTCTTTTCCCAGGAGCTCAAGAGACCCCTGTCCCATTTCTTCTGTTCCTTTCTCAGCAACCTCCACCCTGTGAGGTAGGCCCAGGCTGAGTGACCTGAAGGCCATCTTGGAAATTTCTTGGCCACGTGTGGATTTGAACTCATCCCTAGAGTTAAACACTTTCCTGCCTCTGGAGGTGGCTGGGGGACAAAATGTGTGTGTTTGTGAGGTGGGCTGGGGATGGGGGGAGCCTGCAGGAGACAAGTCCACAGAGGAAAGAAAAAGGGGCTGCTTCCTCTTTCTCTCCCCACTGTCAATAGCCACCTCTCCTCACAATGTGGGGTGGGCGTCTGTTTCTGACCTGTGATGTAAATGGCCCAGCTCTCCCCCACAACACTCTCTTCCTCAGTCTGTATGTGGGGAGCTGCCTGACACCAGCTGGGGGGGGGGGGCAGAGCAGCATGAAAAGCCCCCTTGCCCCATGCCCAGGCCTCCAGAGCAGTCTGAAGTCCCCCCATGGTCTGGTCTGAAGCCCCTTTCTTTGTGCCAGGGAGGGGGACCAGACTCTTGCCCACCCCCTCCAGAGGCTGTCCAGCCTCTGCTGCCCCCATTGACAATGGGGGGGGGGGCAGGGAGGGAAGAACTGAGAGCCGCAAGTACTGCCATGGCTGCCGCCCGCCCTTGCCCTCAGCCATGTGCCGGCATTGTCTCAGATGCCATGCAGCTTGGCGTGGGCAGCTGTCGCCTGGCAACCGCCTCCCTCTTCCCTTCAAGTGGTATCGCGCAGGAAAAGACCCCCCCCCCCTGCCGCCTGTCGTTCTGCGGCTGCTGTGCGAACAGGACAATTGGGTACATCTCGGTCCTGCATCAGGAAGCTGGCGAGAACAGGGTCTTCAGAGGGACGCCTCGTCCCAGGCTCTGTCCCTCTCAGCCACAATAAATAAATAAATAAAGATGTGCTTATTTCTGAAGACCCCCCCTCCTTTGTAGTGCTGCAACTCCTGAGCCAAGGCAGGTGCCCACCTAACCTGTGTACCTGGCGGGGGGGAGGGGGATGATGGGTGCCATTTCTCCTGCTTCCTGCCTGGCTCCACATTGCACAAAGGGTGCAAAGGAGCCTTCTGGCCAGTGAACCCCTTGTGCCTTTCGGAGGAGGAGGGGAGTAAGGCCAGAAAAGAGAATGATCCCAAGATGGTTAAATCCTGGACCAGTATGGAACCAGCAACACTGCTTCGAGAAGAGGAGCAGCCAAGCACAGAATGCCCACCCTTTGGGACCCACAGGTCCAGTTCCCGCCAGGCTTGGATGGGAAGCCAAAGAGGCAAATTTAACCACCCAGCCCCAAGTAGGGCAGCCAGGTGAAGCGGTGTGTGTGTGTGTGTGTGTGTGTGTGGTCGCTTTTCAGACCACCCATGGACGCCCCCACCGGAGTGAGTGCCAGTCAGTGGGCTGGTTGTGGGACAGCTTCAGGGCGTCCCACTCCCAAGCATCCCTCGTGTGTTGTTCTGTCAGCCTTTCAGCAGAAAAGGATAACTGCCACACCTGGTTTGAGGCCTCTCTGTTCCCCCCCGAAGCCCCCTCCCCAGGGAAAACTGGTCTGCCACCCAAGGGATCAGAGAGAGACATGAGGCTTCCCACCTGCCGTCTGTCAGGCCTGTTCAAAGGGAAAGGCGTGGGGGGGGGGGGGAGAAATACAGGTTCCCTTGATAAGCTTTTCCTGGGTGGGGGCTGAGGGCTGAGGGGTGAGGAGGGGCATTTCACCCCCTCCTCAGCAAAAGCTGAGCTCAAGTTGCTCTTGCACGGAGGTGTGGGTCCAAGAAAATGTGCATGGGAGTCGGGAGTCACAAAGGGAGAAAAAACTCCCTGCGAGGGTTTCCATGGGAACGCGCAGAGCGCTGCAGGGACACGCAGACCAAGCAAGCAAGCTGCCTTGCAGAAAGAAGCACTGCTGGGCAGGGGGGGCTGCTTCTTCCCCACTTGGGCGACCTGGGAGAAAAGGCACTCTGCACACGCTCAAAAGTCACTCAGCCCTGCGAGGGGGGAGGAGGGGCAGGTGGGTCTCCCTGGGGGGGGGGAAACAAGGCATCTAGCCCCATCTTACCTCCTTTTACAATGCGAAAGTGGGGGGTGGTGGTAGCAAGAACAATCTGCTGGGAGGACAGATCTGCCGGCAAGGAACCAGGAGGAACCCCCAGATTCTTTGGCCTAAGAATGCCCCCAAGCTTGGCTGTCTCCCCCAAATTATGGCCCTCCCCATGTTTTGAACTACAACTCCCATCAACCCCAGGGATTGTCCAACAATCTCACTGCACCTCCCACGCTGTACAAGAACCAGCAGAAGGCATAATGGGTGGGAGAGGAAAGGAGCCAATCTTTCAGTTCCCCAGATGCCTGAAGTTGCTCACGTTTCGACCCTGGACACAGGTGATGGCGGGGGGGCTGGGCCTGTTCCAAATGGGGCACCCTCCATCCCTTGGCTGACTTAGCCTGGCCAGCAGGAATGGTGCACCTCTGGCCTCTGGGGCAGAAGTGGGGCTGAGAAAAGCAAGTTAAGTGAGGAGACTGGGAACCAGAACACCCCAGAGCTACTATGCAGCCCAGGCAGAAGGCTCAGCATGTCTCCCTCTGCTGCCCCAGAAGCCCCTGTGCCTCCCCACCTAAAGACTCATTTCCCAAAACCCCACATAAGGAGAAGGCCAGTCAGATCTTCTAATGCTGAACTGCTTAAAACACCCAGTACTTCAAGTAAAATGGAAGGCCTCCACCCACAGCCACACAAAATACAAGAAGAGAAGCAACGGAAGAGCCCTGAAGTTGGATCAGAGCCATGAAGGGGGTGTCTGTATGGGTCAGCAGCTGGCTGCCCTCCCAATGCAGGCAGCCCACAAGCAGCACTTGTTCCCACCACACAAACCCAGCAGTGCTAAGGTATGCAGCTCCTGGACCCAGAAGATCCACTCAGACACCTAGGACAGACAGACAGACAGAAGCTCCTCCTCCTCATCCATGCCTTTCCTTAGGGCTTTCACCCCATTTGAGGCAGCAAGCAAGACATATCTGGGGAGGAGGGGAGTCAGACCCAGCCTCTCCCTCAGTGTCCTTCTGAGCTCCAAGGCAAGGCTGGTTCACATCCTGCCCCAATCTCTGGCTTCTAAAACTGCCAACTGCTTGTGGGCCATTCCTCTCTGCTGGGATCTGTGGCACAGTAACATTGACTCTCTGTAAACTTTTCCCAGGGACAGACAGGGTAGAAATCTAATATCAGCAAAATGAAGAAAAGGCACCCATGACTGGTTGCCACAGCTGGCCATGGGGGCTTCTATACAAAGCCCAACTGCCGGGAAATAGGAGAGAAGAGTGACCCCCACCCTCATTTCTCAGAAGCCCCCCCCCCCCCCGCTCCCAAACTCACCTTGTAGACCTGTCCGTAGGTCCCATTGCCCACCACCTCCACCAGTTCAAATATGCCAGCGGGATCCTGGAAGGAAGAGAAGAAGGCCGCAGGTTAAAGAAAGACTCTTCCAAACATAAACAGAGTATGGCCTGCTACATTCTGCTAAAAGACCTGCTCTGCCAGGCAGGAGGGGAAGCAGGATTGGCCTTCAGAGGGCAGAGGTGTTTGTAGGCAAGGGCAGGTAAGGAATTTGGGGAAGCAGCAAAGGGACGGAGCAGGAGGCATAGCTTCTGAGGATTCAGAGCAAGGATGGGACAGAGGACCAGGGGCGGCACTTTGCCCTGCGAGGGTGATGACCAAGGGTCTCTGAGTGGAAAAGCCACAGCCCCACTCCCCAGCCCTGGGCAGAGAAGCCTGGAGTCAGAAGAGACTGCAAGGAGGATCCCACCCCTCCTGCCCAGCTGCAGCCCAAAGCCTCTCATCCTCTGCACATACACCTGGGAGGAAGCCCCATGGAACACAATCATTCTTCCCTCCAAGCTGAAAGTGGACCAGATCAAAGTGTGAAAGTGAGAAGTGTCAGAGCTGGCATGGAGATCTGAGGCCCCTGGCAACACTGACCCTCGCCTCTCCTGCATCAGAGGACCTGCAAAGAGGAAGCTGCCCTCCTGGCTGGTATCCCCTGGGCCTGTGTGCCACCACCGCCAGGCCCATGCAGACCACCTGTCCCCCATGGCTGCAGAAGAGCCCTTCCTCCAAACTGCGCTCCTCCAGCGGGCTGCCTCCCCCAGGACCAGTATTAATAGATCCTCATTAGGGCAGGAGGAGAGATTGTGCTTCCTCTGGGCCACAGCCAGATCTGTCCCAGATCCAAGGAAGACTGGAGCCAGAGTCCAAGCCCATGGAGGGAGTAGCAGCGGTGGGGGGCATGGCCTCTGCAAATGGCTGTCAGCACTGGGCCCAGGGCAATTTCTGGAGATTCTAGAGCCAGGTGGGTAATGGAGAGAGACACCCTCCCCTGGGGACTCCAGGAAAAAAGCCCAGACATTTGGGGGTTTACTGGGATTTGCATAACACCTGTTTTTATATCAAGCTTATCATTTACTTTCCTGCAGTAGCAGCACCAGGGCTTCGTTCATAATCTTGCTTATGAAATTGTATTATAATAAATAATAATAAAATTTATTTTTATCCTTCCCCTCTGCGTAATGCAAGTGGGGCGGCTTACAACTTTAAAATATACATCCATATCCCACAATCCCACCCCCTTAAAATATAATTAAATAATGCCGATTTAAAACACATTTAAAATAATAACACAAAAACAAAGAAACAAATAACACTAGCTACAGCCAAATCAGGGATGAGCAGGATGGCTGTCTTCTGATGGCCAGGATATCTATTCGGGAAAGGCCTCCGGAAGAGATCTGTCTTAACAGCCTTTTTAAAGCTGTCTAAGGTGGTAATATGACGGGTCTCATCCGGCAGGCCATTCCATAATCTGGGAGAGGTAGCTGAAAAGGTCCTCTGGGCGGTTGCAGACAATCTAGTTTTTATCGGCTGCAACAAATTCCTCCCAGGGGACCTAAGTGTGTGAGGTGGATTATATGGGAGGAGGTGGTCCCGAAGACAGGTTGGTCCCAAGCCATTTAGGGCTTTAAAGGTGATAAACAATACCTTGTACTGGGCCCAGAAACTAATGGGCAGCCAGTGAAGTGATCTTAGGATCAGTGTTATATGGTCTCTTCTTGTTGTTCCTGAGACCAACCTGGCTGCCATATTCTGTACTAGTTGAAGTTTCTGGACCAAGTACAAGGGTAGCCCCATGTAGAGCACATTACAGAAATCGAGACGAGAGGTTACCAAAGCGTACACCACACCACATTATCTGACATGAGAGCCAATGTGGAGCAGTGGTTTGAGCATTGGGCTACAACTCTGGACAGGAGAGTTCAAATCCCTATGTGGCTGTGGAAACCCATGGGGTAGCCTTGGGCAAGTCACACTCTCTCAAGCCTCAGGTGAATTTCCTCTGAACAAATCTTGCCAAGAAACCCCCAAGGTAGTTTTGTCTTAGGGTCACCAGAAATTGGAAATGAACCCTGGTCTCCAGAGCCACATTCGAATGCTCCAACCACTACACCACACTGGCTTTCCTGGAATACCAGCTGGAGAGAAACAGCCATATGCAGTCAAAGGGACTTAGCCAGCAATGTATTTGGATGGGAAGCGCAACTCAACAGTGAAAACTCTTCAGCACTGTAATGTCATCACAATCCACAAATGGTCCCCCACTGCCTACTCCTCTGGTAAAGAAATGCTAGTGGATCTGTGTATTTTACATGCCTGTAGTGCACACAAGAACTCTCCTCTCTCTCACAAAGCGTCATGCTATGCAGTAGAACACTTCACTCCCTCCAAAGGAGAAAATATTTTCATCTTTCATCACGGGTTTTCAACCATATTGCCTCAAAACTTTCAAATTTTTCCTACTAGAAAAATTGGAAAGAAAAGAACAGGGGGAAGTATGTACGTGTATGGGAGGGGTTCCCTCAATTTCTCTGCCCCCCTACTTCTGTCCTTCCCATGTGCAGACCTGGAACCATCCAGATCCTCAGTGGCAGGTGGCTCTGTGCAGCACCTTGAAGCACCTGCTGCAGTGGCCAGCAGGAAGGAGGAAGGCAGGAGAGAACCACCCATGGCACCCCAGGGAAGCTCAAGGGGTTTGACTGTCCCCTAACACTCCATAAGTCACCATCAGATCCCCTCTGACCTTGGAAGCTAAGGAGGGTCAGCCCTGGTTAGTCCTTGGATAGAAGACCATCAAGGAACCCCAAGTGCTGGAGGCTCTACTTCAGAGGAAGAAACTGTCAAAACCACCTCTGAGGATTCCTTGCCTCTGAAATTAATGTTGGCAGGCGACTTGTAGCCACACACACAAACACACCTCTGTGTGTGGTGGGAGATGTCAATTTATGGGCTCCCTCAAGGAGAAGAGCATGAAAGATACAGCCCAGAGTCACTGTTTGGCTATCCAAAGCTAATTCGGGAGCACAAGCCCCCACAAGCACCCTGTGTCCAGCAACCTAATGTGCCAGGTGGGCCTCCAGCCCTGGTGGCCATGTTCCAAAGGCCAGGGAGTGAAGGGGAGGGTCTGCTTGTGACTGGGGAAGGGGTGATGTCGGGAAGGGCTGCAGAAGCTGTGCATGTGGGCAAAGCAGACAAAACAGGCGGCACGTACCCAGTTCCCTGACTGGGGAATCTGGCTGGCAGAGCCCCTTACCCACACAAGCCTCTGGGCCAGGAAGCAAACCCCTTTGCAAAAAACACACAATGGGGGAAGTGCACAAGGCACACAGAACCCTCTCCTCTATTTTTCTCTCTCTCTGCATTATGAAAAGGTGGGATTTAAGTAAGGGAGAGGGGGAGGCATCACTGCTGTCACCGCTGCCTTCCTGAGTATGAAGCCAAACTTTTCCATCCCAACATGAAACCTTCCGCAGCATAAGGTCACCCAGCTACTCAGAAGCCTCTTTTCAGTTGCTGATTGAGGCCTCTGCTGCATCTGGGCCAGGCAAAAAGACAAGAAAGGAAAAAGAAAAAACCTCAACCTCTATTCACAGAAAAACTAGAGCTGCTGATCTCAAAATAGCAGGCAAAGAACCAGGCAGGTGGAGGACATGGCCAGCTGCCCCACATACAGGTACCCGTGAGCAACCCACACACAAAACGCTCCCAGCACCTGGAAGGACCTCTGTCTGTCTCCCTCCCCACCTGCCTAAAATGCCAGGCTGGACCCTAACCCCTGGCTTTCCCCCACTTTACATCCCTGTCCACCCCAGAGGGGACTACCTCCTCTTGACCGATCCGAGCAAACGTTCTCTGGCGGCATGTGCCCAGTTCCCTGACTGATCCGAGCAAACGTTCTCTGATCAACTTGCCTGCCCATTTCCATAAAAGCTATGGCTGTCATGATAGCTCCCTGTGGCAATGAGTTCCACAGGTTAACTGGGGATCCTGTGGTGTGGCAACCAGATGGCCTGGGAAAACCCAGCCTTCCTCTTCCCTCCTGGAGGGCACAGGGAAGTCCTAGCTTTCCGCTCCCTCTTCAGCCCACCCACCTCCTCCCCTTGCCCAGAATCCTAGTGGCCCACCCCATCTCCCTTGTGATAGGGGCCCTGGCGAAATGCAGCTGACTTTGGCTTGGCCTCCTGTGAAGGATGAATGAATGTATTCAGCCATTTGGCAACCACACTCCTAATCACTACCCCTCTGCCACTCCACAAACACCCACGCACACCCACTTTGCTTCCGCCTGCCAGATTCTGCACATGGCTCCCAGAATGACCCATCTGCAGCCACTGACCAATCTGTGGGACAAAGACACCCTTTGCTGAGGGAGCTCTGGAGTTCTCTGTCTGCCTTGGACTTCAGGCCCCCAAGCAAAAGGGGTCACAAGGCCTGGGCAAAAGATGCCGGAGACCAGCACACCCGCTGTGTCTCAGGCCACCAGCTCCCTCGCCCACTCACTGGTCTGGTCAAGGCCACAGCACCTTCTTCCAAGGAATTCAGGAAGGGTGGAGGCAAGGGTGGGGGGGGAACAGTGTGTGTGCATGGGGAGGGGACTCTGCTGGAACTGAGCAACTCCAGGGAAACTTAGGGCTTTTGCAGACTGCCAGAAACAGTGCAAATTGAGTCCACTTTAACTGCCCTGACTCAGTGCTAGGGAATCATGGGAACTGTAGTTTATTGTGGCACCAGAGCTCTCTGACAGAGAGGGCTCAATGTCTCAGAAAAAATACAATTCCCATGATTCCCTAGCACAGAGCCAGGGCAGTTAAAGTGGACTCAATCTGCACTATTTCTAGCAGTCTGCAAAGGCCCCTAGTGTGGGGTGAAAAGAGCCCTAGGACAGACAGGCCGCCTGGCTGGCAGGCCCACAGCAGGGCTCCTGGTCCAGCAGCTGGCTCTCTAAGACAAGAGAGAGGAAGGCAGAACGAAGGAGGAGGAGGAGGAGGAGGAGGAGGAGGAGGAGGAGGATGAGAGGGGGGGCCAAGGCAACCCCCTCAACCAACTCAGTACTTGGAGGGCGGCTGTGAGTCAGCCTGCACAGAAAGAGAGAAAGAACGGAGGCACTGCAGCCCACATGCACAGCTCAGTGCTCTCCGCAGGCCCTTCCCACGCCACCTGTGTGTATGTGTGTGTGTGTGTGTGTGTGTGTGTGTGTGGGCCCCCTGCACTCAAACAAGGCTTCCCCTAAAAAACACCCTTGTGCCCCATAACTCAGGGTCCCAACTGAGGGCCCAAGGGAGAAGGCCCAGACTCACAATGCCTCCACCTGGCACCTCCTGTGGAAAAGGGGCTTATTCTCCCCAGACATTACTCACTCCCAGCCTGGTCTATGCAGGGACCCAGGCACATCCAGGGGGTGGAATGGGGGCACTGGATTCTCTGTCCCACTGCTGAGTGCCAAAGGGCCCCCCTCCCCTTCCCGTGATCCCCGTGTTTCCTGGTGATGGGAAAATGGGGAAGGGGTGTGCATGCATGGGGAAGGGGATTCCTTGCCTTGCCCAAGGCTCCGATTCCAGGCTCCCCTCGTCCCCTGTCTGCCTTTTAATTACAGGTCACCTGCCAGTTGCTGGCTTGTAATCGGGTTATGCAAAACCCCCTAAGCAGATTTGTGGGGCCAGCTAAGGAGCCGGTTCCTGCTGGCAGGTCACTGGGACAAAGGAGACGGGTGGGTGGGAGACAGGCACCACCAGCCCTGCTGAGAAAAGGGTCAGTGGGCTTTGGGCAAAAGCAGAAAAATGAACGGGGAGGGGGGGCATGACTTTAGGTGCACAGTCGGGACTTTCTATTGCTGAGGACAAGAGACACCAAACAATCAAGGCCACCCCCATGTACATCTCTGCCCTCAACTTTTTCAGGAATATTCTTTAGCTGGGCAAGTCTCAGTCGGAGTCCTTCCATTTCAGGGTGAAACTACTAGGAGTGCCTTCCATGACTGGGCAGAGGCCCCTGGAGAAAAGGTCCCCCCTCTAGAAGCAGGAAAGCATCCAGCCCCTGTGCCCCCTCCCTGGCCAAATGGGGCTAGAGCCAGGCTCCCACCCAGCAGCTGCACCAGAGGTGGACTTGGATCTGCCACATGAGGTGGCTCGGTATCCCTGAAAGAGGCTGCAATGTTGTGCCAGAGAGGAGGAAGAGGAAGAGGAAGAGGAGGCAGCATCACCACCCGTCCCTCGTCTCCATGGCAGCCTTCCTGGAGGAGACTGCCTGCCTGCCTGCCTCCCTCCCTCTTCCAGCACCTTGCCAAGCACTTTCTCTCAGGCTCCTCACCCAAAGCAGCAGCTCTGGGCCACCTCAAAGCCCCCCCGCCAAGCCCAGGAGGGCCCTTGCCAACAGACACTCCAGAAAGGCAGGCCCTCGCAGTCCCCTAAGAGGCGGCTCCAGGGCCAGGAGTCCCAGACAGACTCAGCTGCACCTCCAGAACTGACCCCCCCCCCACAACATTCTGTCAGGTGGGAGGGGGCCTCCATTCCATGCCATTTCTGAACAACAACCGTTTCAGTAAGTGCCACTTATTTTCCCTATATTTTTGGTCCTCGCAGAAGTCAGCATATATTTTTTGCAGAGAACAGAATGGCAGACGGGTCAAAAAGCGGGGGGGGGGGGCACAGAAGGACGGGGCAGGGAGGCGAGAAGGAGACAGAGTCAGGTGCGGAGTCCTCAGCCAGAACAGCAAATGGGGCTAAGCCAGCCTGTGGCCCCTCTGGCCTGGTCCTCAAAGACCCCAGTGGGGAATTGGCCACCAGAAGTCTGCTCCAGTTCCCAGGAAGTGGCCATTTCCGCTAATGTCCAGGCAGCTATGGGGTGCTCCTGCCATCTGGGAGCCACAAACATCATAGGTAACAGGCCCCTTATGGCACACTACCCCCAGAGCGTAGATTAAAGGACCCCCCCATTTCTGGCCTCTATTGAATCCTGTGTGTGCCCCCTTCTTCCCTTTGGGAAGAGAAGCCCACAAGCCAGCTGAGAGCCACCCCCTCAGGGACCAGGGCAGGCCTTCTTTTGGTCACCCCTGGAGCCATCTCTCCCTCTCAGCTTTTGCCTCTGCTGCAGCTGCTGCCTCCTCCTCCTCCTCCTCCTCCTCCTGGCTCAAGGCAGGCCCTTGTCCTTGTCCTGAAGGAGTCCTTGCAGACAAACTGACCCTCCACAGGCGCCTGCCTCCTTTACTGCAGGAGGGGGCCAGCCGCCATCCACACCCCCCCCAGCATCCACTTCAAGGGCTCTCTGTTCATTCCTCCAACAGATATCCTCAGGGAATGCTTGAAGCCAGGCCAGCAGCATCCCTGACTGCTCCCAGTCCAAGACTTAGGGTTCCCTTGAAAGAACCAGAGTCCATGCTACTGGTCAACCAGGTGGGAGGAAACCCCGGGCCTCTTTCCCAAGCCCCTTCCCTTCCTCCTTTCATTGTTCCCCATTGCCAGGCCACTCCTGCTGCCCCAGACAGGCGAAGAACTTGGGCAAAAATCCAGGGACACAAAGGGAGACAAGGATGATATCTCCTGGCAGGAGCTGCAAGGGCAACTCAAAGTGGCTCCCCTCCCATGCAAACACCCCCCCCCCCCATATTCATAGAGTGCAACAGGAGACCCTCGCAGCCTAGATGTGCAGCATTTATTTGCCAGCCTTGGAGGAATAAGAAAACCAGGGGAAATGGGCCAGGGGCATTACCAGGCATATGCAACTGGGGAAAGGGTGGCTTTTTTGCAGAAAGTGTGTGCATGTCTGTGGATCTCAAGTCACCTCGACCTCCCCCCCCCCCCGTCCTCTGAGGAGGAGGAGGAGGAGGAGGAGTAGGAGGAGGAGGAGGAAAGGGGATCTACACCCCTGCCTTTTCATCCAGACCCCCACCTGCCTTCAAGGTCACTGACCTGGCCTTGGGAGGAAGCCCCCACTCCAGGGGGCATCCGGCCCCCTTCCAGGCCTAGGCCACACCAGCGGAAGTACCAGCCCTCCTGGGCTACCTTTCCTCATCAGCCAGCCGACCAAACGCTTACTCACCCGGAGGCAGCAGGAAGGGAGAGCAGGTTGGGGCATGTAAGTCGGCCCGCCCTGAGCAAAGAGAATGGCCCCACCCTGTGCACCCAGAGAGGAGAGGCAGGAACGGTGGAGCAGGCCAGCGGAGCACGTTCCAGCCCACGGAGGAGCCCCACGGTCACACATGGGGTGCATCCATGGGAGGAAGGGATCCGCCACCCCCCCCCACGGGACCACCAGAAAACAGACCAGCCAAGAGAGACCCACACATAGAGTGGGAGCAAGGCCCCTTCCCCATTTCAAAAACAGAAAGCAAACTGGGGTGATCCTCCACCCTGCTGAGCTGTCCCTAAGTCTGGGATCACTACCTGGAAGGGGTCTGTGCTTCCTGATATTTGGCGGGGGGGGGGGATCTCCAGCCACCTGGGACTGCAGCTCCATCCACCTCAGAGATCGCCCCATGGGACCATTCCCTTCACTTTCATCTCTCTATTTAACACTATCAGTGCCACATACAAGCATCACTGCGGGGGGGAGGAGGTAAAATGCAGAAGAGGAGCCCCACCACCACATTGAGAGGTAAAGCTTCTGCTCCCCCTGTGAGGGCAGAAGTTGACTCCTAACCTTTTGGGGACATCAAAAGAAAAAGGGTGGGGTTGGGGTTTGTGCCAGAATCCCAGAATACAACTGCCCCACAGAGCTGAGGCCAAGGCTCCCCGCATTTCAAGGCCTCCCCTGCCTTTAGGTCACCTTGCCAGCTCGGACCAAACAGGCCCCTGGGCAGTGGCTTCTTGCAGGAAATAGAGCTGGGGGGGGGTCCATGACAGATGGGGTGACATGGGGCCCTGGTTTTGCTTCCTGTTTGCTGGGTCAGGGAGGAAAGAGAGGCAGGGAGGGAGGGGCTGACCAGCCAGAAGATGGGCTTTGCTCCACTTGCAGCACGCCCTGGTTCTGGGGGAGAGGAGTTCAGTGCATGAAAGGTGGCATGAAAGGGGAGCTGTAATTCAATTAAGGCCAACATGACGCCGCCTCAGTCAACAAGTTCTCCCTAGCAACAAGCAAGTGCTGCAGGCGGGCAGGCGGTCAGTGGGATGAATGCAGCCTGGCACAGAGATCTCTCTTTTCAGACAGGGAGGCCAAGAGAAGGGAACCTGGAAGGCAGGAGGGCAGGCACACAGGCAGGCAGCTCTGCCCCACAGCAGCCTAGGCTGGACAGAGGGCAGCCAGGCAGGTGGTGAAAGGGGAGAGCGACAGCCGGGGGGGGGGGGGGGAAATGGAAGCCCTCCTGCCTCAGAGGCACATCCCCGGGGAAAGACTCAGGGTAGGGGATCCCTCAGGCACCCTCTGGGGCTCAAAGAGGCCTTTACCCCCTGAGCCAGAACCCTTTCCCCATCTCACCACTCCTCCTCGCACTCACACAGGTTGCTCCCTGCATCCCACCCTGGCAGGAAGCAGGTGAACCCAGCAAGGGAGCCCACCTTCAATGCTGGAACAAGGCAAATGCCAGCTGGGGGGAGACTTCCTTTCCTCTCCCCAGGCAAGAATGGTCACTGGCCTAGCCTAGCCAGGAGAGCTCCTTGCCAAAAGAAGGAAGAAGAGATTCCCAGAGAGCCCAGAGGGCACAGGTGGGGCAGGAGCAGGAGCCTGCAGTGGTGTCACTAGGGGGGTGAAGGAGGTGGCAGCAATAATGTGGCAGGGGGGCTCCTGGCCTCTCAGCCGAGGGTCCCCCAGGCACTGCTGGGACTTCAGCTTCTATAAGCCCAGGCGATTGGGGGCTCTGGGAGCAAAAGCCCAAAAGGACTAGAGGGAAGCCAAAGGCCGAGAGCCTCCCTGACTTCAGCACACGCTCCGCCATGGACATCCAGGATAAGCAGGGGAAAGCGCAGCCGGCTGAACTGAGCCCCCCTGCAGCCAAATTCTCCTCTGTCTCCCTCCTGCAACTACAGGGACGCCCACCCAAGGAGCCCACAGAGAGCAGAGAGCAGTGCCTCCCCTTCAGGGCCCAACCAGGACTCCTCAGGCACTTCTTCCCTATGACCCACAGCTAGAATTCCTCTAGCTGCTCCACAAGCGGAAGCTCACTCCCAGGCCCATTCACACATGTGTGCAAGCTCACACACACAGGCTCAGCTGACAGACCAGATACCAAGGGATGCCCCACCCTGAGAACGAAGGAGAATCCCAGCCCTTGAGCATTTACAAGCAAGGTGCTCTAGATAGGGAACATGTGGCCCTACAGATGGTGTGGACTGCAACTCCCAGCAAACTTCAGCTAGCCTAGCCAATAGGGAGGCATGCTGGGATATGCAGTCCCACTGGCTCTGCAGGATTCCCAGCCCTGTTCCAGACATGCTTGGAGCTGTTATCTACCCTCTCTCCCAGATTCCCTCTAAGCGGAGCAACTTGGCAGTAAGGCTTTTGCTCCTGCCCCATTGGGCACAGGCATTGAGGACACTGTGTCAGTGGGAGGAAAGGAAGCCCCAAGAGCTGTCCTCTGTTCCTTCCGCCACGTGCTGGCATGGCCTGTGGAGGGCCAGATCCTCTCACTTGTGCTGCTGGGCCCTGTGGAAACAGGGGAGCCCTTCCAAGTGAAGCCCCACAACTGGCGCTGAGCAAGGACCTTGGCTGCCAAGGGGCAAAAAGGAGAAGGTGGTGGCGGCTGCAGAAAGGAAGGCGGGTCCTCTTGTGACCCAGGCAGGCCCAACTGGACATGGGAGAAAGTGCTGTGGAGAACCCACAGGCCCCAGCTCCACTGACACATTTGGGGCAGGCAAGCTCCCTTTTTCTTTGCCCTTGATGCCAAGAGAGCAAGGCACTGACTTACGCTGCTGGGCATTTCTATCTGATGGGTCATTTCTGTAAGACTGGCACCTCTGATGGCACCATCCCCACCTGAGCTTCATGCCAAACACACTCCTCCCCTCCCCCCCACTCTTTTCTTGCCCACTGAGGTAAGAGCCTTTTGCCCTACTCTGTCACCATCAAACCCATCACAGCCACCCCTCCAATTCCCTCTTCAGCTTCCAAAGGAAGCCATGGACTCCTAGCCCTGCTCCAGCTCTCAGTGTTAGGCGGGAGGGGCAGATCAAGGCCAGGCTTGGCTCCCCTCCTTGTTCCCCCAAAGCAGAATGTTTCCCTTGTGAAATGCAGCCTCCCTCCTCGTTCATTTTCTGTTTGCTCAGTGCACTGCTGCTGCTGCATCTCCTCTGGCGCCAGCCCAACTCCTGGCCACACCCTGGGCAGCAGGTTCCATGACCCACTTTTGACTTGGTTGTGCTCCAGAAGCATTAAATGGTACCTCCTGGGACAGAAATGTAACCCCAAGCGTGGGTCACCGTTCACACAGCCAGCATGGCGGACTCTGGTGCCTTCCTTATTAGTTCTGAAAACACAGAGAGCAGCCCAGGCAGCTTCTGTGAGCACTCTTGAGGAAGCAAAGCACCACTCCACAAAGCTGGAAACACACCCAAGACCTAGAACTGGCCAGCGGGATCTGGAGCTGCCACACTTGAGCGGAAGCACCCATCCCAAGGACAGCAATGGCGCTGGGGAAATGGTTGGTGCCACAGCACTCTTCAGAACTTATTCTGGCTCAAGCAAAGCTCTCCACTCCAGGCTCTTAAGGAGGGAGCCTAATTGCAGACCCAGCCCACAGCTCTACCCCTGTCTCCACTTCATCAAAAGTTCAAAAAGCTCCCAGGCAGAGCTGTCTGAAAGCTGCTCCTTTGCTCAGCAGAGTCAACCTTATATTAAGTTCTAGCACCTACAAAGAAGAACTGGGTGTGGAACGCCTTTGCTTTTCCTCACACGGCATGTGGAATGTATGAAAACCTGCTGAGAGGTTGCCCAAGACGGCTTTGTCTTCTGGGAAAACAAGGATCCCATTTTCCAGCAAAGAGGCTCTGTTCTGAAGGAGCTAATCACACTTAGTAACTCAGTTATCCAAGCATTAATGATATCCAAGCTAGATTACTGCAATGCTCTCTGTATGTGGAGCTGCATTTGGAAGTATCAACAGGTACAGATGACAGCTGCTAAGATGATGATAGGTGCAGGGCAGTCAGTGTGTGCAACACCAATTTTATATCAACAGAACCAGTTCTTGGTGTGTTTCTGAGCCCAAAATGAAGTGAAGGCTTTGACTTATGCAATTTACTTTATTACACTGTTACTGGGTTGCAGTAACTGCATATTGTATTGCTACTAAAAGTCTCTCTGCTGTTTTTCCGGTGGTTTTCTTTTATATGATAGAGGCTGCCTACTAAGGGTTTGAAGTAGATATTCAAAGTAAAGGTGTGGAGGGAGGGAGTATCCGACAGTTTGAAAACAAAGAAGCATAAACACATTGCGTCTAAAGAATGGGAATTCTCTAGTCACAAAGTTTAATTAATTGAGCACTATAGGCTAAGTGGTTAATTGGTTATAGGTCACCTGGGACCTTGTAGATGAGAATGCCACAAGCGGGCATCACAGAATACAATAAGGAATACCAGTCTCCCACAGCTTTGAACTTTCTACCTCCTGGTTTCCAATTCAAACAGATTGAACCAGTGAGATTACCCTTTAAGAGCCATCTTAGACTGGCACAAGAGTATAAAAAGTTTGGAGTTTCACAGATCTTCAAGATGAACCGCCTCTTTTTGACCTATATGATGGGCACTCATGAAAGAGGAAAGCTTGTACATCCTAGCATTCAGATTCTATTCCTTTAAAAACCTGTACTTCCTCTGGTTCACACCCTGCTCTTCTTCTAGCAGGAATCCTTACTGACAGACACAGGACCAGGACCAGTCCATTAGTGGGGAGACAGACCGGCTGAGGTGGCGGGGGGGGGGGGGGGAATTGCCCATTGTGCCACCTGCCTGAGGTGATCCCTGATACCAGGAGACTCCTTCCCTGAGAGGCTCGGAGCAGAAGGCAGGCTACGCTCCAAAGGGCTCCTCTGACTCCGATTCTGCTGACTGGAAACAGGTGAAGAAGCCCAACCTGCAGCAGCCCTGCCTTCCTTTTAAAATAAAGATAGATATAACGGGCGGGGAGGGAGGGGAGAAGAGCAATTATGTAGGCCAGTCTGATAAGAAAACAACTTGCAAGAAAGCAGCAGCAGTGACAGGTGAGCACTCCACCCTCGAACCGCCCCCCCCCCGCCCCCGGCAGGTCTCTCTGGTTAAACAACCAGGCACTCTGTATCCCTGACTGAAACTCTCATCAACTCATCACCAGCTTCCTGGAACACTGTCCAGCCTGACCCTTACTCCGCACACTTACAAAGTCACACTGCCAGACCAAGAAATGGTCTAAGATACAAAGATTTATTTTGGAAGGCTCACTGGGAGCCTGGAAAGACTGAATTGCAAGAGGACAAGGTGATTGTGGAGCATATCATTACCACTTGTCAAACGCAACCCATAATGCAGAACACAAAACTGATCATCTGAGGAGAGAAGATCCCTGCCCCACACTTCCAATTTAAAATTTAGCACTGTAGGAGGCAAGGGCAGGGCGATGAGTCTCTTGGGAAGAAACATACAGAGTAAAGCACGAAGGATCTAGCGAGGCTGTGTCGCCTTGCCTTGCCTTGCCTTGCCTTGCCTTGCCTTGCCTTGCCTTCCCTTCCCAAAGTGTTCAGGATGGAAAGAGCGCAATGCCAGGAGGGCCTGAACTCAATCATCCAGAAGGCAGCACAAGGCTCTCCGAATAGCCTGGCGGGAACGGAGGCTGTGGAGAGAACCCTGTGGCCAGAGAAGCAAGGCAGTCCGCTGGGCAGGAGAAGAGCCTTCCTGGGAATCCAGGGGTGGCCATTCCGTTCATGGGGAGGCAGTCCTGGAGCACCCCAAGCCCCAGATGAAGGTGGGGGTTCCGTCCTCCATTTATAAGAGGAGGAAGGAGAGCCTGGTCTGACTCTGCGAAGGCTGATCTTGTCAGGGCTGAGGGCAGCTGGAGCTGGAGGAGAGGGTCTTCCTTGCTCTGGGTGCACCCTGGCCTCTATCACAACCCGCCTCTCCCTGTCACAGCTGCCCAAAGTGTGTGTGTCTCTGTGTGTGTCTGTGTGTGAGAGAGAGAGAGGTTGTGTATGTACCCGTGCGCCGTGTGCCTCTGACAAAGCAGACCGAGAAAGCGACCTCCAGGGAGAAGAAGACGACACACACCTCCGGAGCCAACCATCCAGGCTCGGGCACTGTCTCTGTGTGTGTGTGTGTGTGTGTGTGTGTGTGTTGCTGCAGAGGGTGCCGGGAGGGAGGGGAGGGGAGGGGCGGGGAGGGGCGGGGGGGCCAGTAGAGAGGGGGCTTTTCTGCAGAGGGAGGAAAGAGGAGGCTGCGCGGCGGCAGGGGAGGGGCAAGGCAAGGCAAGGCAAGGGCAGAAGGAGGAGGGGGGGGGGAGGGGGAGGGGGGAGCCGCCCGCCGCAGCCCCCCCGACACACACACACACACACACACACACACAGACACACGCACAGCCTCTTCTCGGGGCGGGGGGAGGATGGCTCGGCTCCGGCCCCGCAGACGAGGAGGAGGAGGAGGAGGGGAGAGGCACCGCGGAGCACACGGGGCGGGGGCGGGGGCGGTGCACGGAGCCCTCCTGGGGGACCCCGCTGAAGCCCGTGCCCCTTGACCTCTGACCCCCTCGCCCGCCCGCCCGCCCGCGCTTACCCTGAGGGCCGAGAGGTCGATGTCGTCGAGGCTGCGGGCGGGGGCCGGGTCGGCCATGGCGGCGGGGGGCGGGCGAGAGGGAGCCTGCCGCCTCCTCCTCCTCCTTCCCTTCCTTCCTTCCTTCCCTTCTCAGGGCTGAGGCCTCACTCTCCTCCTCGCCATCTCCGCTTCCTCCCTTCTTCCTTCCCTTTCTCTCTCACTCCGACCGACCGACCGAATGACAGGCGCCCGTGAGGGAAGCCCCGCCGCATTGCGCAGGCGCTACACGGCAGTGGGCGGAGACTCCCGTGCGCAGGCGTGCGGCAGGCGGCTGCCCGCGGGAAAGAAGGCGCATGCGTCCCGGAGCTCTCGGCACGCGGCCCTCGGGCGTCTGCGCATGCGCAAAGGGAGGGACGGCGGGCGCTAGGGAGGCGGAAGTCCCGATAAGATGGGGAAAGGAGGGGCGAGCCAGCCAGACTCCCCATTGGTCGCGGAGAGTCGGCGCATGCGCAGAACCGGTAGCCGGGCGGGAGCAAGAGTCGGCCTCGCTTTCCTTCTGAGCAGGCGCGGATGGTGAAGAGTGGCGGAAGCAGTGGGCCGAGGCCGGCCGACGGCACCATAATGGGCGGGGACTCAATGACGTCCCGAGAAACGATGCTATCTTCGGAGGAGGAATGTGGCGGAAGTAAAAGCCCTGGTGGCGACGGAGGCCGCCCGCCCCCACCGTCAGCGCAAAGAGCCTCTTGGGCGCATGCTCTGTTGGGAGCGGGCCGGCCTTTTCCCTCCTGTTTTTCTGGCGGCTTCCTCGCCTGGTCCGTTAGGAGCAATCAAGGCTTCGCCGTTTCCAAAATGGCCGCGTTTGGCGTCGCCCAAGTGCTAAATCTCAAAGGCCCGAGGGAGGGAGGGAGGGAGGCCTCAAGGGCCTTTTGGGCTTGGGAACCGGAGCGGCAGCGGCGGCGGAGAAGGCCCGGTCCTTCCTCTGAGGCCGAAGGGGGCTGCGGGTCAAGAGGCCCCTCAGTGGACCCTGGAAAGGCCCGAGGAGGAGCGGCCAAGCGCCGCCTCAGAAACCGCTCAGAGAGAGAGAGAGAGGGCCCCCTCACTCGATCATCTATGACTGATGTCCTGCCACTTGGTGGAAAGGGCGGTATTAACATTATTATTATTATTAGTTAGCTATTATTATTATATCATCATCATCCTAAACAGGGAAATGCAGTCCACTCCAGGAGGACCAGATGTCATTCTCACCGAAAAGGAGGACAAGGCACCACAAAATTAAAGAAAAATGTAGTGTGCCGCAGTATAAAAGCAAAAGGCCCTAATACACACACACACACACAAAAGCCACACACGCTCATGGAGGAATTTGCCAACAAACAGCCAGGAAACGCCAGTTATGTTTATTTAACATGTCAGTAAACAAGAGGCACTTTGGCAAGGAGTGAGCCGCGCTGGGCCTCAGCCTTGTCCCTTTTCTAGAACTGTGGCTTTTGAAAACCAAGGTGACCGCCAAGGTGTGCAGCCCAGAAAAGAAGCAGCAGCCATCATCATATCAATTAGGCAGAATGTGAAGTCGTAGGCTTTCCAGTATTCTCTGAAGATGTCAGCCACAGATGCTGGCGAAACGTCAGAAAGAAACTCTTCTAGAACATGGCCACACAGCCCCAAAAACCCACAAAAAAATAAGGCAGAATGTTGCAGTCACAGGATTCCAAAATGGGAGGAAGATGGTCCCCACCTGGACATTGTCCAGATGAACCGAAAGGCATCATCGCCGTGTTAGTCTGGAATGTCAGAATGCAAGGGAACCAACCCTTTGGCACCTTTGCGACTAATTGAGAGAAGAAGATGGTAGACAAAGTCAGCTTCATTAGACGCCTCTTGTGAAGCAGCCTTAGGATGTTTACAGACTGCCAGAAATAATGCAGCTTGAGGCCTCTTTAACTGCCCTGTCTCAGTGGTAGGGAATCATGGGAACTGTAGTTTATTGTGGCACCAGAGCTCCCTGACAGAAGGCTCAATGTCTCAGAAAAAACTACAGTTCCCATGATTCTCTAGCACTGAGCCAGGACAGTTAAAGTGGCCTCAAGCTGCATTATTTCTGGCAGTCTGTAAAGGCCCTTAGTTCACAAAAGCTCAGGCTCCCAACCCCTTCCTCTCAGTTAGTCCCAAAGGTGCCAAAGGACCCCTTTGCCCATTGGTCTGGATGGGCAGCGTATGGCTCTGAATGGCGAAAAGCGGAAGAGATGGCCTCACACGCATAAGGGCATCCGGCCACCATTCACCTTCCCTCTCTTGGATGTGCTTATGAGCCTGAAACTCTTCTGAACTGAACAAATTTGCTCCAAGGCACTTTGAGAAATGTAGTACAGCAAGGGAAGAATTCTGAGAATATAAAAAACACAAATACAATAAAAATAGTGTTCTCAAGCCTCCACGCATGGAAGTGATGTCACTTAACACCACTTCTGAAGCCTATGTTGATTTGTAGACAAACCATAAAAATAATTCTGAAATGAGAGCAATAATAACCTCATGGAGAGGTGGGGGGAGGCTGGGCCCACGGTCAGCCATGGAATGTAAACATCAGGAAAGAAAGGAAGCGAAGGTTCAGTTCCTATCCCCCCCCCCCCCCCAGCCTTCTGGAATGTTCTAAAGAGAAAGATAGGCCTGACCTCCTCATATGGTCAGGCAGGCAAAGTGCTGGTGTGAATGAAACAAGACTTTCCTCGCCCAGCAATGCAAGCCAGGGAACCAAGGAAGCATCTTTAGAGCTGGAGTTAACATCCCTTTGAGGGGCTGATGGACGCTGCCTCTGTCTTCCCGTTAGAGCTGGTTGAAGATGGAATCGCTTTCTTGATAGCGAATGTGGCTAACCGGAGCAAGCAGCAGAGTCTATGGGAGGCCAGACCGCAGGCGACCCGGCTGGAGGAGAGCCTGGTCCTCGCCTGCTGCCCTCCCTCTGCTCTTGCTTCCTTGGGCCGCAGCTTCAGGTCCACACCTCCACAGGGATCATGCCTTCCTTGCTGTTGAGCGGGGGCAGGAGGGACTCCTCGGCCAAGAACTCCAGGGGGAACCGGACCAGGTGGCCCTGCACCTTCTTCAGGTTGTCCCGAGCGATGATGGGGCTGACCGAGGCCAAGTTCTCCACACTGACGTAATCCCGGAGGGCTCGGTGGGACTGTACGGCATCCGTGGGGAGGCAGCGGAAGACCTGTTCCCCCAAGGAAAAGCCCAGACACAGTTATTCAAGGAAGGAAGCACCTTTATAGGGAGGAGAACTCTTTGAGAAGAGGCTGCACTCTCCTCCTTGGGAGATCTTTAAACAGTTTGGATGGTCATCTCTTGGGATGCCTGCTGCGTATTCCTGCATGGCAGAGCGGGGTGGACCAGCTGGCCCTTGGGGGACCCTTTTAATGTTAGAATGATCTCTTTCTAAAGGGTCTAACACATTCTCTGCTCTGTTTGGAGCTAATTTTGGAAGCCATCAACCAGCTCCCAAGTCTGGCCCTCATTATTCGAATCAGCCATGTTTATAGTTAACATTATTATCACATTTACTGATATCTTGCCTTTTTCCCAATCCAGAACTCAGGTCAGTTTACAAAACAAGAAAAATAAAATAAAATTAAGAAATACAGACCCTTCAGCACAATTATTAAAGGCCCTTTTCTTTCTCCATGAGCAATCAGCCCTCGGGCAAAAAGGCCTCAGTCTGACCTCTCTGAAAAGGGAGTTTCAGGGCCTGGGGGGCAGCCACTGAGGAGGACCCCAACCCTCCCATGTTCCCACCAGAGGTACCTGTCAGGGGACTTAGGACAGAGAGAAGGGCTCCCCAGAAGATCTCAAGACATGGCAGGCTCATAGGGGTCCTTCAGCTCACTTGACCAATAGAAGGACAGCAAGGAGGGTGCTGGTCTGACCTCTCTAGGAAGGGAGCAGCCACCAAGAAGGCCCCGTCTCCCAAATTCCTAACAGGAGTCCCTGTGAGCGGGGTGGGATGGAGAGAAGGGACTCCCTGGAAGATCTCAAAATCAGACAGGTTTATATGGGGAGATATGGCCCTTTAGGGCCTGAGCCGTGTAGGGCTTTGCTGGTCGCAACCTGCAACGCCAGGAAGGCCCAAGCTCTGCTACTTTTGGCCTCTCTTCAGCCGTTTTAATTCTCAGGGAGATGAATGCATATCTGAGGAATTTGAAAGGATGGTGAGTTGGGAGTCTGACCCTGAGCAGTCAGTCATTCCGGACTAGGCATTCCCCCATAACTGACACATGCCCTTTCCTCCCCGCTCCCCATCTTGATCTCCTCATTCCCTTCTCAGTCTTAAAACCATAACGCTACCCACATTTTCGTAGATGTCGGCATTGGATGCAGCCCGGGTTTGCCAGATTTCGTGGAAGAAGTGGTCACTGACTGGATCCTGAATATCAATGTCAAGGTCGGACGTCACACCCAAAATGCACCTGCAAGGGAAGAGAAAGAGGACAATGGTGACCCCCCATGAAGGGAGACATTTGCAGGTCAGTGCAAGAGAAACATTTGGCTAACCTATTTATTTAAGGTGGGAGTCCTTAACCTGAGGTCCATGAACCCCTTAGGAATCCAGGGATCAGCTTCAAAAGGTCTGCAGGTGCAAAAATTATTTTTTCTGCATTGATTGCCTTCCTGTTATGCCACATATTTCCTGTCACTGTGAATATTAAGGTAAAAACGTACTCTTTCTGAGCATTCATGGTAGCTTTTTAATTTGTGACTTGTTTATATTGAGGAAAGTCATTCCAAATGCAAAAGTATAAACTGCACACAAACTTTTGGGTGCTTATTGTTGTAAGTATTTTTCTACAGAGGGGATCCACTGCTTTCATGAGATTGTCAAGGGAGTTCCATGACCCAGAAAAGATTGAAAGTACTCATTTAAGTGTCCTATCTATCACTTCCCAACCCACCATGGCTCCTGAGGACAGCCTCGGAGTCCAGATGCTGCTCCAGCCTACCAGGTCTTGTCTATTTTGCTCTTATCTGTTCTACAATATTCTCTTCATAGACACATACACCCTGCTCCTTTTTCCCAAAGCTGGGACTCAAGGCGGCTCACAAAATGAAAAAGAATTACAGGTGAAAACAAACAGAGCTAAAACCACAGAGAAAGCTAAGATTAAAACAGTACAAAGCCATGTAAAACACTAATTTAGAAGCAAAGAAGCGTGCTGAGGAAACTGCTTTTCTTTCCACACGGTCAGTTCCCCAGAGCCTGCTGGGATCAAAAGGTCTCCCTACACCTGCTAAAGAAAGGTGAGCAAAGAGGGAGCTGGCTTGGTCTCCAGAAGAAGGGAGCTCCAGAGGGCAGCCTGGCAACAGACACCAAAAAGGCCCTGTCTCACTGTCCTCTTCCCAATAACTGCCTGCGAGGCTGGTGGGCTTGAGAGAAGGGTCCCTTTGGATCCAGCCTCCCATCATGACCCATCCACCTCTTAACTTTAACTCACCTGAAGCAATCCAGGCGCAGGCTGAGTGCAAACCTCCCCGCCTGGTACTCCTGCCCATCCATGACGGACGTCACAAACTCTGTGTCCTCCACCAGGACCGCCAGTTCGCTGTCCCGTTTCCCCAGCAGGCTCCGGTCATTAATGTTGGCAGAACCTAATGATGGAAAGGGGGGGGGGGGGAGAAGGAGGCTGTGACTGTGAAACGCCAGAGAAGGGGTGCATTGGGGCAGGGGTCCGTGCAGAAAGAGCTCCTCACCAATTATGACAAGCCGGTCGTCAGCAATGAGCATCTTGCTGTGGATGTAGATGAGCTCCGTGAGAAGTTTCCCTCGAAGCTCACCGTGGGTCCGCAGACCACAGAAAGAGATGTAGTTCTTCCAGTCTTCCCCCACTTTTTGGAGATGGGGTGCGGGAGAGAGAAAAGACAAAGGGGCTTCTGTTGGAGGGAGGCTGTTGTTCCTCCACCTCCCAAATGCTAGGGATGGAAGCTCAAGAGCAATCAGGAAAGGGCACCACTGGGCATGTGAAGAGCACCCTCCCCCTCAGAAATGAGGGACACCAGCCAATATTTATTAAATTAAATTAAATCCCGCTTTGCTCCCAATGTGGGATCCAAAATGGCTTACAGTGGAAGTAGAGTTAAACTGGTGTTTAGCACAAAAATTTAAAAACCATTCAACTGACAATCCTTAAAAAAACAGCCTTAAAATGATTTTAAAACATGTTTACAATGTAGTAAAGTGAATCATCCGGCAGGCTCTATTAAAAATCCTTCTGGCACAGCCAATTGAAAGCCAAAGCCCTGTCTAAATGAAAAGGTCTTTGCCTTCTGGTGGAAAGGGAGCAGAGAGGGGCCAATGGAGCCTGCTGTGTTTGTGTTTGTGTGTGTGAGTTCCACAGTCCAGGAGCAGCCACCAAGAAGGCCCTGCCCTGGGACTGAAAGGAAGCCTCCCCCAAAGATCTTAAACTTGGGCACACTCAACATACACACACACACAGAGTATAAAGGTGTTGTTGGTTGGTTGGGGCAGTGACCCTTTTCTCTTCTTATCCATCCCAGTTTCTAAGCAATACACAGAGGGATCCCCACAGAATTCCAGGTGCAGTTTCAGGGCTGGAGGAGGGCATGTGGGTGGGTGTGGGGGGTGTTTGTGTGTCTCCCCAAGTGCCTCATTCCTTCCCTCTGAAACTTACTGACTGCGCTGAGGCGGCAAACGATGGAGGCTTCGCCGCGGCAGAGAGTCCTACAGAGGAGAGAGGAGAAAGACATGCCACAACAGGTCATCTGGGTTTGCTTCCTGCTTTCCTGCATCTCCCCCCCCCCCCGTCCCTCCCACCTCTTAACTTTATTTATTTATTGCATTTTTATCCTGCCTTCTGTTACTATTCCAGGCAGGTAACAAACACTAGTAGAAACAAAGTAGGAACAAGATAAATAAAAACAAATTAAGCCAAAGGAAGCCCATTAAAATCTTCACCTATCATTAAAATAATGACCGGAAGTAAATGCCAGAAAGGAATGTCGAGAAGCCCTCCCGCCTTCCCACATCCCCAGAGGTCCAGCCCAAATGTGTTCCATCATCTCCCACAAAAGGCCGCTCTCTCTGACCCTAAGGGAACAACTGGGGGGGGGGTCAAAGGAGATGGCAGTGGTGGCACCCCGTTCCAAGCCCATTGCCAGGGAGCACGTAAAACTAAAGGTGGCAAAATGGCTCTGCCCGCCTTGAGCCCCTGGGGCCTGGCAGAATTTGGCCCCTTTCCAGGGCAAGACAAGAAGTTAACTGCCCCCCCCCCAAAAAAAAAACCTTCCCCGGAATGCCAATTTTCAAGGAGGCTGCCCCTTTCTTAACATGGATGTTTAGCATTAAAAATAAACCAGAAATGGAATTCTGTCTGATCCTGGTTTTGTTTTGTTTTTTTGTTTTTCTCTCCCTGTGTTGCTGACCTCTTTTAGTGTCACAAGGCCCCCCAGAAAGTCCTGGGGCAGAAAACTGGTCCCCAATTCTGTCAGGAGTGCTCACTTTGGCTACAGAGGGAGATCAGTCTGAATTTAGGACTGTTGGGGATGACACTGAAAGCCCTCAACGTCTCGGGGCCTCAAGGCTTGAAGGAGCACCTCCACATGCATGCCTAGGGATTAAGGTTTGGGGAGTTCTCCTGTGTCCCCCAATGGTGGGCAAAATACATGGGGGGGGGACACACACATGGGAGCAGGGCCTTCTCTGCTGTGACACCCCCACTGTGGAATGTCCTCCCCTTTTTAGTAAATCTTTCGGGGCCTAGTTGATTTTATCCAACTTCTGCAGGTGCTCCAGTCGGCATTATTTTAAATAGTGTTGACTGATTTTACATCATCAGCTTGTAAACACTGGATGATTCATACATTTTTAGTTTTTTAAAATTATTGTTGTTTCTTGTCCTAGAATTATTTTCTTGTAGGTGGGGTATAAAGATTTTTTTGAGAGCCAGCATGGCATAGTGGTTTGAGCATTGGACTACGACTCTGGAGACTAGGGTTTATTTCCAGGCTCAGCCATGGAAACTCACTGGGTGACCTTGGACGCATCACACACTCTCAGCCTCATAGGAAGTCCAAGGCAAACCTCATCTGAACAAATCTTGCCAAGAAAACTCCATGATAGGTTTGGGTTGCCTTAAATTGGAAAAGACTTGGAGGCACACAGCAACAATAGTAAAATTTTCTGTTAATAACCACATAAATAATAAAGCTGAACCATGTGATCTCAGCCTGCTTTCCTAAACCTAAACCCTTGCTGACTGCACACGCCAACCCCTGGTGCAAACCTTGGCTGTTCCCCTTCTGATGTGTCTCAAAGCTGCTTCCTTTCACCACTGACACACACACACACACACACACACACACACACACACACACACACCTTCCAAACTCACCTGTAGGTAAAGTGCAAAATGGCTTGGATGGAGTTGCCGCCCCCCTGGGCAATGTCCCCTTCAAATCCAGGCAGAAGAGGGAGCAGCACATAAACGCGGAAGGGCTTCTTCTCACTGCGGAGCAGCAGGAGAACACCGAGGACGTTAGTGGGAGATGCCTCCGTGGGGCAAACAGTGGGTCCCGTCCCCCCTCCCCCCGTTAATTAATTAATTAAACTTATATGCTGCCTTTCTCACAATCTACAGTTAAAACAAATGAATATATAAAAGTAAAACAACAATTGAGCAGACAGCCATATTACAAATTTTAAGAGTTTGAAAAGGATGTTAAAACGTTTTTCAAAAAACAGAATGCACCCCAATTAAATGGCCTTCTGCATCAGACAGTCAAGGGCCCTTGCCTCCTGGAGGAAAGAGAGCCAAGAGGGGCCAATCTATCTGGCCATGGGAGGGAGGTCCGCAGCCTGGGGGCAGCCACCAAGAAGGCCCCGTCTCCTGAGGCCGGTGATGGTGGTGGACGGACTCAAGAGAGCCTAAAATTCAGGCTGGCTGTGGCTGAATTTATAGGGAAATAAAATCTTGAGAATCAGTGTGGCATAGTGGTTTGACTATGTTGCTGGACTACAACTCTGGACGCCAGGGTTTAAATTCCGGTGAAGACACGGAAACTCACTGAGTGGCCTTGAGCAAGTCCCACTCTCTCAGCCTCCGAGGAAGGCCATGGCAAACCCTCCCTGAACAAATCTGGCCAAGAAAACCCCATTATAGGTTCACCTTAGGGTTGCCGTACTTGAAGGCACACATCAACAAGAAGTCTTTCAAATCATCTGGAGCAAAGCCTGTATCTTCCCACATCAACAAAAGCTACATTTAGTGAAGATCAGAGCTTTAAAGAATTCAAAGATATAGCCATGTTAGTCTGTAGAATCAATATGTAGAGAGATCTTGTAGCACCTTTGAGATATTCCAGTTAGTCTCAAAGATCTCTCTACATAGAGCTTTACAGAGTTAGTTTTGGACTAAACATCCAGAGTCCGTCAACCAACATGGCTAGGAATCATACTGGGTGAGAAATTCTGGGACTTGTAGTCCAAAAAAAGTAACCGTCCTAAGCTCTCTTCCCGCCAATCAATTTTGCCAGCTGATTCTTCAGTGTTCCCAAAATATGTCCCTGGGGAGTGCATGGCACAGGTCTGGCAGGTGAAGCTCTGCCTCTGAGCATGAGCAGAATGCTCCCCCCCTCGTCACTGAGCGACCTTAGCTAGAACTCGGACCCGTTCTCCATCCCCGAGAAGCCAGAGCCAGCGGCCGACTGGACAGACCTGTGAGCGAGCAGCACTCGGTCGATGATGGCGTCCCCCACAGTGTTCAACACAGAGCGTCCGTCCGCACAGGTGATGAAGAACTGGTTCTGGGGCAGGAAAAACATCTCTGTGAGGCAACGCGAGGCGGTGGGCAGAAAGACAGAGGGAGCACCCATATGGGAAAAGGGGTCCAAGAAGAGCACACACACACACACACACACACCCCAAATCAAAGTTCCCCTGGCCTGGATTTATTTCCAGGATGAGTTTGCAAGGCTGTGGTCTGGTTCCCGGACATCTGAGTAAATGGAGAGTGCCTCCCGTGCTCCCTTCTGGGAATACATATCCCCTGGTTCCCTTGCACCAAAGTGGAGAGGGTGCCTTTGCTTGCAGCCCTGTCCCAGGCACCATTTCATTCGGAAGCTCCACATACGCATCTCCCACCCCTCAAATGTCCCTGCACAATCCCTCTTGCAAACTGGAATTCCACTCCTCCAAATCTCCTGTCCTCTTCCTGTTGGCCAGGCTCTCCTTTCAGCCCCCCTTGCCCCATGGCGACCCCCCTGCCCCCCACCTCGATGTACAGGTAATGGCGGCTGTTCCGGATGGCACTCAGGTAGGCGTTGTAGATGGAGCATTCATGGAGGCCAGCTGACCAGCGGTCCACGGAGCGTAAGACCTGAGGACAAGAGGAGGAGGAGGAGGAGGACATTATCTCAGCTGTGGGGATTTGCCCCCCTTCGGAGCAAGAGGGTCTCAGACTCACCTGGGGGGGGGGGGCAAAGAGGCCACTGCGGGCAGAGAAACCAGAGAAACAGCGAGAGAGGGCTGGGAATGGAAGGGAGGCTCCCAGGGACCCATGGCAGGTGTGGGGAGGGGGCTTCCCCCTCGTCCTCCCCCCCCCCCCCCGATCCAAGCACCTCCTAAAGTTTCTGCCATCTTTTAGAAACTGGCCTGCAGGAAGAGATGGTGCCATAGGGCATCTTCCATGCCACCTTGACCATCCAGAGCTTCCTTTGCCAACATGGCATTCCACCTCTGAGTGTAGGATCAACTCCCAGAACCAGTGATTGTTGTCTAGGGGAGGATGGGAGATGCAGTCCAAAACATCTGAGAAGGGGCCTCTACTTGGACAAGGGACTGTCCTCACCCACTAGGGCCACCAAGGAAGCTGCTGTGGGGGTCTCTCTGCCCCCTGGTTTTCCTGCCGCTCTCTCTCTCCCCCTCCCTCCCCTAACCCCCTTCCCCAGGGAAGACCCTTGAAATGCCTTCTGTGGGGAGGGGGCTCCCTTCTTCCCAACCTGCCCCCCTCTGCCCCTCTTCGCCCGGCCCGACTTCTCACCTGGACGCTGGCCTTCTGTGCACCAGGCACAACATAGGGGAGCCGTGGGGTCACCCGCGGAGACTTGGGGAGCAGGTGGGGATATTCGGGCCCTTTGTACTTGGCCTTCACGGTCTGTGGGGAGGAAAGGGGAAGAGGGGTGAGACTCCCCCCCCCAGATACCACCCAGGACGATCTGGGGCTTTGGGGGTGACATGGAGGAGAGTCTGAACTTCTGCAGGGACCCTTGAGGGTCATCTAGCCCACCCCTGAATCTGTGCTGAGCTTTAACAAATAGGAAAACTTTTTCCAAGGCGATGATATGGACAGTCCAGAGATATTTAAAAAGATTGATTTATGGTCAAGATCCCTCTGGCAAATTTAGTATTAAGCAGCTTTTTGTCCATCAAATAATTTCAAAATAAGAATTTAAAATCCTGCAGTTCAGCCTCAGCTGTGAGAAGGAGAGCATGAAAAAGTTACTATTTTGGACTAAACACCCTGAGACAGTCCTCCAACCCGCATGGCCAGGGGTGACCCTGAGTGGACATTTGGGGAGCTGTAGTCCAAAAACAACTGGCAAAAAGCAGATGAAAGAAATTAACAAATTAAAACCAGACAATGAAAATGAGTTTACAAAGTCTGAAACAATTTAAACAACCATAACGCATGGGCCCATTTCGACAGCCTCTTGCAAACATACCCACAGACCCTTGCAAACAGCACAGCGGCAACTGCCCTTTTTCTGGGGTCTGGGGGATGAGCATCTCCTGGAAGGAACAAGGGAGGTCTCTCCTCCGCCCCCACGATCCTATTCCCCCCAAAACCAGTTCTTTTAATTGGAAAAGTCTCCCTTTAGGGACTGCTGGGGAGGCAGTTCTGCCCATCTCCCACTCCCTCCTCATGCAATCTGGGCGCAGGGGGGCCCTGCCTTAAAAACCAGAAGCGACAAGGTGGGTGCGAGGGACATTTCCCAGTTAATTCTTTCCCCACCCCGAAGGGAACGTGGGCGGCGGAGTCATCCCTCATGTGGTGCTCCAGCTGTGCCCCCTCCCCTTTTTAAGGGGTCTGATTTGGGGATTGCAAACCTGTGGGGTCCCTCTCCTCCTCCCCCCATGCCTTTCCTCAACTCACCTTGGTGAAATTCCAGCGCTGGATAAAATGCCTGGCCAGGTCCCGGGCAGCTAGTCCATGGACGCCCACCCCCACGTCCCTCCATGGCATGCGGGGGGTCTCGCAGCGGTCAAGGAAATCTGTGCCAGGCCAATAGGGCCGCCAAAGGAGGACACAAGGCAGAGCCGTCGGCAAAAGGGGTGCGGGGGGCCTCCGCTCTTGCTCATTTCCCCCACTCCTTTCAGTGACTAAAGTAGCCTAAGCTGCATTTCCCCTCCATTTACCTCTCTGTTTATTAAGTTATTTATCTCCTATCCTGTCCTGCAAGATCTGAGGGTGGCATACAGGCAACACCCATTGAAGCAGTTCAAAAGGATGGCAAATAGTCTAAACCATCTGGAAGCACATTAAGCAAGTTCAAGCAGGCTGAAAAGGTTGAAACAGTTCACAATGACGTATCGAGATAAGTAAAGGGTGCCCAAAGGCTTTACCAAAAAGATGCATTTTCACTTGGCGATGGAGCAAAGTCAATGCAGGTGCTAAGAGGGCTACCAAGGAAAGGGCGTCCCATCAGCCCCAGGGAGTTGCAACAGAGAAGGCTATCTGCATTGCCACAAACCCGGGGGCGGGGGGGCGGGGGGGCTCCAGCAGATCTCAGTCCCCAGGCTGGCCATGCATTTGGGGAAAGAGGGGGGCATCCTCCCTCAGCGTCGGGCCCAAACTGGAAGCAGGGGTGTTGGTGGGTGGGCAGGTGGCCATGCCAGGAGAGCCTCCCTGGGGCCTGGAAAGTCCCTGCAAGGCTGGCATGATGGAGCCACTTGAGGGTATAAGATTACAGAGCTCAGAAAAGTCATTCATTTTGGAGGGACTAGAATTCCCAGAAGCCTTCAACTGGCATGGCCATGCTGACTGAGGAGTCAGGGGTCTGCAGACCCCTCCTTTTCCAAGCTCTCTGGGTCCTGAACGCTGATCCCTTTCCACAGCATCTTCTCCCTCCCATCTTTCCAGAACCTGAGAACTGGACCCAGGGCAGCAGAGGGAAGAAGCAGCGAGAGAGAGAGAGAGAGGCCAGCTTTTGGGGAAGGACCCTCTTCCACCCAGAAGGGCTTCTTTGTCACAAGCAGGGGAACATAAAATAATTTGGTCTGCTTTCCCTCCCAGCTCTCTCTGGGGACCCCCCACCCCAGGGACAGAGTTAAGGGGGGAATACAGGTGAGAAGGCTGGCGTCTCTGAAGCTGAGACCCTCCTGGCTCTATTCATCCCGCTTACCTTCAAAGGGCTTGTCCAGCTGCACCCAGTCCTTGGCAATGAGGTTGCTGTAGTCCTTGCCCAGCCAGAGGCGCTGGTTGGTGGTCAGGTCAATGGGGGTCTCCTTGTCCTCTGCAGATGGGGCTGACCCACCCTGAGCAAGAAACACTGGGGTCAGAGGGAGGAGGAGGTGGGGGGGGAGCTGGAAAGGGAGCCTCCAGCTATGGGCGAAAACGGGGGGCTCAGAGGAGGAGGAGATGATGAAGCAACCTTTCTCAGGCCAATAAAAGAGGAATACATGTGGCAATGTGAAGGCGGTCCAATTTCCCACCTCCTAGAAAAAGGGGGTACAGGGCTGTGGTGGTCAGAGGAGGAGAGGGGACCCCTCATTCCTTACCTTGGGTCCAAGACAGTCATCGCCGTCCAGGTCCGTGAGGCGATACTCGTGGGTGTCCCAGCGCCCATAGGCCAGGTCCAGCCCCCCCAGGAAGGCCACAGACTGGTCCACCACCACCAGCTTCTCGTGGTGGGCCCACAGGAAGACGATGGAGGAGACGTGGTCAGGGTGGCGCATGACCTGAGGGGCAGAAGAAGAGAGGCATTTGAGACACGGAAAGCAGACAAGCCTTGCCCAATCCTTGGGCACTCACATACCACACTTCACTTATTTTGATTTATAGTCCCCTTGAGACATCATTTGCAACCTGTGGGCCTTTCTTTGGTGGTTCGCATCACTTTGCTGGGTGCATGGACAGCCCCATACCAGGCAGATGGGATAGGATACACTTATCTCCCAGCCTACAGAAAAAAGACTGGGAGAGGGAAGGGATGGTGTTCTTTTTTAAAGGAAAAACAAAAGCCACACACGCTGAGAGGGTTGCCTGCTTTGGGGCACCTGATCATTCTGCCAATGGGTTCCTCTTGCCTTTAAGCCTCATTTCTAAAGGGACTTTCCCTCCATTACTGCTCTTAGCATGTGTGGGTCCTCTATAATGCTCACACACATGCCACACAGTTACGTGGTGGTTCCGCTACACACACACCCTTTTCGACCACCGACATTGCGCAGCTGATGGGTGTCCTGCCCATTGGGCACCTGCTGGCCGTCTCCTGGTGCCATGCTGGAATCAGGCCCAGGGGATGCTTTTGCAATCCCAAGGAATCAAGCGGCACACCAAAGTCAACAAGAAATAGTTGTGCACCATCCAAGAACGCGCACACCTGTGGAACTTTGCTTGTGCAAAAGTGAACTGAAGGTGGATCTTATGCCAAAAAAGTACCACTGCACGTGTAAGGGGACTTACTTAACGTTTGTGGGGAGTGCCAAGAGGATGCCGGCGTGTGTCTCAGCCACTTGGGGGGTGGCAGTGGGGCAGAGCGACAGAAGGGGGGGACTAGAGCAACGGTGCAAGTAACACATATTTGAACTTTAAAACAGTTCCACTATGGCTGTGGGGGGAGGTTTTTTGCCCCCTCCAGCTGCTCTGGCACACCCTGATTTCATGGGCATTTTTGGCCAGTTTGCAGCCTAAAAAAGAGGTCTGGGGGTGGGGAGGGGGTCCTGGGCAAATGCAGAGCCAGTTGCTGTCAGGAAGCTTACTGGGGGGTGAAAGCTTGGTTTGTTTATTTTATAACTTTGGTATGTTTTAAAAATAATAAAATAATATGATTTTATACAGTTTTAAACGTCACTATTTTAATTGTGTCAAGTTTTAACAGATTTCTTCTGTAAGCTGCCTTGGGTCTCACTCTGGGAGAAAGGCAGTATGTAAATAAAATAAAATAAAATAAATGTTGGGTGCCTTTGGGGACTTGGAACAGGTTCTGGGGAATGCGTTTGTTTGTGTGGTTTTTCAGGCATAGAAGTACACCACAAAATCACAGTTAATTTTTGGGGGGCTGCTGTCACAAAGAGTGACAGAGAGGCAGGTAGTTAGGGAGCAGAGAGAACAGAGGCCAGAGGAGGAACCTGAGGAGGGCTGGTGGGCCGCAGAGATGGAGAAGATGCAGACCCTTTATGTGACTTGGCTTCCCCTCATATTTCCTTGTTTCCTTTCCCTTTAATTTCTTGGATTCTTCTCCAATTGCTTTCCCCCCCTTCTCTTGGTAAGACCCCCTCCCCAAGAGTGTAGAGTGCAGTGGGGAGAAGAGACCCATTTTTCCAGGTACATATTAGAATGGACAGCCCATGCAAAGTTGGGGTGACTCTCACCTTGATGTTGGGGTGCAGGAGCATGAGGGCTCTCTTGCTGTAGTCGCTGTTGATGCCGAGGGCCAGTTCCACCTCCTTGAAGAGCAGGACGCAGACGTGGACCCCCTCCTCCTGGAAAAAGAGGAGGCAAGTGAAGCCAGTGGCCGGACGGACGGAGGGACAGGAGCCACCAGCCGAAAGGACAGCTTAGGGTGACCCTCCTGTCCCACCTGGCAGGGAAGGGAAAACCCTGCTAGGAGTCTGAATCCTCCTTTGTCTTGTTTTCACATGCAGCCACAAATACACTCGTCCCGCCACATTTTCGGCTTTGACTTTTGCAGATTTCATTATTGATGGATTTTATTAATATGTTCTCTTTAGGAATATATAGGTCCCCCAGTGTAACTCTATGGTCAACTTCAACCAAAAGTCGCACTGAAGGACCTAGAGATTCCTAGAGAGAACTCTCCGTTTGTATGCATTTGTAGCTCCTCCAGTCCAATTCTATGTCAATGTTTGGCAGATGTTGACCACAGAGTTGCACTGGAGGACCTAGAGATTCCTAGAGAGGTGTTCTCTCAGGCAAAAACAGTGGTTTTGTTATTTGCGGTTTTCCCACATTCACGGGGGTCCTGTGCCCCTAAACCCAGCAAATGTGGAGGGATGGGTGTAAGTCCAAAAGTTTTCTCTGTGTTGGAGAAACATAATGAGAGGCCTTTTTAAAAAATGCTTCTTCACACAAAGGGACTTTCTTTGCTAAAAATGTCTTTGCAGGAAAAGTCTTTTGGGAGTTTTGTGGAAAATATTCTTGGGGGTTTGTGTGGAAAACAGTGTATTTTCTGCAACCTCTTTACTATTTTTGTTCTCACATGCAAGAACAAATGATTTCCAAAGCTGTCCTGCTGCTAGACAATATTCGAAGAGGGTTTTTAGAGCGTTTCTGCATAATTTTCCATACTTTTCAGACATACTTTGTGAAAAATGTATTTGCACAACCCCTTGGTTTTATTTACAAAAAAAGTCTCCATTCTTTTTCCTACAGTAAAACGTGTATCATTGTGCAGGTGCAATGTTTTCTGTGCAATTTATTTTTGCAGAAATTCACAAAACCTGAACAATTTCCTTTATGGGCTTCCTTGAGGTATTGAGACACCATCTTTTTGCTTCAAGAAAAAGAATATCTGAGAAATATTCTTTGCAACGCTACTCACTGCTTTGTGTTTCAAGATGAGGTCCAGCCTCCACTCGTCCGACTGGGCCGGTCGCTTCATGTAGACCTCTGGGCTAAGCCTGCAGGAAAACGACCGAGCAAAAGAAGTACTGAAGTTAAAATTCAAGAGAGCAATGCCAATTACCTCTGTTATTGATGTTGGGGGTCACACAGTAGGAGGAGGACACCAAGGGCCAGCTCCCAAGTGGAAGCAACCCTGAGCCTGCTGGTCATTCTGGAAAGGAAGGCCTTTGCTGCTCTACCTTAAGTCCGGGCACAGAAGCCCCTCATGTATCTGAGGACCAGGCTGGCCTCCATAAGACACAACTGCCCCCTCCATAGCTGCCTGGAGGAGGACCAGAGAGGGGACAGCTCAAAAAGCAGCAACTGAAGGCTCTCCTCACGACTGGCTGGCGGCACCTCCATTCTGGGAATGCATCACCAGCTGGATTTCTGCCTTCCACTCAGCATGAAATAACCAGGAGAGCCACTGAATGCATGGCAGTATTGTTCCATGCTCTTCCAGAACCTTTCTAGATAGAGAAGCATTCAGAGCAGTTGCTTTTTTGGACTACAGCTCCCAGAATCCCCCAGCCAGCCTGGAAGTTTCTTCCTGGAGCTGTAGTCCCCCACCGCAATGGTTCCCAGCTCGCTTTTGCACTACAGTCCCTTCCTGCGATCGCCGGGGAACCAGCAACTGTAAGCATCTTCCCCGGCCATTCTCTCTCCATCACACCCTTGTGCCTGGAGAGACCCCCAAGCAGTGTCCCCTTAATCCTACCCCCCTTCATGAGCAGGGCTCCTCCAGCATGTGAGCTCAGACCCACAGGCAGCAAAGTCTTTGCACGGAGGATGCCAAGGTAGGGACAGGGAGGGCAATGCAGGGCTCCAGGGAGCCATCCAGCCCACCCCGAGGTGATGGGGGGACCTTCCATCCGGGCTGGGACTCACCACCAGTCAGTGATGAAGATCTCCTCCTCGGCTTGCATCAGAGCGTCCGCCACGGCAGCAAAGTACCCGGCCCCATTGACGAACCTGAACGGTCAAGAGAGAGAGAAGGGTGAGTGGGGAAGAGAGAGAAAGGGGGGAGCCATGCCAGCCCACCTGAGCCCCCTCACCAGCGGGCGGGAGTCTCTTTGCGAACGGGGACGAAGCTGTCGTGGCGGTGCAGCCGCAGGAAGTCTCGGCCTTTCCCCTCGGCCAGTTCGGTGATCTCCTGGCTCCACCAGAGCGCCTGCCGGTAGCTGCTGCACTTCAGGATGAGAGACCTGCAAGGACGGGGTGGGAGGAGGAGGAGGAGGAGGAATCACAGAGGGGCATGGGACCCCCAAGGGCCATCCAGCCCAGCCCCACTCTGCCAGTGTAGGAAAACACAGCCAAAACATCCCTGGGAGGTGGGCCGTCCAGCTTCCGTCTAAAGGCCTCCTCCCAGGAAGAAGGTCCACCACCTTCTGCGTGAAAAGCAGGGATGTATATCCTGTGAAAACCCATCTCAACACATTCACCCCTCCCACCCCAAAAAGGAAGGGGTCTCTGCCTGCTCTCCCCCACCCCCAGACTCCAAAGGCTTCTCCTTTTCCTTGCTCCAGTTTAAGGGACACCAATGGAAGGTGCAGCATTTGTGCATGTTGCAAAGCCACAGACGCCTCTTCCTTGAACCGGCACAGGGTTCAAGGAGGGGCAGCGGGGAAAGATGGGCAGGAGAAGAATTTTCTGGCCCCCAAATCTCTCTATGGCGCCTTTCCAAGCTAGACATTCCTTCCAGGGTGAGCAAATACCACCACCACCACCACCACCCCCCAGGGCAGAAAAATTTCTTGAAGGGAGATTTTGCATTCAGTACCAGTGTGCAGGGAAGCCTTGCTGCCTTTCCTTGCATGCCTCAAGCCGGGTTGGGACCACTGCATGTGAACAGAGGAGGTCTCAGCCCCCCTCCTCCAGTTGTTTCCTCTTTCTTGGAGTTTGCACCCCCCCAAAAGAAAAAGAACTGCTTTAATAGGCAAGAGAAGAGGGCATGACCCGGGGATCCTGACCTGCATGTGTTGTCGACGCGGACCCCGTACTTGGTTTCGGTGTGTTTCTTGCCGACTTGGATGCTGAAGCCGGTGTCAAAGAGCAGCACGAAGGAGATGGCCCCCGATTCGGGCTTCATATAGAGGAGGAAAGAGTCCTTCACCACCAGCCACCTAGCGGGAGTCAAGGGAGGCAGTGAGGAGCAATGGGCAGAGGTAGCCACAACCACAGTCCTCACCCTAACCCTAACCCCTCCTTTCCTTCACGGGGCCATATCTCCCCATATAGGCATGCCCAAACTCTGGGGCCTTTGAAAGAGGCCCTCCTCTCAGTCCAGGCATGTTTGGGGGAAGACGGGGGCTTTTCCGTGGCTGCCCCAAAGATCTGGAGGCTGGGTGGGCTCCCTCCTTGCTGCTATTCTCTGCCAAGTGAAGCCTTTTCTATCCCAGCAGACAATTGGGAACTGATTGTTTTATATGACCGCTTTTCTGTTTTAGTGCTTTATGGTTTCTAATCTCAGCTTTTAAATTAATGTTTCACACACACTGCATCTGCCCTGCAGAAATAATCCAGTTTGACATTACTTTAACTGCCATGTCGCAGTGCTATGGAATTCTGGGATTTGTAGTTTTGTGAGACATTTAGGCTTTTCTGTCAGAGAGCTCTGGGGCCACAACAAACTACAAACCTCAGAGTCCCACAGCATTGAGCCGTGGCAGTTAAAGCAGTGTCAACCTGGATTATTTCTGCAGTGCAGATGCAACCGCAGTGCAGTTTTAATTCTGCAGACAGTTTAATATTATTTGAATCTTAACATATTGTACATGTTCAACTATATGTGCTTTTTACTTGTACCTCTTTTTATTTTGCACTCCACCCTGAGTCCCATTCCGAGGGAAAAGGAGAGCTATAAACAAAAGGACCGATCAATCGATCGATCGATTAATCACAGCCTCCTGCAGGACTCACCTCTTTGACCAGCGGTAGCAGACCTGGTGGCGTCCAGCGCAGTTCAGGCCCTGGATGCGGTGCCCCCCGGAACGTTTCAGGATCATGCCCTCCCTGGATGTTGAGAGAGAAGAAGGAGAGGAGACCTGAAGGAGACAGGACTCGATCCTGGATGGAGGGGCCACTCACTGTGTTCTCCTCCGGAGGACAGAGAGGACTGTCCAAGACGGACGTGGTTCTCCAACAGGAAAGCTGCAGACATACAGAAGGCAGACAGAGCCCAGAATGCAGCAATGCAAGGGGCCAAGGGCTGCCCTTGAGAGAAAAGAGGACTTTCCACCCCTTGGGAATGTGGCATTGCAGCCAAACTCTCAGGGCCACGGGTTGACTCATCCTTTATCCTTTTGTAGGGCTTGTTGGGGGCAACGGGCTTCCACATTGTAAACCACTTAGAGCAGGGGTAGGCAACCTTTTTCCCCCTTTAAGGGCCAAGGAGGGACTTCAGCTCCCAGAAGCCTCAGCCATGTTGGCCTATAATAGTCCCATGTTGGCCAATAGCTCCTGGGATTCTGGGAGCTGAAGTCCCTCCTCGGCCCTTAAAGGGGAAAGGTTGCCTACCCCTGACTTAGAGAGTGCTTAGGGCAGTATAAAGCAGTATAGGAATCTAAGTGCTATTGCTATTGCTATTGCAGTTCGGCAGAGAAGAGCTGTTGCCCACCTCCCACCACCAGAAGAGGGGCAAGGGGGGCAGATATGGCTGGGCAAGGCAGGGTCGCAGTGGACAGCCCACAGAGACAATGGGCGCTGGGCACGGCTTGGCTCCCCCTCTTATCCCTAAAATGCTGCATCTCCACAGCTCTGGGGGTAATACAGAACTTCACTGGTGAGGGCGGGAATGGGGGGGGGGGGAGGTAATTTAGCCCCCCAAAAGCACGCAGGCCAGATATTATCTCCTTCCAAGTTCTGCAAAATGGGGGCCTCTCAGACAACAAGGGTCCAGCTTCACTCACAGGCCTTTGGATCCCAGGTCTGGGATGAAAGACAGCAGACTCACGTCCAGGAACTCTGTCTAATGGAAGATAAAGAGGAGGAGGAGGAGGAAGGAAAAGAGAATAAATAGATTAATGTTTGGGAAGGAGAGACCGAGGGGTCAGGATAATGACCCATGGCCTGGGAGGTGACAGAGGAGACTCACAGACCCCCCCCCTTTCCCCAATGGAGCAGGGAGAGCAAAAAGGGGATTGATTACCAGAGCGTGGTAGTTCCGATAGAAGCTGGACCCCAGCAAGGTATTGAGGTAGTTCTCCAGGTGTTTCTGGGGGGAAGCAAGTGGCGGGGGGGGGTTCAGGGCCTTCGTCCCCACATCTTCTTCCTCCTCCTCCTCCTCCCGCTGACCCCCAACCAGCCAGCCAGCCAGCCAGCCATCCTTTCCAGGACACGGGATGGGTTGCTCATTCCTCCTCATTTTGCCTCCCCATTCTGCAATGCCCCCACCCCCCACCCCCGTAAATGCCAGGGGTCCAAAACACCGTCCCACTTTCAAACCAAGGACTTGAGAGAGGACTGAAAAGCTGAAAGGCACGGGGCGGTCAATCTCACGACAACCAGAAGGCGGCACTCCGGCTTTGCCCCCCCCCCCGCCTTGCAAAAGACGCTGCTCTGCCCTTCCTCTCTTGCATGATTCCTCCATTGTCCTGTCTACACACATCTACACAAAACCACACACACACACACACACACACGGGAGAGAAAGCCACTGCCTCCTCACCTGTTTGCTGGAGGGGCGCCGGGACACCTCTCCTCCGTGGGGCAAAGACGGCAGTCCCAGGGTGGCCCCTCGCGGTGGGGGGCTCTGAAGAGAAAAGCTGTGGGGAAACAAGGGGGTCAGAGAGAGACCGGAGGGGCAACCACCGGACCCACAGCCGCCCCAAGACACAGAGTCCTGGAGGAAGCTGACTCTCTGTGGAAAGCCTTTGTCCCTCGGGGCAGATCCTGTCCAGGAGCCAGGGGGCAGTCCACCCCTCTCATGTGGGGCAGCCCTTGAAGAGGGTTCGGAAACTGGTCCAAAGGGCTTCGGGCTGGCTGCTAAGAACTGGGGCAGATACAGGAGCACACAACTCCCTGGTTGCAGCGGCTCCACTGGATGCCCCTCTCTCTGGGCACAATTAAAGCATCCATCCATGATGCCCTGCAAAGCCCTGCACAGCTCAGGTCCAGGCTGTGTCTCCCCACAGGAGCCTTCCCAAGACCCTCAGGAGGCCCCCCACCTTCACTGGCACAACTGGTGGGAGCACCGGAGACGGGGCCTTCTCAGTGGCTGCCCCAAAGCCGGGGGTCTCTGGAAGCCCAGCTCCTGTGATGACTGACCACAATGCCCTCTTCCCTCCTGCCCTTCTCTCGGTCCTGTTTTTATTCCAACAGGATCTTAGAACTGAAGGGTTTTATCTGGTGGTGAAGGGCTTTTAGAAGGGTCCTAGAGTTAGAAGAGATCCCCAGGGGCCATCCAGTCCAGCCCCCTTCAGCCATGCAAGAATATGCAATCCCAAACAGAGGGCTATCCACTCTCTCTTGCTGCAAAGAAGGACAGTCCTCCGCCTCCATTGAGGCAGCAGTACCGTATCTTCCGCTGTCGGACAGCTCTAACCCTCAGGAAGTTCCTCCTAACGTTGAGGTGGAACCCTTTCCCGCAGTTTGGGCTCTGCACTGTCCTAATTGATCTGGCAGAGTCCCTCTGCCCCCCTTTGCCCCCCTTTTGCCCAGCGATGCTCCTCTCTGTTTTGTTTTGGTTGGAAGGAAGCCATTGGGAAGCTTTGAGTGCTGAGATCTGGGCCAGTGAGTTGGGTGTCAGGGACCAAATGGGAGGTCCTCTCACTGGTCAGTCTGGAATGGCCGGCGGGCCAGGAGGGCACCCACAGCCACCTCCTTGGCTACTTTCGGGTTGTAGGGACACCCCCCCCCCCGCCATGCCAGCCATGGCCATTTGCATGTGCACAAAGCCATCCATCCAAATGCTCCTCTCTTCCAGAGCAGCTTTTGCAAATCCATCACTTGGAGGGACTTCAGTGGTCCAGCTTTGGGGGGGGGGGATTGCATCTACAAAGTCCTGGGCAATGACTCCCATAATCCCCCAATCAACACAGATACCAGTCATGTTGGTGGTGGGGGTTGGTGGATTTGGGGAGCTCAAGTCCAAAGCTGTGCTCCAGACCACAGTAACCCTTCCCAGAACTACTACTCTCAGCAAACCAAAAGCCCATTGGCCACACCAAGTGGAGGATAATGGGGACTGCAGTCCAACACACCCAAAGGGATCCAGGTTAGGGAAACCTGGTATAGATTAAGCCGAGCAAAGGATTATATTTAAATGTTCTGCAGGATTCCTTCTTGAGAAACTCATCGCCTTGTCTTTCATTTTTGCAATGGCAAATATATTGGATGCAAAATTCACAGAATCGTAAGAGCTGGAAGGGACCCTCAAGGGCCATCCAGTCCAACCCCCTTTTTCTGCCATGCAGGAACTCACTGTCAAAGCCCTCCTTGTGACTAGATGGCCGTCCAGCTTCTGCTGAAAAACAACCTCCAAAGAAGGAGGCTCCACCACTCTCTCAAACAGCTCTTACTGTCAGGAAATTAAAACAGACACATTTCCTTCTCAGTCTGAACCGTTACCAGAAAATAAAAATGTGAATGTTACATAATATTTTGGATTACAGAAAAAATATACATTTGTGTGTGTGTCTGTGAGAGAGAAACCCTGTTGAATGAATCACAGACTATGGATTTTTTAAAAATTAAAATGCGTATCAATCTAAAACTAACCCCTTAACCCCATGTTTAAATATTTGAAGGGAGGTCCTATTGAAGATGGAGCAAGCTTGTTTTCTGCTGCTCCAGAGAATGGGACACAATGGAGCCTCAATGGGTGCAAACTGCAGAAAAAGAGATTCCAGCTCAACATTAATAGGAAGAACTTCCTGACAATAAGGGCTGTTTGACAGAGGAACACACTCCTTCCTCAGAGATTTTGGTGGAGTCTCCTTCTTTGGAGGTCTTTAAGCAGAGGCTGTCAATGGGGATGCTTTGACTGGGAGTTCCTGCATGGCAGAATGGGGTTGGACTGGATGGCCCTTGGGGTCTCTTCCAACTCTAGGATTCTATGCTTCTACATAAATAACTTTGCAGATTCCAACAGAGTGAACATCCACATTGGCAAGTGTCTATCGTACATTCATTACTGGACTATCTGTCTCGGACCGGACTCCCCAGTGGGCCAGCAGAAACAGGTCCGTGGCTACCAAGCCCAGCCCTGGTTTGCCCCCCAAAACGCCCCCCGAGAGGAGGGCGACCCTTTCTTTCCTCACCGGGAGAGGGGGAGGAAGGTGAGGAGCACCCGGTGCCGGATCAGGTCCCGGTGGAGCTCCTGGAAGTGCCGGAACCTCTTCTTCATGGTCCAGGTGAACTCGCCGTGGGTCAGCCGCAGGGAGTAAAGCGTGCTCGGCCGCACCTGCCCAGGACAGAGAGAGAGAGAGAGAGAGAGAGAGTCATGCCAGGCCACTGTCCACCTCTTCCTCCCCCTCCAAACCCACCCAAGGCCCATGACCGGGGTGCCGGATTTCACCTTTGCAAGCATGCATTCCACCTTCTTGGGGAAATGGACGTTCCCAACAGGGCAGCCAGGATCGGGGCCTAGCTCCGTGTGCCAGTGACCGCTTGACCCTCCCCTCTTTGCCCCCTTTTCCTTTTTCTGTGGCTTTGGCCAGTGGCAGACACACACACACGCACACGCACACACATATATGAGAGATAGCGTTGCATAGTGGTTTGAGTGTTGGACTATGACTCTGGAGACCAGGATTCGATTCCCATTTCAGCCATGAAACCCAGTGGGCGACCTTGGTCAAGTCACACTCTCTCAGCCTCAGGGGGAAGGCCATGGCAAACCTCCTCTGAACAAATCTTGCCAAGAAAACCCCATCGCCATGAGTTGGAAATGACTTGAAGGCACACAACACACACAAGAGAGTTGTTGTAGTTGTGTGCCTCAGAGTCATTTCGGAGTTACGGTAATCCTAAGGCGACTCTATCATCAGGTTTTCTTGGCATGTTTCTTCCGAAGGGGTTTGCTACGGCCATCCTCTGAGGCTGAGAGAGTGTGACTTGCCCAAGGTCACCCAGTAGAGAGAGAGAGTCCTGTCTTTTTCCCTGTTAGAGGCTCAAGGTGCCTTACAGCAGTTAAAAACAAACATACCTAAAAACTCACAATATGCAAAAGTTTAAAATGTAATTTAAGTCTCAAGTAACTGAAAGATAAGCCATTGCAAGGAGAAGAGTGGAGAGGAAACCGGGGCCCTCCCTTGCGGTCAGCCTGTTCTGGCAAGCGTCCGAAAGAGGCATCCCTCTGCCTCCCTTGCAGAGATTGGGAGCCAGGAAGGGAGTGACGCAGACGCAGACGCAGACGCACACGCAGACGCACACCATGGGATTTGGAGTCCTACCACAAGCAAGCCACCGCTTTCTTTAATGAAAGCCACAGCGGAATTTGGGAGAGAGAGGGAGTCAGGCTGGAATGGGTTCTATCTGATTTACATTGCGTTTCTCTGCTGGCATTTCTCGGTTGTTTTTACGGCGTACTTCTTTCGTACTTGATTTTATTATGTAATCCTCAGAGAACGCTTTGTTCCATTAAGAAAGTGTAGTAAAATTGGGAAGAGCAAGAGAAGAAGAAGAAGAGGAGGAGGAGGAGGAGGAGGAGGATGGCAATGGCCGACCTCCTCTGATGAAGCTTGCCATGAAGCCCACACAATAGCTTTGCCTGAGGGCTGCTGTAAGTCGGAAATGACTTGAAGGCACACAACAACAACAACAACAACAGACTTTGGTAAACCATTGGTGAAGTGGTCAAATCCTGCTAGCGCCAGTGGAGTCCAGCGCCACGTCTTGAGCCAACTGAGAAAAAGGGCAAGCCTCTGCCGCTGCCTCTCCTTTGCTGAGTTAACTGAATGCAGAGCCACCTCTGCATTTTGAACTCCATTTGCAGCAACTGAAGTAAGCTGAGGACAAAGGCGGAAAGTGAGAAAAGGAGAGGGAAACCAGGGCATTTTAAAAGCAGCTGAGAAAGTGGGACAGCAGAGGAATAACTGGGACTATACCTGAAAAATCAGGACAGATGAAGGGGATGCGCTGGATACGGATGGCGGACAACAGGTGGGCCAGGTAGCTGACCACTGACTATTGAGACGATTGGTGTTGGGGAAAGGATCAATCTGTGCAGCTCAAGGGCAAAAACCTGTCAGCAAGGAGAATTGGTGCTTTTGGATCTGTTGGTGTGTTTGTGTGTCGGGCATGGAAGGGGCACAACCAACACATTTGCCTCTGCTCCATTTGCTGGGGTCAGTTTGTATGTGGACGGACCCCCGACCCCCCCCCCCTGGGCATAAGGGCTGGTCAGTGGCTCCTGGAGGGAACCGTCTGCCGGCCTGAGACTCCGGAGGGCCATGGAGGGCCTCCAAAACTTTTAGGAATTGGCCGCAGTGGGTTTTCCAGGGATGAGTTTTTTTGCTGATATTTATCTTCTGTCTTTTTAAATGCGATCTGTTCTAAATGCATTTAATTCTCTGGCAAGCGATATTATGTGCTACCAGAAACTTGTGTTTTTTCACTGTGTACATTTATCTATGCATTTGTTTTCAGTTTTGGGAGCTGATTTCAGTCCCCGTTTTGGAGAAAAACAGGACAGGAAGGAAACCAGATGTTGTTTCCCTTATTCCAGATGTTTTCCTGGACCATGCCAGCAGCCCAAGGCTTAGTCAACAGAAGGAGCCTCTTTTTCCTCCTGGAGCCTCTCCAGCAACGGGGGCTGTGGGAAACGTTAACACTTTTCAAAGTGACCGCTTGACCACAGAATCAGCTCAGCTTCCCCGGCCCCTGGGATGCTGTGCAGGGAGGGCATGGCAAAGCAGCCCTTCGCCTGCCATTGGGGACATCTGGGAGACATAGTTTGCCCCCCCCCCCCGTTTCCAACCCCAAACGGGACCCCCCAAAATCTTGGAAGAACAGAGGCAGGGGGATGGATCTGTGCCAGGCAGAGCACCACAAAGCATAGGAGGGAGCTTTTGGGGCCTGGAGGAGGGTCATCAGGACCCCTAAATTCCAAAGAAGGGGCAAAGGGCTCCTCAGGAGGACTGTGCAAAAGTCCCACAGACCACAAAGAAACAGAAGCGGGTGGATTCTGCCTGATTGATGGCCAGTGTGGGAAAAACATTGCACACTTGGGCAGGAAAAAACCTAAATGCCCAGTAAACTCTGGACGAGGAATGTCCCAGAGTCTCTGTTCCTAGCCCTACGCTCAGGTCTTGCAAAGTCACGGCCAAGTCTTCATCCGTCGATCTGCAGCGTGCCTCCCCTTCCCTCCCCATCATTGTCATCTTTTCCAGTGAGTCATCCCATAAAGCGGCCAAAGTGCCACGGCCTCAGTGGAGTCCTCTGGGCTTTTGGGAGATTTGCTCTTCAACCCATTCGTTTGTCTTTTCCCTGGCAATCCCTGGGATCTGCACAATTCTCCTCCGGAGCCACATTTCAAGAGAGCTGACTCCCTTCCTGTCCGCTGCCTTCTCTGTCCACTTTCCTATCCATGCCAGAAGTCAGAATGGTCCTGGCATTGGCATCCAGTGATGTATCTTTTGGCTTGACCATCCTGACCAGTTCCTTCCCAGCTGCCAAGTCTCAGTCTTCCTCTCATTTCTTGACTGCAACCTCCATTTTAATCAAAGTATAAGAAGTGCTCAGTTATTTCGACGTCCACTTTACAGTCCAGCTGTTGTTGTTGTTGTTGTTTTTGTGTCCCTTCGATTCATTTCCAACTTATGGCAACTGTGCCTTCTTCTGGAGCTGAGAGAGTGTGACTTGCCCAAAGTCACACAGTGGGCTCCCATGCTGGAGTGGGGATTTGAACCCTGGTCTCCCAAGGGTCCTACTCCCAACACTCAGACCACTATGCCACGCTGTTTCTCAGCTGTGGCCATTGATTTTGTTTCCTTAATGTGAAAAATATCCCTCCGTTTTCTTGTTATAGAAACTGGTCCCTGTAGGACACAGAGGACAACTTCAGCAGCTCTGGGGCTTTCTTTGGGGGGGCACATAAACTGCCCCAAAGACCCCACAAAATACACTGCAAAACAAAAGTTGCCAAGAGGTGTTGGAGGGGGGGAAACCACCGAATAGCGTTGGAGAAGAGTCTGTGGCCAATTTCTGCTCCTAGAGGCTTCCAGGGGAGGCAATGCACCGCTCCCTTGTTTTGGCCAGAAATAAAAACAGCCCGGGGGGGGGGGGTCTTGGGGGAGGCTTCCTGCTGTGCCCAGACCTGAAAGGCCACAAGGGTCAGCCATCTATCTGCCCACAGAGGCCGGCCGAGCTGAGGTTTGGTTTCGTCCCCCAAAATCTTGGCAGGTCAGGTCTGCCGGGTGGAAAACATGGAGGAGAAATGGAGGAACTAACTCACCGGAGTTTGGAAGTGACGCCAAGGCCAGCAGTGATTGCTCAAGGCAAGGAAAGAAAAGAGAAAGAGAAAGAGGGAGGACTTGTGCAGCAATTCTCTCAATGTCCAAAACAAGTTGTAAAAAGAAGAAGAAGAGGAGGGAAGGAAGGGAGGAAGGAAGGAGAATTGCATGAGCGGGGGGGGGGTGGCTCTTCTGCGGCCACATCTGGACCAGTGGGGTGGGAGATGCCCCTTTGGCTTCACAGGAGGAGGGGCAGGGCACCCTTTGGTCTTTGGGGGCAAGAGATGGGCACAGACCAGGCACCGGAGGCTGGAGGGGGGGGGTCCCATGGCCTCTGCTCCATCCTCCATCCTTCCTCCCCCAAAGGTCCACATCCAGGGGTAGGCAACCTTTTTTCCCCTTTAAGGGCCGAGGGACTTCAGCTCCCAGAATCCCAGGAGCTATTGGCCAACATGGGACTATTATAGGCCAAGATGGCTGAGGCTTCTGGGAGCTGAAGTCCCTCCTTGGCCCTTAAAGGGTCCACATCCTATGAGCAGGAGGGCCTGCTGGCAGCCCCAGCTACTGCCAAAGGGGTGATTTTGGGGGGCAAAGCATATCCAAGCAGGAGCAACATGCAGAAACAACATGCGCGGCCCAATTCCCAGGTGAGCCGCCGAGAACACGCTCTGAGTGCAAATGCCGGTGAGGCGAGCAAAAGGCAAAGGCGCCCCGTGGATCGGGGCTGGTGCATCCATTTACTCCTTTGGCACCAAACATAAACCCAGGCAAAAGCAGAAGTGGAAAGAAAATCCAGAAATGTTCGGCCGACGATGTGCTTGAGAAGGATTTCCCAAGTGTTGGGAAGCCCATGAGGAGAAAACCCCACAAAGCTGTATTTTCTGTGCAGGAATAATCTTGTTTTCCGCGTGCGTTTTTTAAACCTCTCCTTAAAAACCTTCAGTGAAGGACAGAGTCCCGTTCCCCCCCCCCCCCGCCGGCCGGCTTCCAACCAGTTGCTCCCCAAAACGCAGTTTAATATCTAGCAGAGGAGCCTCAGAGAAGCAGAGGGATAATCCAGGCATCAGAACCAGAACCAGCACCAGGGCCTCCAGAGCCAAGCGCCTCCCAAGCAAGCCTCGAATTCAGATCCCCAAACGTTTCAGGCTCTGCACAGAAAAGGGAAGGCTCTTCCAGCCCTTCAGAGGACATCTATCTGAGGCTCATTCCTCCTCCCGCTTTGCTCTTCTTCCTCCGATTATAATTAGCGGCAGAGACAGGCCTTGCAAACGGACGGACGGACGGACGGACGGACGGAAGCTCTGACTTTCTCCAAAGGATGTCTGCTCCCTTCCCTGACGGCTCTTGCTCTTGTTCTCCAAAATCAGGCCCCGGAAGGGCGCCAGGCGTTCTGGCTGGGGACTAACGAAGGGCTGCCTGCCGCCACACCGCAATTTAGGCCTTGCTTTCCCAAAACACAGAGCCCCCCCGCCCCCCCCGCCCCCGCTGCATGGGTGGTGTGTCCTCGGAGGACTGTTCTTCTCATGTGAGCTCAGTTCCAGGAGGAGCATGGTGTCCCTCCTCCTCCTCCTCCGCCTGCCTCCCCTCCTGGATCCCAAACGCCAGCCTTGAGAGGTGGGACCCCTCCCACGGCCCCCGGACACACAATGCCACTCACCTTGGAGCCGCTGGTGTACCTTTCGGCGCTCTCCACCCGCGCCACGACAGGCACCCCTTGGCGGAAGAGGCTTTGTCCCGGGGAGCGCAGGGGCCTTGGGCGGTAGATGGAGAGGAAGGGGTGCTCCTCACCTGTGGGGGGGTGGAGGTGGGGGGTGGGAGACAGGAGGAGACCAGGAGGGTCAGCTGCTGGAAAGGTCGGCCGGGCAGCCCCCTCCCCACCTGCCTGGCACTCATGCCCCCCCCACCCCGCGAGTGACCGACCTGGAGAGCCCCCATCCCGAAGGCCGTTGTTGTCGCTCTCGTCCGGATCCACCTGCAGCTCCAGGATGTCCAGGGTCTCCCCGCTGGGGAGGGGGCTCTCGGGGGTCAGCATGGCCTCCTGGGGGGGGGGGAAGAGGAAGAGAGAATGTGGGAGCCCCTCCTTGCAGGCCCCAAGGCCCCAGAGCCACAAGGAGGCCAATGCCACAGGGGCCACTGCCCCCCCACCCCCATTTTGGCCAGGAACCCAGGGGTCCTGGCAGCCCCCCTTCTGAGAGGAGACCCCCAGCCGCCCCCCCCCGCCGGTCAGTCCCCAGGGAGCAGGAGGGAGGTCCAGCCCACCTGACCCTCCCCTCCCTCCCTGGCCAGAGAGGAGGAGGGCCTGCTGGGACTGGGAGGCTGGCTGACCAGGGGCCCCGGCTGCAGGACGGACACGTTTGGCCGGACTGGCCAGTGGAGTGGAGGGGGCAGGGCAGGGAGTGGAAGGCCCCGGCCGGAGGGGACAAGGCCACTGCCCCGTGCAACCCCCCCACCCCCGCCATCGGTCAGTCAAGTGACCCCTTGCTTTGGCCCCTGCCCTTGCCCTTGCCCCCCTCTGGCCTTGCCTCCTCTCTCTCTCTCTCTCTCTCTCTTTCTGCTGGCAAGGGTTAGGGTCAAGGGGGCTCCTGAGGGCACAAGCCCGGCCTCTCAGGGGAGGAGGGGGGCTTCGGCCGCTTACTCCCTCCTTCGCCTGCTGGCCGCCCGACCGACTGACCGCCGCGCTCTCCCACCGGACTCCCGGACTCCCTCCTTGGAAGGAAGGAAGGAAGGAAGGAAGGAAGGAAGGAAGGAAGGAAGGAAGGAAGGAAGGGGTGCCCCGTAAGGTCCGAGCGGATTGACCGGAGACTCCAGGGAGGAGGAGGAGGAGGAGGGCTTTTCCCGGGGGAGGGTCCGGAGCCCCCCCCAAAAACCCAGCCCTTCGGGAGACCCCCTCCCTCCCTCCCTCCCTCCCTCCTTCTCCCCGCCGTTCCCGCGTCCTCTCCCTGCACGGGACGGGTCCACACGTGACGCGGGGCGCCCCGGGAAGAAAGACGCGTGTTTTCTGGGCGGAGGGGGGGGGGCGGAGAGGCGCTTGGGTTTCCTTTCGTGGCCGGCGAAGAGGAGCGCCCCCCCCGCGAGGAGGAGGAGGGGGCACGTGAGAAGGGAGGGCCCACTGACACGCGTCTCCCCTTCCTCGGCGGCGGCGGCGGCTTCTTACCTGGCGGCAGAAGGGAGCGGAGCGGAGCGGGGTCCGGGAAGGCGTCCGGCCGCTGGCTCGGTCAGTCTCTGCCCGCTCTTGGCTCTTCGGCCGCAGAAGGCGCGCCTCCCCTCTTCCTCCTCCTGAGCAGCAGCAGCAGCAGCAGCGCCGTCGTCGTCGTCGCCGTCGTTCCCCGGGGCATGGGCAGAGCGCCAGCCCTCCCCTCCCCTCCCCTCCCCTGCCAGCGCCGCCCTCTGGGCATGGGCAGAGCGCCTTTCTGGGACTCAAAGGGGGCGGGGCGGAAGGAGGGAGGGAGGGAGGGAGGGAGGGGTCCCTGCCTTGGCTCCTCCGTCAGAGTCAGTCCCAGATCCGAAGCAAGGAAGGAAGGAAGGAAGGAAGGAAGGAAGGAAGGAAGGAGGTACTCCGAGGGAGAGGGAGGGGGTCGTCATGGGGGGGGGGGCAGGGAGGGGCCCCCTCAGACCCGAGCGGAGACGGCGGGGGGGGGGTCAGGGGTGCTACAGGAGCAGCCCCAGAGCCTTAGCAGACGGGGGGGGGGGGGTGTCTCTCTCTTTGGGACCCCCTCCCTCTCCCTCCCCCCCGGAATCTGGTGCAGATGGGGGGGGGGCTCTTTCCCCAGGGGAAAAGGAGCAGCCCCCACCCCACCCCACCCACCCCTTTGGCTGGCGGGGTCTCTCCCTCTCTCTCTCCCCCCCCCCCATAATCCCCCTTTCCTCCCCAGGATGGGCTCCAGGCTCTTTCCCAGCTGTTTCCCGCGGGGGGGCAGGCGGAGCCGGCGGCGGCGGCGGAGGCAGAGGGAGGGCCAGGCGGAGGGAGACCCCCCCAGCCCAGGTGAGTAAGCCAGGAGGAGACCACCCTCCCTCCCTCCCTCCCTCCCTCCCTCCCCAGGAGACCTGCCTTCCCCCCCCCTTCTTTTTCTGAACCCCCTTTCCTTTCTCCCCCCCCAGGCTCTTCCTCCCCAGAGGCCCCAGGGCCCCGGTCCCGATCCACGCCGTCCACCAGCAGCGACTCCCAGGAGCGGCCCCAGAGCCCCGGCGGCGGCGGCGGCGGCGGAGGGGCAGCCTACTTCAGCGGCAAGGCCCGCGTCTCCTTCCGGCACCAGCTCGACTCCGAGAGGGACTCCACCACCTGAACCCGCACCTGGACCTGCGCCTGCACCTGGGAGGGGGCACCTCCAGAAGCTTTGGGGATCCCCCCCCCGCCCCGCAAAGGACAGGACTGGGCCCTTTGCAGGGAGAGGAGGGGGACAAGAGAGGACGCTTGGCTAGACTCCCCCCAACTCCAACCCCAAAGTCAGTTGTGGGGAGAAATGGGCTTTGTGTAAAGCCAGATAGATAGCTGCAGGGAGAAAAGGGGGGGGGGGCTCTATATAGGCTTATTGGCAAAACAGGCTTCAGGCTTTGGTCCCAATCCGCTCACCCCAGCAGTTGTGTAACAATAAAGGCAGCACCACGTATTGGGAGCCCTGCGCAGATCGCGCCTTTTTTCACCCCCCACGGTGGTCTGGCTTTTGCAAGGGGGAGGGGAAGGGGTCCACAATTGGGAAAGGTGTGCATGGGAGGGGGGCGTGGAGGCACAGAGTCTGTGCCACACAGGCGGGGGGGGGGGCAATGGCTGGCGTCTCTGGGAGGTGCCTGTCTGGAAGCAACTTCGGAGCTGGCGCACGGCCCAGAGGGGGAGGAAGAGGCAGAGGCAGGCTGGAGCAGGAACAAGGGAGCCCCCCCCAAAACCTACAGCCGCACCCCATTACTCAAGATTTCCCTGGAGAAGGGAGGGGCAAGAAGAGCAAGGCCCACGCTGTGCCCCCCACCCCACCCCACCCCACCCCAAATGCTTACCAAGGGAGGCTGGGGGGCAGCCTTGAGTGCTGGGCGTCTCCTCCTCATCTCTCCCACTGAGACCCACAATCTGGGCGTGAAGAAACCACAAGGGAGTGGCAACAACCACAACAGCCCTGCATGGTCTGACAGCAGGGGATGGTGGACCTCAAAGCCCCCCTATTGGGCACCAGGAGAGTGGAGGGGACAGGGGGAGAGTGGAGGGGACGGGGGGCACTGGGCCCCAGTCCTGCCCCCCAAGAAGGGCCCTTTCCCTCTCCAAGAAAACTCAGCGCCATTCAAGAACTGGTGTTCCCACAGAGCAAGGGGGGGGGGGGAATCCAACCAGCTGAACCAGATGCATGCCCCCTCCCTCTTTGTGGCCCCTCTGGCCCTGCCAGCCCCCCCCCAACGCAGGAGTCAAGAGAGGAAGAAGGAACACACACTCCCATTTTGACTCCCATCTTTTAATACCACCTTACTAAACCTGGCTAAAAAAACCAACAACGGAATGGCTCCCTGCGACAGGCGTGATTCACAACAATAACAACTATAATATTACACAAGAGGGTTCTACTGCTGAGCGGTGTGGACTTCCCTCCGCAGATCGGACCCAGCTCCTTCTTCAGAGGTGGGAGAAGCGGGGCAGCTCGTTGCCCAGGATGACCTTTCGCTCCACGCCGTCTTTCGTGATGGCCGCCAGGCGGATCACGCCGCCGCTGGAGCCGTCCCGATCCATGGCCAGGGAGAGGGCTGCGGGAAAGAGAGGAAAGGAGGGTGGTCAGGCTGCTGAGACAGGAGGGGACCCTCCAAATGACCAGGATCTGGACCCCCAAAGAAATTGGGGTCCTGCTGCAGAGGGAGGGCCCCTCATGTACCTTTTGGGGGGTGCTTTCCTTACCATTGGCAGTGAAGGCCAAACACTCCTCCTTGCTCATCCCAGGCTTGTAGGAGGCATCAACATAGCCGTAGATGTAGGAGCTGCCGGAGCCCCCGATTGAGAAGGGCTGCCGGACCATCATGCCCCCCATGGGGACAGAGTAAACCTGGGATTATTACAGGGGGAAGGAAGGGAAGAACACACAGAAGATGAGACCAAGAGATCCGCTCAAGGGTTTCTTGGCTGGGGGAGGAATAGAGTGTCCAGCAGTTGGACGTGGGCTGCAGCGTCCCCCCCTCCCCCAGAGAAGCCCCTGCCAGGGGCTCAGAAGCAGTGGGGGGAATAGGGGTGGGCTACTTGCTTTCCCTCCCCCTCCCTCCAACTCACCTGCCCTCCTTTGCGCTTGTCCCAGCCGGCCACCAGGATCCCGGCCGTGAGGTCCTCTCGGTATCGGTAGCACATCTCCTTGAAGAGGTTGGCTGCCGTATGCACCAGAGGCCTCTCATCCAGTTCAATGCTGGAGAAGAAATGGGGAAGAGAGGGGTGAAGAGGAAGAGTGTGGGTCACCCCAAGAACAAGACCGTGATTGTGAGTTCCTGCATGGCAGGGGGATTGGACTGGATGGCCCTTGGGGTCTCTTCCACCTCTATGATTCTAAAACCACCGCCAGCCCCAACAGGCTGCAGGTGGAAAAGAGTGCCCCCCGTGCCTTTGTCCTAAGTTCCCATCTGCCTTTGGAGCAGATCGAGGCATCATGGGCGCTGCAGGGGAGACTATCTGGAGGGCCCAATGCCCCCTCCCCATTGCTCTTCTTTATCCCCTTTTATATATTTTGCCCCTAAAGCCCCAGGTTCCTTGGCTCTTTCCACCATGCAAAGAACCCCACTCTCCCTGCAACTTCATTGCAAGAAATCAGCCTTCCCTAAACTGCAGGGATTATTTCAAAATCCAAATGAGTCAGTCTCTGGATTTTTCCAGCCCAGCCCATGCAAGCCCAGGGCTTAAGCGGCGTTTCTGTTCTGGAGCTGTTTATCTCAGGGAACATAAAAAGGAAGAAGAGGAGTGAGGAAGCACAGCGGCAGAGACAGAGGCTTCTCACAACCCTGGCTTGCAGATTAGATGCCTCTTCCCTTCACCCCAATTTTCCAGGAGTCTGTTTGGGTAAAAAAAAGACGAGGAGGAAGCTCAGGGAAAAGGGAGTCTTGTAGCACTGTTTTAAGACTTTAGGGGGAAAACTGCTTTATCAGGTGGTTTTGTGGGTTAGACCACTTCTGCAAAAGCAGTGATAGAGCAATCGTGCCAGCTGAAGAACCAGGTATTTTCCATCCTTGCAATGCAGGCCTTTTGAAGGTGGCCGCAGGGGAGTTTAACTGGCACAACAATTTTGAGAACAAACAGGAACAAACAAGTACAGCTAAAGACACGAAGGCCCGGGAAGGCAATTTAAAAATTAGGGAAACACCCTTTTTTCCCCCAGTGGAAAATTTAGCAATGTTGAGAAATGTAAAAAAAAAGAAAGAAAAAGAAAGTCAGATGAAATATTTCCTTTTTTGGAATGACTGCAGTGCTTTTCCAGGCAAAGTTCTCACTCGGCTACCAGGGATTTTAAGGACATCTATAGATTTGGACAAACATAATTCATGGGCAAACATCATCATTATCATTATCATTATTATTTCTATCCTGCCTTTTTCCCAGATTGGAACTCAAAGTGATACCCAAAATGGCAGGGCGCTGGCTTACAATGGTTAAAATAGATTGTTGAAAACTGCAGAGATACATTGACGTTCAAGAGGTGTTTCTGCCTCCATCCACATGGAAGAGCAAAAGGGGCCTTAATTATTGCAGCAGTAATAGCGCTCTGAAAAATTCATTGCTTCCAGTGCTGACTCAGACTCTGTGTCCAAATACGGCACTAGCCTGGTCCTGGCAATTGTGTGAGATTGTTTCTGTCCAGCTAATACACTTCATTTTATTACAAGGCTGGTGGCTTTGTTTTTATTTTGCTGCTTCTCACGTGGCAAAAGTCTCTCCCCTAGAAATCCAGATTTTCCCTAAAAAATAGGAGTGGGTGGATGAGAACTCCTCTCTACACCCATGGCTTCAAAATTTCCAATTTTTTACATCTTTATATGACATGACCTGGGAGGCATTATAAAATTCCAAACAACAAGTTCACCTCCTTCCTGACTCTGTTTACAGAGTTCTGAAACAACAGCTGGGGACTTCAGGCAAAACCACCGATGCATCTGAGGAGGCAGAAGAGTTCATGCCATCAACTTCTTTCTTTCAGTTAGTCTTAAAGATGCTACAAAATCCCTTTGCCAACAGATATTCCAGATGAACATGGCAATGTCTTTGAATTCCACCCAATAAGATTTTGACAGATTTTTTTAAAATGTCAGAAGATGGTGCTGTAACTTTTAGGCACCCCCCCCCCCACTGAACAGCTGGGAAATGGCAAGAAGTTGTGTGTGGGGGGGGGGTGGAAGAGGATCCTTGCCACTACAATCTTTAAAAGAGCCCCAAAGAAGCAGGCTCAACCCCCACATACTTTCTGGTCTGGTCTGGCTTTTCTCCCTACCCAGTTGCCAACTAAGATTCCCACCATCAGGGGCCAAAGGACAACAGCTCTTCCCACTTTATTGCTTCCCCTCGCCTGCCCCGCATCCCCTAGAGGCAGATGGCACCCTCCCTGTTGTTGTTGTTATTATTATTATTATTATTATTATTATTATTTCTAAAGCACTGTCAATATACTCAGCGCTGTACAGAGAGAAATCAACATAAAATCGAATAAAAACCTGCCAGAGGTGTACAATCTAATACAGGGGTTGGCAACCTACGGCCCACGGGCCGGGGCCGGCCCCCCCAAGGCCTTTGGACCGACCCCTGCCACCAACCCCCGCCGCTGCCGCGCACATCACGGCTGCCATTTTCCCCAAAAAATTCATTTGCGCATGCGCAGTACTCGGCGGCAGTGGTGGTCGGCGGAGGCTGTGCACGCACGCATGAGCACATGCACCGCCATTCCCCCCCCCCCGGCCTGCTGCAGACCTGGAGGCCAGCGGACCGGCCCCAGGAAAGAAAAACTTGCCGACCCCTGATCTAATACAAACAGGTAAAATAATAAAAGTCAATTAAAACAAAAAACAATACAACAATTAATTAATTAACAACATCCATTGTCTACCCAAATGACAGAAAAGTATATGTAAATGTATATCAAACAGTGTCTGGGAATGCCTCCCTGAACAAGGTGGTCTTTAACTCAGATTTAAAACCCTGCCAAAAGGTTCCAACTTTCTCCCTGTTTCTAAAGTCAAGAGAGCTCCCCTTCATGTCTGTTGCCTGGTCAGCGGAGATGGCATTCTGGGTACATGCTGGGTGCCACCAGGACCCTCCTTCAAAAGGCCCCCCTCCTCCGTACCTGTGGAAGCCTAGCTGGTATGTGACGGCATCTGCGATGGCCTGGGTATCAGCGGCTGAGCCTGATCGGCAACAGAAAATGTGGTCGTGGATCTGGGTCAGCTTGTCTGTCACTCGGTTGGCAATGTAGGAACTGCAAGAGGCAGCAGAAAGAAGCATCAGCTTGGGAGCCCCATGAGTGGCTTCAGACTGGCTGGACTTGAGGGGAATGGGGGACCAGAGAGGGCCTGGGCAGCCACTGAACACCCTTGGCGCAAGGTTGCCCCACACCTGGTCAAGCATCAGGAGAAGGAGCCACGTGATGTTTGCCATTTCCTCCTGCTAGGAGTTTCCCACAATTCCTCTTGCTGGGTTGACACAGAGGTCAAGGTCCAAATGAGGCTCCCAGGCCCTCCCACCAGACAAGGGCAGCCAGCCCTGCTGTGTCCTCTTCAGCCCCACCTCACTCACCCTGTGGTGGTCCTGGAGTCGGCGCCAATGACGACCCCTCCGTCAAACTCCACGGCCATGATGGTCGTCTGAGAGAGAAGGAGGAAGAGTCAGGAGGAAACAAAGGCTTTCTGAGCAGCAGAGTTGTGTGTGGTGTGTATGTGTGTCTTCTGGAGCCCACCAGCTCTGGCTCTCCCTGTTCTTGCCACCTACGGTGGGAAACGTCTGGTGGGTTCACGGGAACCCAGCAGAGCCCTGAATGTGGTCAGATCCAAAGGTGGCTTCTCTGGTCCAGCACGCCCTTCGCCCCATGGCCAGCCAGAGGTCATCTCACAGCAAGCAGGGAAGGTCCTGGGAGAGGTTGGGCCTCCTGGCCTCCCTCCCATACTTGCTCCTCAGAACCCTGGGCCTCCCTCCTTCCCTCCAGCAAGTATGTCTGCACTGCCCCCCCTCAAAAACCACTCACCTTTGGCTGACCCTCTTAGTCCCCACCCCAGGAGCAAGCAGCATTTGCCTCCATTTGCTCCATCTGCTCCTCTCCCAGGACCTTCCCTGCTGACATCTCTTGGCAGAAGGAGACAGGCCCAACTTTTCCTTCCTGCCCTTGAAACGCTGCCTTGGAGGCGAGAGAAGGGGGCACAGAAACCCCCAAATGGCTGCTGGTGAAAGGCAGCAGCTACTACCTGGGCTGCTCCACAAGGCAAGAGGCCCTCTCCTAGCCCTTCTCCCGGATCAGAACGGAACGGAACTGGGGGGGGGGGGGCAGTGCCTCAAGGCCATTCCTCTCGCCTTAGTCCCTTCCTGGCTTTGGGGGGGGAGGGGGGCTTATGGGCATCACTTGGGGGTCTGCCCCCGCCCCCAGGACAGTAGTAGGGCGCCTGGGCCCCCCCCCAGAGGCTCCTGGCCTGCAACCCTCCAGCCAGCAGCCAGGCACGATGGGAGATGTAATCCCCAAACACCTGGAGTTCACCGGCCTACCCCGCAGGGCTGTTGGCAAGCATTACAGAGACCTGCGAGGCCTGGGCCTCCCTGGGGAAAGGCTGGACTTCCGCAAGAGGAGCAGCGTCCCACACTTGCGCCTCTCTCAGACGCCGTGGACTCCAACTCCCAGCATCCCTGGGCCTTTGAAGTCAAAGGGGGAAAGGGGCCTCGCAGTGGGCCACTCGGACTGCAGCTCCCAGCACTCATCCCCCCGGAAGGAAGCCGCAGAGCAGTCCGCGCCCGCCGCCCTCCTCGGGGAACGGCCTCCCGGCTCCCGGCCCCTTACCCCGGTGGTCTCCGCCTGCTGGGTCCACTCCGGGCAGCCCCCCGCCAGACCCAGACCCAGACCCAGACCCGGCGCCGGCCCGCCTCCCAACATCATCGCCGCTGCTGCCGCCATCTTGGGTCAGCGCTGTCGCAAAAACGCCGAGCCACACCGCTGGGGGCGGACGCGCTTTACGGCGCCACAGAGCTACTACGAATTACAGAGTTGGGAGGAGCGCATGCGCAGAGGAGGCTGTCTCTTTGATTCACTCCCTCTGCGCCCGCCCGCTGCGGGTTTTAGTGCGAACCTCGAGGCCCTTCTCCAAGGCGCCGGCTCTTGTTTTGCCGAAGAGGCGCGGGCCCAGGGCTGGATTAACCGTTAAAAATAACAAGGCGGTGCGTCACTCTTTCCCTTTTCCATAGGCAGTCCGTGGTCACCTGACCGGCTCCCCTCTCGCTTCCTCTCTGAAGTCCTAGAGCGGCGCTGCTTTCGCAGGGAGCTCAGGGCGTCATCCGGGGCTCTCCTGTTGGCTGGGCGGGCGGAGGCGGAAGTGCGTCGCCCCCGGAGGCGGCGGCGGCCATTATGGTTGTTGTTGTCGTTGCTGCTGCGGCTGTTCAAACGCGGCGGGAGGGCGGGCCACAACGGCCCTGCAGTGTAGGCCGGGACTTATCGCGACAGCCCTGCAGTGCAGGCCGCCGCCGCCGCCTTCGCGTACCCTTTTCACCCCTCGGTTGCTGGGCTGTCCAGGGATGATGGGAGGTGCAGTCCAAAACCATCTATAGGCCGGAGCAGCGGGCTGGGCAGGCAGGCAGGAGCGCTGCGCCTTCGGGCCGTGGTTCTTTGTTCTGAGGGGAATTGCCACCCTTGCCTTCCCTGAGGCTGAGAGAGCGTGACTCGCCAGCGTCGCTCAGTGGGTTTGCTGTGGCCCAGCGGGGACTCGAACCCTGGTCTCCTGCGGTCCTGGCCCAACGCACAGACCACCACTGCCTCCCCCGCCTCTCGAGGCAAAGCTGCCGGGGGATTCCTGGCAAGGCTTGCTCAGCGGGGGTTTGCCTTTGCCTTCCTCTGAGGCTGAGAGAGTGTGACTTGCCCAAGGTCACCCTGCGGTTCCCATGATCTTCAGAGTGTAGTCCAAAGCTAAAGCCACACAGAAGCCCCGCCCCTTTGGGCAGAAAGAGATTCTGGCTCAAGAGCCGGACAGAGCTGTTGGCGGCCAGCTCCTTCTGCAAGGGCCAGCCGGCCTGGGTCCTCTGGGCCCCTGCTGCTCCTTCTCTTGGGCTGTTGGGAGACGAGAGTGTGTGTTTTCGCGTGTAAGCCGCGCCGGTTGTGCTACACAGAGAGGCGGGATGCAAATTACTATTAGTAGTAGTAGTAGTATTCTTCTTCTGGCTGCCAGAGCCAAGCCACTGACCCAGGAGGCCCCCTTTGCCCTCCAGATAAACTCTGCAAGACATCACCTGCACCTCAAACAGACTCTCCTGGGCTAAAACGTGCCGCTTATCAGGTTGTCAGTATCATCATCATCATAAACAGCAGCGACGGCAGCCTATTCATCTCATTCATTCAAAACGCAATCCCAGGCATGGTGCCTACTCTGGAGTAAATCCCATGGCGTTCAGTTGCAGCTAGTGACTGCACAGGATGGAAGCCAAGGCTCAGCATGAGGCCCTGCCTTTGCCCCTGGCAACTGAAACACTCAAAAGGAGAAGGAGCGACATGCTGCCTTGGCCTGCCCCCTCCCCTTTAACTCTGGCACCACTGTGCCATGGGGGGGGGGGGGGCAGGGCAGGAAAGGGTGTGTGTGGATGCTGGAGCTGCTGCTCCTGGGCCAGTGGATGATAGAAATCAGCGGCAGCGGGAGGCGTCAGATCCGGAAGTGGGATGAAATATGATAAGAAATATGAGGAGATGTGGTGATGGAGTAGAGAAGTAATGATGTGGTGGAATAGCCATACAGAGAAATACATAGAAATCGAAAGGGAGGGTGGTAATCCGAATGTAATGCAAACCGGGGAACAGATGGGACTAGAGCAGAGGCAATTGGCAACTTTATGACCTTGTTTCCTTCCAAAGACAAGGCTTTGATGGCAAGTAAGATAACACCTTTCTTTCCTGGGACAGATGCTGCAAATGGGGAAGCTGGGGAAATGCGGAAACTTGATGTGTTTCAAAGAGCACTGACCATGAGCTGGAAAAGGAGGGGCTGGAGGGAAAAGCCTAAAAGGGTGAATCTTCTGGGGGAAATCACATCTGACACTTAACACATCTATGGTGCATCTCTATCCAAAGAATCCAAAATAGAGCTGTAGTACTTTTATCACTGCCATGCTGTCCTGGTTCTTGAGGTTTGAATCCACTAAACATGGCAGGAGGCCACCTGCCATTTGGGTAATGTGCAAAGGAGAGGAGGCACAGGCCTGGCACACCACTTCCTTGCCCCAAGTCCCTTGGCACCGCCATCTCTCCTCTCCTTCCTGGCTTTCTGGTGAACCAGGGCTTGGACTAGATTGCCTTTGGGGCTGCCTTCCAGCTCTTCTGTGATTCTGAGCACAATACACACGCAAGCCCCTTTGTGTTGAGCCTGTGAGCCCTGATCCAGATGGGAAGTGTGCAGACTGTGCAGAAGCCAGCCTTGCTGCTCTTCCTGAGCTTTGTCTCCTTGCCTATCTGCTTGCCTGTGAAACAATCCACAGAGCCCCCAAACCCAGCAGCGTACTTGGAGTAGGGCTTATCCTGAGGACAAACTTGACCATAATGCCAGTCCCACGTTTACTCTGTTTCCCAGCCCATGATCACTGGCCTCTTGCACTTTCTGGAGAGGCCTTGTTAAAATGTTGTGAGTCCAGTTTGCCACCAACATTGCTATCCTTTGTGGTCCTTGGTCCATAGAAGTCATGTGTGTGCGTGTGACTCTTCTGCACATGTAGGATTCACCTGTGCATGAACCCTAATCTTTTCACACGACCCTATGGCAATATTTCCGGAGGTGATGAAAGGGTTGGACAATTACAGTTCCCTTGTATTTGCCTTTATTCCTCTCCCCCCCCCCGCCCAGAAAAGCCTCCACCCCCTTTTTTCATGGGGGACTCATAAAGTTGCAAGCCCAGCTGTCCTTTGAAAGGAGAAAACATCTAATAAGAACAGTGGCACCCTGAAAATTGGAAAATGCCAAACAAGTGACCAGTAGAGGGAGAAGCGGAGTCAGTTTACTTCTTTTCGTCTCGGTAAAAATGATGCCATTCTCCAAAACGTTTGCCTCACTGCCTCTGAGTTTATACCTGAACCGGGAACTGCGCAGCTGCTGCCCTGTGATGAAGTCAGTGTCTATCTGTTCCAGGACAGAAGTGGGCCTCTCATGCCTGATGGTCAGGTGCTGGTTGCCTCACAGGACCTCATCGGTCTCAGGCCTGGGATAGCCCTCTGGAGTGGATCCCCAGAGCTGAACTTGCAAAGGAAGGGATGTGCCTGGCTCTGCTCCGTCAGAAGGAATGCCACTTGGCCAACGCAGAGAGCCGTCCTGCTGGGTTCAGGGCAGATCCAGCATCCCGTGGGTGGCATACACCTCCTGGGTGACATTGTAGACCCGGCCAATGCTCTGGACAGTGGCCAGGAGGACGGCCCGGGCCAGGTGCTCCTCCTCAGCGCAGATGACTCGGTAGAGCTCCCGATGGGAAGGCAGTGCCAGGAAGGCCAGAGCGGCCGCCTGCCGCACCCACCAGCTGTGGTAGGGGGCCAGGGCCTCCCGGTAGGCATCTGCACACATCTGGGAAGGGTCTCCACTTGCCTCCTCGCTGGCCCCCAGTTTGTGCAGGAAGAGCTGCAGCCACTTCAAGGCCCGGTGAAGGCGCAGCAGGGTCCGGCAGCCGGAGGGGGGTTGGCCAGGCGGCAGGGAGTGGAAGCCCACCAGCCCCCTGGACAGCTCAAAGCCCACCATAGCCTGGAGGGTGCGGTAGTGAGGCCTGTGCCGGCCCTGCTGGTGTTGCTCCATAATGGAGATCTTACTCCGAGTCTCCCGAGAGATCAAGCCAAAAGCCGCCCCCAGCGAGTCCATGAACCTGCAAAGAGGAGAGGGGCATCAGGGGTCAGGACTGGCTGGACAGAGGCCTGCAGGAGTCCCCCAACTGCTTCTGAAGCAGGAATCTTAAACAGCCGGAAAACCCACCTGGGTCACTTTTTCAGCCAGGGCTTGGACACCCGCTAGTGTCCAACAATCTTTGTTGTTCTTTGTTGCTGTGTCGTTTCTGACTTATGGTGACTCTAAGACAAACCTATCATGGGATTGTCTTGGCAAAATTTGTTCAGAGGAGGTTTGCCATTGTCTTCCCCTGGGGCTGAGAGTGTGTGACTCACCCAAGGTCACCCAGTGGGTTTCATAGCCCAGCTGGGATTTGAACCCTGGTCCATAGTCATAATCCAACACTCAAACCGCTACGCCACTCTGGCTTTTATCCAACAACCAAATCTGCCCCAATTAAGTGGGTTTTTATTAAACCAAAAAGGACTGGGGGGGACTGCCATGGTCCAGGGAAGTCTCAGTGAACTGGAAGAACTGGATGGGGGGGGGGGAAGAAGGGAGGAAAGTTCATAGAGCCTCCCCCACAAAGGCCTCCATGCACCCAGGAGGCTGCATGATTCCCATCCATGGTCTGAGCTCTATGCCTTGTTGTGTCTGCAATAGAGTACTCAGAGACAGTGCAACTTCTGTAAGCAGAATTAAAGGTCACTTTGAATGGACAAACGCCTTGCCTTTGTGTGTGGTGGGGGGGAGTGGGTAAGGATGGGAGGAGGCCAGGCAGGATCTGGAGCTCTTATAATTTATAAAGCAGTGGGACTGAGAGAGAGGAGTGAGTCCTGTCCACATGATGTGCCAGATGTGCCTCAGGGGCTGTGGGTCTTACTCACTTGATCACCTCTTTCCAGCCCTGGAGGTATTCCCGGATGAGGATTTCCCCATTGGGTGCGATGCTGGCCGTGAAAGCTCTCAGCATGTCTTGGATGCGAAACCCGGTGGTGCCCTGGGAAGACTGAGTGCAAATGGTCTGCAAGGAGGGGGGTGCTTTGTGCACCTTTGTGGGGGCATCTTGTGCCTTTGTGGGGGTGGGCACAGGCAGCAGCTGGGGGAGAGGAGAAGCAGGGAGTGACCAATGCGTGCGGACTGAAATGATTAGAAGGTAGCCCCCTCCAAATTCCCCTTTGCTCCCTCCCGCCCCCCCCCCCTTAATCCACTTTCAGTGGCAATCCCACTCTCTCTGTAGCAACAGCTGAATGATTCCACTTTAACTGCAGTGGCTCCATGCGATGGAATCCTGGGATTTGTAGTTGTGGCACAAGAACTCCTTGACAGAGGTGGCTGAAAATCTCACAAAACTACAGATCCCAGAAGTCCATAGCATGCAGCCATGGCAGTTAAATCTGTGTCAACATTGCATTATTTCTGCAGTGCAGATAACACCTCAGATAGCTCTCAAGATAGAGCAGTCTTGTGGTTTTGTGGGGGAAAACACACACTCCCCATCCATTTGGAAAAGGGAAAAAGACTAAAACTCAGCCATTATTAAAGCACAGCATTTCACTGCTTGATTTGCAGTTCCTTTCCAAATGTCAAGGAATATTTCCTTCTGCCATGGGACTGGATGGGCCACTCAGGGGCGAGCCATATCCCTCAGCGGTCCCAATTTGGCAGAGGCAGTTCCGATTAACCCTCTACCGTCCCACTTTTTCAGCTGCTTATAAAATGTCCCAGTTTCACCCTCAGCTCGCTTCAGTTGATGCAAACGGAGATTAAAGTGCAAAAGTCATTTGAACTCTATTAATTCAGCTGGTCAAAGAGGAGAGGAAAACCTTGCCCTTCACAGTCAGCTCAGGCAAAAGCAAATTGCTGCAGCCTCTCTTAGTTCCCCATTCTTCCTCATGCGCAACGTTTGCCATCTTGACCACATTCGGACGGTGCTTGGCCACCTGAGCCCCAGCTTTCCTCTAGGAAGAGACGGAGAGTAGTGTTGAAGCGTGAGCCTCTCTCTTACCTTCTCCTTGCCTTCTTTGCCAGGCGATGGTGGTCTCTCCCCAGACCCACGGCAGGGCCGTCCCCCCCAGAAGCAGGCAGACAGAGGGAACTCTGCTGTGGGGCAGGGAAGGGAAGGCGGTCAGGGTCCCAGGCCAGGCAGATTGGGCATACCCCCCACAACAAAACAAAACGAGACAGAACAATCTGGATGAAGCCCAAGGCTTTTTCTTCTTCTTTTCCCTTAAGCCTTCCTTCCCCCGGATTTCTCGAATATTTTCCTTTAGGCCTCCCACGCAGGTGGCCCCTTGCTTCGGCCCCACTGAAGCATCGTCAATGGGGCTGCTGGACCTCACCCCATGCCACCCGGGGGCCACCGAGGAAGAGAGAGTGCCAGCTTCTGGGCCCCACAGAGCTCCATCAGAGAAGTGGAGCTATTTTGTTCTTGTTTAATGTCCCAAGAAGAAGGCTCCCCATAGGGAAGGAGCTCTGTGTGGCCCTGAGGCTGCCCTCATTGTCCTCCTCCAGTGATGGCAGCGAAGGCGGGCTCAGGCCTTGGAGGGCCCTCCTTGGGGGGTCTCTGTGTCAGGGAAGACCACCTCCACCCCCAGCCCCAAAATCCACGACTTACGGAGGCGCAGACTGGAGAAGGAGAGGAGGAGGAGGAAGAGGAAGGCCCCCAGCGGGAGGAGGAAGAGCAGGCGGCAGCCGCAGAGGCGCAGGGGGGGCCGCCCAGGAGCACCCATGGCCACCTGCCTACCTGCACCCGGGCTTCGGTCACCAGCTGGGCCCGGCCCGGCCCCTTGCACCCCGACCTGACCCAGGAGGCTCTGCTCAGCTGGGAGATAAGGAGCCCTTATCAAGGAGGGAGGGAGGGACAGAGAGGCTTCCTCTGTGTGTCTGTAAAGATCTGGGGGAGGGGGTCTCAGCTGCAGGAGCACCCGCACCCAAACCCCCTTTGGAAGGGCCATGTCCTAAAACCAATCAATAAAGGTGGGTCTGCGTCATCCTGAATGGAGAGACCTTCCTCGTATACGCATTAAAGGAGTACAAGGCAATTATAAAGTGAACTGCTTTATAGTTGCTTCGCGCTGAGAAGATCTCTCCAACAGACCCACAATCTCAGTGGGTCAGAGTCAAGCCACAGTCGGTCACCAGCAATGGCCAAGTTTTAGCTTGGTGCTGGAATGACGCCAACGTCCGTGCCAAGCAGGCCTCCCAGGGGAGGGCATTGCCAGCAGAGCACCACAGCAAAGAAGGCCCTGCATCACGTATTTCCCCGCTGCTGGGACACAGAGAAGGCTAGCGTTGCAAAGAAAAGACTGCCTCTGAGCTTGTGCAGAGTGTGTTGGCGCAGCCAGCTTACCAGAGTGGAATGGACAGGACTGATGCCTCTCTGCCCCTTAATAATGCCCTTCGAGTGCCATGGAGCTCCTGCAGAGTGTATGGAACTGCAAGAGAGAAGGGTGCCCCTGGCCATGTTCAGAGTGCGATTCCTTCCAGTGCCTTGGCCCTGGCCTTATGGGACCTCCTTGTGGTGACCCAGCCTGGAAGGAGGGTGGTCTAAGCCCCAGCGCCTCTCTGCTGTGTCCCGGGGGGGGGGGCACATCTGGCTAATTAAAGGTTTCCATCCTGGATGACATCTGAAAGGACCCCCCTCTTGTTTCCCATCCATCAGAGGCAGAAGAGGAGGAGGAAAGTGCCACCTGCACAGCTTTGATTCCCTCTTCTTTCATCCAATTTGCAACCCCAAAAAGACAGGTGTGCAACTGGCCTGCACCTCCCATTGCCCTCGCCCCATTTGGGCAGAATTTGGAGCAAACCTGTGCAAAGCAAGGCCTCCCCTCCCTCTGGGTCCCATTCTTTGTGTGACAAGCAAGGGATGCAGGCTGCAGATGAGAAGTTAATGATTGACCCGCAGGAGGGAAGGGACCTTTGGCCCCAGAGAAGGACTCTGGCCTGGGGGCCATGCAGGAATGGGGAGCATGCCCACCTCTAGATGTCCCTGGACTGCAGCTCCCAGGGGCTTACTAGCCAGCATAGCCAATGGACTGAGGAAGGATGGGAGGTGCAGTCCAACCAACCAGAGACAGGCAGATAGGCACAAAACTGAGCCAAGGCAGCAGCAGCAGCAAACGAGCGATTGGTTCCCCTTTCCAAAGCCATCCAGGTTGGCAGCTGACCCTCTCCCTTTTGGCAGTGAGTTCCACAGTTCAACAGCCAACTTAAATACGCTGGTATTTTGGGTCCCTCGCTTCTACCTGAGGACTCTCTGGCTTCTGGAAAGCAACCTCCCTCAGCCCCCCTTCCAAGCCCCCTCCTCTAAAACTTAATGTAAACCTTTCACTGAAAAAGGCTGCCCCCCCCCCATGCCTTAAAACTGGTACTAATGGCAGCCCTCTTCTTTGGATTCATGGAGTGTGAGGTGGAATTTGTGGGTTTATCTGCATATGGGGGGCTGGGATGTGGGGCGCTGATGCACTGGGGGGGGAGGAAGGGATGGTGGATTCTGCCAGCCTTCCAGAGCTCTGGGGCTCTTTTGTTTTGAATTCCTCTCTTTATCTCTCTCCTTTGCATCAGAGGCTTCCTCCTCCTCCTCCTCATGTCCTTCGTTCACATTATCCATTTTTGTTTTGCTTGTTGTTAACAGCCCTTGAGCCGATCTCGACTCTGGTGACCCTATAGATGAGACCTCTCCAAGAAAAGACCCTCTGTCCTCCCCGCTCTGCTTAATTCCTGCAAGCCCTTCATTAATCCCCATAGTGACCTCCTTAATAATAGAGTCCCTCCTCCATCTGGCAGCCTGTGGCCTTCCTCTCTTCCTCCTTCCTCCTTTCCTTCCTTCCTTCCTTCCTTCCTTCCTTCCTTCCACCTTCCCCAGCATTATTGCCTTTTCTAATGACTCACAAATACAAGTTCTCTTTTCTCTGAGTGGCTCAAAATCCAGAACCAGTAATCAGATTGTGACTCCTTCTGCCAAGGAGAGATGCACATAAGGGGGTCAGTGTGGGAAAAGGTGTGTGTGTCCATGTGCGTGTGGCGTTTTTGCAGGTGAGGGGGGTTGCGATGTCCCTTGGAGGAGGAACAGCTCAGCTGGATGGATCTGCCAACAAAACACCCATTTGTGCCCTTCCTCCTGCCAGGAGGGCAGATTAGAGGGCGGTCTGGTTTCCTGGACCCTTTTATTCCAAACTAATCCCTGCTGACCAAACCTGCCCCGGGGTCATGCCAGCGTGGACAGGTGGGAGCTATGGGTGTGCTCCTGTGGGGTGCCCCCTGCCACTCCGTCCCCAGAAAGCCAGTCCTCCTGCCACAAGGAGGGTCAGGGTCCAGGGCATGGGGTATAATAAATCCTTCCAGAGCTTACCTTTGGCATTACGTGGCTACTGGTGGCCACAATGGGCATGTCAGGGTGCAGAGGCCTGGCCGCCATGGTGCTCTTGCTCTCAGAAGGGGCACCCTGGACTATGCCTCCATCATTGGGGGGCTCAACGGGGGGCCCTGGGGCTTCTGGTCCCCAAGGGAAGATGCCACTGGGTTCGGCATCAAGGTAACCTGGCCTCTGGTGGTCTGGGGGCCCACCCAAGCAGGACTACGGCCCCGAACCTGTCAGAAAAGGTCACCTCCAGGGTAGATGAGGTTGTCACCCTGAGGGCCTCTGAGGTGCCCTCCTTTCACCCACGGGATTCAGAATGGGGAAGCCTATCAGCCATGGGGAGGAATGAAAGCAAGGCCCACACCGGAGCCCCCAACCCACTTTCCTTCCTCTCCTCCAGCCCCCGGACTGGCACCCCTGAGAGTAGAGGATGGGTCCTTCTCTTCCCTCTGGATATTTCCTGACGCGAGACGTGGGCAGACGGCCAGCGTGGCTTCGTGGCTTGAGGGTTGGACTAGGTCTCCTCCCTCCGGGAGAACAGGGTTCGGATGCCGCTCGGCCATGGAAACTCCCTGGTTGATGGCTCTCAGCTGCAGAGGAAGGCAAGAGCAGGCTCCCTCTGAAGAAGCCTTGCCAAGGAAAACCTGGGAGAGAGAGGTCCATCTTAGGATCTCCATTAGGTCAGAAGCGACAAGAAGGAGGTGTCAGGGTGCCTAAGGAAACTGGTGTCTGGAGGCACGATCTTTTCAGCTCCTGGAACTGCTGCCAGGGATTATGGGATGTACAGTCAGTCTCCAAAGGGACTTTTCCCAGGCTCTGGATGGAATTGCTTCATGCAGCCCAGCATGCCTTGGTGTGGCCCTGGCAGTAACCACACACATCTGGAGGCCGTGGGGGGGTCCCCAAGTATCCTCTGGGCAGCCTTGGGGGCTGGTGGTCAGTGGGCACTTTGGGGGAAGAGCCACTAAAGGCTGCTGTTCTCAGGGAGGGCTACCTTTCTGCAAATCTTTCTGCAAATTAGGGCTTTGGGGAGGGGCTACTGTGCCTTGAGGCAAAAGCTTCCTGTTTGAAGGAAGAGAAAAGCAAACCGAAAAATGCTCTGCTCCTGTGGGGCCAAAGGGCTGCAGTGTGGGAGCAAACTGGTAGCCAGCCGCAAGTGGCACATGGGCATGGAGGGGTCCAATGCCAGTCCTTGGGTGGCCCAATGCCCCCCCCCCCCCACTAATTACCTTGCCCACCCACTGCTCCGTGGGCAACAGCATTCTGGGCTGGCATCCTGACGTTCTCTTTATCTCTCTTGCCCCCCCCCCCCCGTCCTTTTTGCCCAGGCAGGGGCTCTGGTCGGAGGCTGCATGGTGGCTACCTGGAGAGCTTCCCTCTGTCAGTGGACACTGTCCAGAGTGGCCTCCAGGACAACGTGGGAGCCACCAACATCCGCTTCACCTGCTTGGGTGGGGAGACCCTGGAGGGCCATGGCCTGAGCTGGGGGGAGTGTGGGGTGTGGAGCCCCCCCCTTGTGAGAAGGGCCTCACAAAACAGGACCCCCCCCAACCCTGAGACCCTGAGGGACGGACGACACAGCCCTCATGGACGCCCGATTCCTCTGCTGCAGCCGCTGAGATGTCTCACCCCAAAGTGGCCAAGGGGTCCCCCTCCCCAGACCCCCCAGCCCAGACCCTCAGGTGTCTCCCCCACTCCCCACCCCTCCCAGTTGTGTGAGACATGCACTCGCCTCCCCACTCTCTGAAAGAGGTTGCTTCTTAGAATGCAATAAAGGCGAGAGTGCCTCTGAACATGTGGAGAATGATTATTCCTCCCAGCCCTGTTGCCAGACTTGTCGACATTCACTTGGCGAAGAACACGAGAGAAGAGTTCCTCTGGGCAGAACGGCGTTTCCTGCATGGCTGAGGAGGGCCTTCGCTGCCTCTCCAGGCTCGATCCTCTTCTCCCCCAAATGGATGACCTGCCCCCCACCCCACCCCACCCCCACCTGCCGGTGGTCTCCTTGTGTGAGCTCTGTGTGTGTGAGCGAGAGAAATCTAGCATCCCCAAGGGCTATGAACTCTTACAGCCAAATGGAGCCTCCACGCTCGGGGGCAGTCTACCCTTCAGGCCCAGCAGGGCAAGGTGGAGCATCATCCCCTGCATCTCCAGCAACCTCCACATTGCTCCAAAACCTGTGTGCCCCCCATGAGAGACCCCCTCCCCCCGGAGTGAAAGAGGCCACAGTGGATGGAGAACATCTGTATTCCTGGTTCATCGAGAAAGAGCCCCTTTGCCAACAGCAGCTGAGAGGAGGGAAGAAGGGGAGAGGTCTCTGGAGGAGTGTTCGGGGGTCTCTGCGTGGGAGGAAGAGGAGCAGGAGCAGGTCCAGCGCCGGATCCCTCATAGCCTCACAGCCCTTCGCCCTGCCAAGGAAGCCAAAGGGGCAAGGATGGGGCAACTGGTGCGGACAGAAAAAAGGATGGCTTCTGCCAACAGCTGAGCAGCCGTGATGCCACAGGATGTTCACCAACATCACGCCTGCTCAGGGCAGAACGTGTGGGTGAAAGGTATTTGTAGAGTTTGCCCACAGGTTGTTTTAGGGAAAGAAAGGCCGGTTACAGGGAGGCAGCCTTTGACAGGACCGCATAAACTGCGTTTATTTAATTTGACCCCTCCCTCACTGCTCTGGAATATTACTCTGCTTGGATGTAATGCTGCAAGACCTTCCCCATTTCCCCTTCCGCTGCCCTTCTTTGGTTCTCCCAAGCAGATAGACTCAGCCCCCCCACAAAGATGACTTTCCCCAGGCTTCGCCCTGGCCTCTTCCCATAAGACTGGGTCAAGAGGGTCCGGGCCCCAAAAGAGAGCTACCAAGTTCGGGGGGGGGAGTGGAGAGAAGGCTGCAGACCACCCCCCAGCAGTCTCCCTGACCAGATGCTAAGGCCTCCTTGCTGCAACACACCTGGCTTGCCCCCCTCCTATCCACTTCGGTCCCCCCTTCCGGGGGTCCCCCTGACCCCCCCAGCCGTCCCTTACCTCCCGGTCTGCTGCCTTCCGGCAGTCTCCACACAGGGTCCCCAGGAGGCCGTTGACCACCTGCACCCCACACAGCACCAGCTCCAGGAGGCCCAGGCCCAGCAGGATGGAGAAGAGGACAATGTGCCACAGGACCACGTTGGGGGGGGCCACGCACTGGTCCCACAGGGTCTGGTTCTTCAAGTAGCTCTTGCTGTGTGCATGGGGGGGGGGAGAAACACACATGCACACAGTCAGCAGTGGTGATGGGGGGCTGATAGTGGAGCATGTGGTCAGATGGGGCAGATTGGCACCTCCAGGGACCCTCTGCCCACTGGTGTTATGGGGGGGGCATAGAGGGAAGGGGGTGCTGTTGAACCCAATATTCAGAGGTTGGAGAAGGAATCATGAAGTCATCAACTTGGAAGGGATCCAGGGGTCATCTAGACTAACCCCCCAATGCCACTGCCAAACCACCTCTGAGGGGGGTCAGGCGATGCAACAGGGGTGACTCCCAGGTTTCCCCCCTGACCTCTGACCTGAGGTCCTTGAAGGGGGTCCCCCACGTATGGTCCTGTGTCTCACAGCGGGGGCCGTTGGCCAGGGCCGTGGAGGCCACCACCAGGCAGTAGAAGGCCCCCAAGCCCCCGAAGGCGGAGCAGAAGACGGAGCGGAGCATCTGTGGTAGTGGAGGAAGGAAGGAAGGAAGGAAAGAAGGGGATAGAGAGAGAGAGAGAGAGAGAGAGAGAGAAGCATCATGTACTATGGCATGCATAGGCATCACTTGCCCACAAGATTTGGGAAAGTGTCCCGTCCCCCCCTCTCCTGCTATGACAGTTTCTATCCTTTTCCTGATGGTAAAACTGCTCAGCCCTGTCTCTGGCCAAGAGAGACTGGAGGGTTTCTGGGCATATACAGAGAGCTGTGCATCGTCACCAAAAAATATGGCGAGCCCTTTGGGCCCCAGATGAAGCAGTCATGTGGTGACACTGGTGTGACTCTGTGCATGTACAGAGTGCCTTTGTGTCATCGCTGAATGGTGCAAATCAGACCCAGAAATCTAAGACATAAGGAAGGGAGGACCATCCAGAGGCCCTTCTGGGGCAGATTTTAGATCCAGAACCTCCCTTTTAAGAAATTAAAAGGTTTTACAAAACTTGTTCTCAGGGGATTGGGTTGAGATCGATGCCATGCTAGTAGAGATCAATGAGATATAATTAGCAACCAGGTAATGTAGATAGAAACAATATATATGTTTACAGCAAAGTACTTTTTGCAAAATATGTTGCTGCCGTGATAATGTTGTATTTATATTGTCATAAATAATTTATAATTTATATTTATATTATCATAAATGTTATCACGTTTTGTTGTAATTACATTGTCATATTGTTTAGTTGTATTCACCCTGTATAAGGGTTAAAAGATTTTGTTTTACACACACACACACACACACACACACATATATATATATATATATATATTGTGTGTGTTTCTATCAGTGTTACCTGTTGTTAATTACATCTCAGTGATCTGGTTCAGGGAACGCCTGTGATGGTTGGTGCTTAGAAGAAAGAGTCCAGTTGCCTTCAATGGGACTTACGTGAGGAAATGGAAAGAGTCCACACAGATTATTCCACTACTTTAAAAGTAGGCCCTGGGAAATCATAATTTTCCCACTGTCTTCTCCTGCCCCCCAAAAAGAGGATAAGAGAAGCCATAGCTTGGAAATGTTGCTTTGTGGAATCACAAATCCCAGAACCCAAATAATGGTGCCTTTTGGGGCTACAAATCCTATAATCCCTCACTGGCTGGGGATCTCTGGAGTTTCAGTCCAAAACAGGTAATCTTTCCAAAGCCCCCCCCCCCCCCGCTTCCAATGCATGGGTATCCATCCATCCCCCATCCCACCCACACACACATTTCAGTGGTCTCCCCCCCCCCAGCTTCAAGGGTGTTGTGGGGGGAGGAGAGAGAGAGAGGCTGAGAACAGGATTCGTACCCGGCACCTGTTCCCGCAGCATCCGTATCCGCAGCAGCCCTTCCCTCCAGCTCGAACGGCCGAGCAACCGGTGCAGAGGACCTGAGGAGACCGGGGAGAGAAAAAGCAGCCCTGGTGTACGTGGGGTAGTGGTCTCCCGTCTCCCCTCTGGCCCCCCACCCCCCAAAAGAAAGGGCGGCTCTGTAATTGCAGCCCACCCCAAAGTTCCTTTGGGCCTTGGGGATAACGCCCTTCTTAGGCCAACCAGAACAAAAACATGTGCAAGCTTCCAGGAGCAGCAGGTCTCTTCGTCACTCAGAGGAAAAGGGGAGGCGCAGGTGAAGAAGCCCCCAGACCAGAAGCCCCCAGCCCCATAATAAGCCAAGGCTTGAGGGCTGTGGAGGGGCCGCCCTCAGAGTCCCACCCGTGGAAGGGAGCGACACCCCACCGAAGGACATGGGGGCAGCAGGGCCGGCTCGGCCGTGGCCCCCCAATTGAGCCCCGAAGGGCACCAGGCCAAGTCAGGACGTGACGCTCTCTCAAAGCCTCTGCAGGCCAGTTGGTTTTATCCAAATCAGCCCATGCTTTAAACTGGTTGCACTGGTTGCTTTCTTTTAACTTGTTAAACTGCTTAGTACACTTTTAATCTACGTAAATTATTACCTATTTTTAACCAACCATATAACACACTACTCAATAATATAAATGGACGAGAAGAATATTAGGCAGTTTACTAAGCTAAATTTTATTGTTTGCCACCTACTTTAATAAGGATCCATCAGTCCCTTCCCCCCCCCCCCCGCAACTCCTTCCCCTGTGATGCTGGGGGGGCAAAGGTCGCCTTGCTTTATCAGCCCCCCCCCCCCGCAATTGGTGACCGCCTGCGGCAGATAAGCCCCATGCAGGTGATTTCCTGGCACAGGTGGAGAGGGCAGAGGGCAAAGGTCAAGAGGGAGGAAGGGAGGAAGGGAGGGGGCATCTCTTCCTTGTAGGTGGGGAAGGATGAACATGGGGCAGTTGAGGGGGGGGGGAGCTGAGAGACAGGGGGCCTTGGAAAGACATCCACTTGGGTGGGGGTCTCCAGCCACCTCTGCTCAGAGGACCGACGGAGTCTCCTTCTCTGGAGGTCTTTAAACAGACATTGGATGCCCACTTCTCTGGAGTGCTTTAGTTGTGTATTTCTGCAAGGCAGGGGGTGGGGTGGGGTGGGATTGGACTATATGACCTTTGGGATCTCTTCCAACCCTATGATTCTATGATTCATTCTGGGACAGTGGGACAGATTGCCTCAAAGGATGAGAGAGTGTGGATGGGCATCTTTCAGGAATACTTTAGCAATGGATACCTGCATAGCAGTGGGTTGGACTGGATGACCCTTGGGGTTCCTTCCAACAACCCCATGGGCAGCTGGGAGTGGTGTGGGGGGCAGGATCACCTACCCCTCCCACGTTCCCATCCAGCCACTGTGGGTCTGTAAGAGGAGACTGGCCACAGAGCAAATCCAGGCGTCTCATGGAAGCGAGCCAAGCTGCGTGTTGCGAAGGAAAACAGCTTCCTCCTGCTGAGCTAATTAGACCATGAAGAGGCACTCTTCCCAGGCCTGGAACATGGCCTGAGAGGCCCCCTTTCCTCTTGCCTTTGCTTTGCACATCCCCAGGTAACCTACGACCCCCTCCTGCCCCGACCTCCCCTTCCCCTCGCCCTCCCCCCGTGGCCGTAGTATTTACGTACCATTAGGCCTCCCCCGAGGAGTCCCCCCAGGAGCCAGACCTGGAGGGTGATGCCGTCGGGGGTCCACTGCCGCTCGGCGTTGGGGAACATCAGGAGGACGTTGGCCGCCATGCAGGCCAGGCTGGCCACCACCAGGGTGAGGCCCACCAGCCGGGAGCATTTCCCAGTGCACATGGCGGAGGTGGCACTGGTGGCGCTGGGGATGGACCCACGGTGCCAAGGCAGCTGATGGGGCCGCCGCGCGAGCCGGCTGTTTATTCACAGATAAGCCGGGCAAAGGGCTCCGTGGGGAGATGCTGCACCCCCCCAATATACGCACGCACACACACACACACACAGAGCGCACACTTCCTGCCCCCCCAGACTCCCTGCCTCTTCCTCTTTCAGGTCGGCAGGGGAGGCAGGCGCAGCACCTGGAGGGACCGACCCACACGCGAAACCTCCTGGGTGGGGTGTGGGAAGCACCTGGCCCTTGGCATGGGTGGGACCCACCTGTCCCCTCCTGCCCCACACTTCCTGGCCATCCCAAGCCCCACTGGCCCAAACTGGATGGCACCGTGCAACCATCCTCCGGACACCTGAAGGGCTGCGTCTCGTAAAAGACACTGCGAGATGGTTTTCCTCTGCTCCAGAGAACAAGTTCCAACCCAGGAGACGGAAATCACAAGGAAGGAGGTTCCAACTAAACATCAGGAAGAACTTGTGGAACAGGGGAATGGTCACCTTGGGAGGTTTGTAGGCAGCCAGCCCTCTGTGTTGGGGTGCCCTTCTTGTGTCTTCCTGCACTGGATTCAGGGGCTGGACTAGGTGACCTCTGGGACCCCTGCCAGCTCCAGCATTCCAGGAGTCTGCTTCTCTCTCTCAGAGGGTCCCTTGGTCCTGAAGAGGCACCGCAGGAGAGGCAACAGCATCCCACCTTCCCTCGCCTCCTTTGGGACACAACTGCTCAGAGTTATAAGTTGGGTTTAGTGAATGACAAAACTCTCCCTCGTGCTTTCTGACCTTTGCATGAAGGTTGGAGGGAGCTGCGGTGGCTGCTACAAGCCAAGCAAGGCCCAGAGTTGCTGCTGGCCATCTGGTCAGAGAGCTCTGAGGGGCCTGCAGGGGTCAGCCTTGGTCATGAATGTCTCCATCCTCTCCTGACTCCATCTTAGTTCCAGATCTCCCACTTTGTTGTTGCTGCTCAGTGAGACAGAAGGTGAGAGGAAGGACGTGCACCTGAAGGACAAAGGTTGAACTAGTGGTCCTTGGAGACCCCTTCCATCCCTATGATTCCATGACTCTGAGAAGGAAGGAAGGAAGGAAGGAAGGAAGGAGAGACACGACCAGCTGGCTACTTGTCTCTGGATGGTTCCCAAGCCACAACGGACAGTCTCTCTGGAGCCACTTTAAGTCCTGCAGCTCCATCCTATGGAATCCTGGGATTTGTAGTTTGGAGGAGAAACTTCTATTCCCTGAACTACTATAGAGCTCTCTAGCAGAGTCCCTCATTAAACTACAAATCCCAGGGTTCAATAGGATGGAGCCCTGAGAGTGAAAGCACCCCCAAAGTGCTATGAATGTGCCTAAGAGTCAAGCTGGTTCCTTTCCGCCTTTCTGTGCGCTCTGCCCATGGCACAAGTCCTCAGCCCCCTTGGTTCAGGTTCCTACTGACATGGGTCCCAAAAGGGAGCGCTGGAATTAGGGTTTGGGCTATTTGTGGTTAAATCACTTCAGCAGCAGCAGCAGAGCACCAAGCGTGTGTCCTCCACAGGTATTTGGTAAAAACAACTAGATCTGAGCTTCTGGTAAATAAACAGGATACACTGGTAGCTAAAAAGAAATTGACTTTATTGTTAGGTTCTACAAAAATAACTAATCAGTAGAGAAAGCTATACTTTGGTCCAGAGGTCCCTCCCTAGATAGCTGACCGCCATCCATGTGAGCAAGTAAGAAGAAAAGCATCTTTAGGAGCAAAGCCTGGTTTCTGCATCCATGCTTGCTGAGACCAGAGAGGAAAGTGGGCTAGCCACCAAACAAAGAACCACAAAGCTTTATTCCCCCAGGAAGAGGAAAAGGAAGAGGAAGAGGAAGGGTCTGGGAAGTGACCTCTTCACGGACCCACTGACCAAATGACCACAGAGATAGACACCAGTCTTTCTGTGTAGAAGACACTGCCCCTTCTCAAAGGAATAACCATAGATCTACTACACACAAGCGTTGATGCTAATACTTTAATGGGGAGACCCTCCCCCCATTTATGCCCTGCCTTTTCCCCAAATGGGGCTCACTTTCTCACCTGGAGCTAGAGGCCAAAGTGTGGCTGATGGCAGAGATACAGAACTGTGGGATTTCTTTCCTGCCTTTACCTGGAGCTCATGCACACAAGCCCTTTCCCACCCACCTCTTGCCCACCTCCCTCTCTCTGAGCTCCCTGGTTTGGGGGTGAATGGGGGGGGTAAAGGACCCCCTTTTCCGTCATCCATCCCAATGGGAGTCACCAAGACCCTTCCCCTGGGGATCTTTACCAAATCACCCAGAGATCTACTGGTAGATCACCATCTACACTCTGCCGACATATTTTGTTTAACTGTGGTGCCCAGAACTGGTCACAGTATTATTCCAAGTGAGGCCTGACCAAAGCAGAATAGAGTGGCACTGTTACTTCCCTTGATCTAGAAGATAGTATACTTCTACTAATACAGCCAAAAATCGCATTGGCCTTTTTAGCTGCCGCATCACACTGTTGACTCATGTTCAACTTGTGGTCTACTGGCACTCCCAGATCTCTTTCACATCTACTGTTGTCAAGCCAGGTGCCTCCCATCCTATATCTGTGCATTTAATTTTTTTCTGCCTAAGTGCAGTACCTGACATTTCTCCCTGTTGAAATTCATTTTGGTAGTATTGTCTCACCTGTTTAATCTATTCAGGTAATTTTGAATGTTAATCCTCTCTTCTGGGCTATTAGCTTCTCCTCCTAGTTTGTTGTCATCTGCAAATTTGATAAGTATGCCCCCAATTCTTTCATCCAAGTCACTGATAAGGATGTTGAATAGCAAACTGGGCCCAGGACAGACCCCACTGGGCACCCCACTGGTCACTTCTCTCCAGGAAAAAGTAGAGGAGTCATTGCTGAGCACCCTTTGGGTTCGGCCGGTCAACCAATTAAAATCCATGTAACAGTTGCATTGTCTAGCCCACATTTTACTAGCTTGCTTGCAAGACTATTATGGGGGATCTTGTCAAAGACCTTATTGAAATCAAGATATGCAATATCCACACCTACCAAGCCGGTAATTTTATTTAAAAAAAAAAGATTAGTCTGGCATGACTTGTTTTTGAGAAACCCATGTTGACTTTTTGTGATTATGGCATTCTCTTCTAAATGTTCACAGACTCTCTGTTTAATTAACTGTTCTAGAATCTTTCCAGGTATTGATGCCAGACTAACTGGGCGATAGTTGTTGGGATCCTCTTTTCCCCCTTTTTGAAGATGGGGACAATGTTTGCCCTCCTCCAGTCTGCTGGGACTTCTCCTGTTCTTCGAGTTCTCAAAGATTGTTATGGCCAATGGCTCTGAGATTACATTTGCCAGTTCTTTTAATCCCCTCCATCCATCATCAGGGGTCCAGCTGCCCCAGGCCCTCCTCCCTCCAGTCCATCTGCCACGGTCCAGGCCTCCGAGGGAGAGAAGAACTGCTGGACCTGATCCCCTTCCCACTGCCATTCCTTTCTCCTGTCTCTGTCCTGTCTTTTTAGATTGCAAGCCTGAGGGCAGGGAACCATTTGTAAGCCCCTCTGAGAGCCTGTTTGGCTAAAGAGTAGGATATAAATACTCCAGATAAATCCCTTGGATGTAGTTCCTCTGGCCTTGAATTAATTTAGACTGGCCAGGTGTTTCTCCACTACATCTGCTACCAAGACTCTGCAGTGATTCCTGGAGTCCTGGACAGAACCAGAATTCCCGATGGCCCAAACCCATCAGTAGCGCTGGGAGGGTCTGCAACTGGGAAGAAGATGCAGAGGAAGGCGATGCCTCTTCTACTCTGCAAAACAGGTTGTGTGTGTGTGTGTGTGTGTGTTTGAGAAGAGAGCAAAAGTGTGTCTCCCAACCTCTTCCAGGCAAAAGGCCCTTGTGTGGATTGACACACCCATTGTGCAAACAACCACAGAGGAGACTCGACAACAGGGATGTCGCGGTTTATTCCCTCTCCGTCCTTCTTTACTCCTTTTCTTCTTTCTCCTCCTCCTCACTTGCGCCGTCGCCCTGCGGTGCGGATCTGCCTCTTCTTGCGCCGGGTGCGGGGGGGCTCAGGCAGTTTGGGGTTCCCGTGGGCTGGCAAGGGGGTATGCAGAGGGGGGGCGCTGGCGTTGGGGGCATTGGCAGCGCTGGGGGGCTGTCGGTGGTTGTTGGTCGACACTTTGTAGATCAGGTGGAAGAGGAAGGCATTGGAGTACCTGGGCAAGAATTGGGGTGGGGGGACAGAGGCAGTGCTTGAGGTCAAAGGTGGGCACTTGGGGGGCAAGGCAATGGGGTGGGGGGCTCCTGGAGGTTCGCAGAGCAGTAAAAAGGGGACACCAAGATGCACAGGGCTGGGGGCACACCATGCACGGAGGTGTTGTTTGCCTAAGGCTGCCTGCCCCACGTCAGCCCCCTCCATTCCAAGCTGTTCAGAGAGAGGCCAAGACGCTGGCCGGAGGTCATCCATCCAGCCCTCAGCTACTTTGAAGGGGGTCTGAAAGGCCGCCCCCTCCCTTCTCAGCCTAGATGGAATTTGAGTTCCTCAGCGGAGGTCCTCTTGCGTGCTCCCCACCCAGAGATGGTCAGTTGGGGGGCTCATGCCATAGGGCTGGTGCTGGAGTGGCACTCTGGATGTGGGACCCCCACCCCAGGGAAGTCGGGCTGGCTCTCTTCCTTTTGGCTTTCCAATGGGCAGCTGAGTCTTTGCCTTGCTGGGGGGGGGCAAGAGGGGGAAGATGTAGAGATTTGTCCAGAATAAATTGGGCCCCATCGGCGTCTCTCTTTCCTTGGGGCCCGAATGACACCGGCAATGGGGCCAAGTGGACTTTGGAGGGGAGGGCATCCCACAGCTGAGGTGCCACTCTGGGAGAGAAGGCCCCGATCCTCCCACAGGACACGGCCCCCTCCTGCAGGCCTCATTATTTGGGGTGGCATGTACTGGGCTAGGCCAGAGGTCGGGGGTCCCTGCGGCCAGAGACACGTACCCGGCTCCCCTGCCCCCGGGTTACCCACCAGGGCATGGCGTTGTCGATGCCCGCTTGTCGGAAGGGCGATCGGAAGGGGTTGATCTGGGCAGGGCTGGTGCTGCCCCCCGTTGCCATGGAGACGGCGGCCTCATCCACGGCGCAGCTGTATTCGCTGCATTCGGTGAAGTAGGCCGGGACCCGAAGGGACTGCGAGGAAGAGAGAGGGGCTGAAGAGGAGGAGGAGGAGGAGGAAGAAGAAGAAGGGGGCAGGAGCCAGGGAGGACCAGGGGGGGCATCCCTCGGGAACAGGGGCCCATGTCCATTTCACACGTGGGCAGGATCTCAGGATAAGGATCAGGCCCAGTGGGATGGTCACCTCACATACTTTGCATGCGGTGATTCCCAAACTATGTCCTTTCAGCTTCAGCTCCCAGAAATGCCTCACCCATCTTAGCCAATGAACCGGGATTCTGGGAGCTGCAGTCCAAAACAACTGGAAGGCCAGAGTTTATAGCATTCTCCCAACTGGAAGGCGGGAGAAATCTAGTTTTGTGGGTCTGAGGCAGCCACTCCCAACCCAAGAAACCTTCTGCCTTGCAGAGAAAACTCTCAGACACATAATAATAATAATCCCAGAAGAGCTGTGGCCGGTTCCTGTGGGATGGATCCCAATCAGAGCAGACCCACTGAATCCACTCTGGAGTCATCCTTCACAGAGGTAAATCCACTGGTTCAGATAGTCTGCTCAGGTCAAGACTGATGGCAGGCTTCAGGCCTTTGCTATGTCTGACAGTGGGACCCTATAGAATTTGGATTTATGGGGGTGTAACTCCTGGGTTCAAGATTTGGCTTGCTTGGCCTTTTCCTTCTTCCTTCCTTTCTTTTCTCTCCATGCCCCCCCCCCCCCAACATTGCTTCCCTTCTCAGCAGTGCTGGGCTGATGACATCACACCTGAGGATTCATGCAAGATGATGTCATTGCTTTGGGGCCAGAATGACATCACAAAGGGGTGGTGTCCGGCCTCAATGACATCACACCAAGGTAGCCTTGAGGAGGAGAAGTAGCTGGGAGGCATCCCCCTCTTGTATGTCACAATGGAGTGGATGACATCACAGTGATGTCACTGCCTGACAGGTGAGCCACCTGGTAGTGATGAGTGACATTTGCAGCGACTGTCCTGACCGTCCCCACAGCTGCATCTCAAAGGGGATCTTTGCTTTTGAACTGTCTGTCTGTCTCTGTGTGTGGTTTGGGCTTGAACTAGCAATTAAGACTCATTAGCATTACAAAAGACCCACTCCTTGTGGAGAGGAAAGCATATATGTACATACGTACATACGTGGGGTGAGTGGGTGGGATTGCATTCATATATTTATCTCTGCATATAGGACTGGTAGCACCCTCCACCTGGAGCGGGTCTCTCTTAAGGCTAATGGGTGTTAATTATCAACCAAGCCCAAGCCCCCAGCCCCCCAAAATAGATCAAAGCAAACCACTGTTTCTGGGAGAATCTGCTTGCATCTCTCTCAAGGTCCTGTGGAGATGGCAGCTCAGCTGGGGAGGGGGGAATCGGGGTCCAAGGGGATGGCAGGGGATGCTGGGTCCCTGGTCACCCCAAAGTTTTGGGGCCTTGATTCTGAAAGCCCTGAAGCCAGCCCCCCTCCAAGCCTGCCTCTTCCCAAAGACCCAGAAGATGGAGGGGAGGAAAGAAGGGGGCTGCGTGGGAACTGGGGGGGGGGCTTTGTGGCATTTTGGGGGGCTTTGCCTTGCCTGGAGCCGTGGGAGAGAACTCAGCCAAGTCTCCTTGAGGGCAAATCCAGAGTTAAACCCTGCACGAAAAGGGGGGGGGGAATGTCAGATGCAGCAGAGCCTCGCTTCCTGCCCCCTTAGGGCCCCCCCTTCCCTTCCCTTCCCTTTTCCCCCTCCCCCTCTCCTCTCACCAATGACCAGGTCTGGTTTGGGGGCTTGCAGGAGGTGGTAGGGGCGAGCGCTGAACCCCAACTGCAGCTCACGGCGCCCCCCTTTGGACCTGGGGGTCAGCCCAGGCCGGACAGAGACCCCTTGTTCTTCCTGCAAGGGGGAGAGGAAATGAGCAGAGACCCCCACACACGCACACGCACACACACGCACACGCACACTCACACTCCTGGGTATGGCATGGGGAAGGGGGGGAGTGGAAGTGGGGCAAGGGGCTCTTTTCCATCTCCAAGGCACTGGGGGGGGGGCTGAAAGGATCCAGGTCCAGCTGAGCCCCCTTTTCGAGAAACGGAAGGAGAGGAGTGAGGGCTGTGCTGTTGGGGGGGTGAGACAGAGATAAGTAATGCTTTCCCCCCCCCCACTTGCAGTGGCTCCGTCTGGGGCTTTGGGGGCCCTCAAGGGACTCACGTCTCTCTGCAAGAGGAACTGCTGGCCATCCAACTCGGGGGGCAAAGTGTCCCCCACAAAGAGCAGCTCCAGGGAGACGTGGGGCAGCAGCACTGACAGCTCCTGCAAAGAGAAAAAAAACATAGAGCCGTAGGAGTGGGAAGGGGTCCCAGAGGTCATTTAGTGCACCCCTCTTCTGCTAAGGCAATGCCCCGGAGAGATGGGCTCAGTCCAACCTCCCTGTAATGAACCCCCCCCGAAGGAATCAGGGTCCCCTCGGCTTACCCAGAAGGCCATCAGCACCCCAAATTCCTTGCCGGTTTCCACCACGTGGATCTTGAGGGACTGTTTGTTCAAGATGTTCAGCTCCGGAACTGAAAAGGGGGGAAGGCAAAATGGGGAGGGGGACTCAGTCCCTGAGAAGATAGGTCTGCCCTTCAATGGGGAGGGGAGGGGAATGCTTAGGGTCAGCTCCTTAAAAAATATTCTACTGTATATCCTTTCTGAGGTGTGAAAAGTTAACTTCTGCACAAAGGAAGTGGTTCCCATTACTACTCATTGTTGAACAGAAGTCTCTTCCCATTGCTGGCGCAGGAAAGCGACTTGATCTTCCCTCTCACTTATTTTCTGTTACCACTTTTTGTTGTGTTTTTGGGAAGGGAAAATGATTAGGATTGATAAACAGGTAGCACAAACCTTTAAAAATTACTGTCAGAATCTCATACAAATGCTCTTAGGAAAAGCAATGAAAGTATAGACCTTTCCCATGTCATGCATCAGCCCCAAATGCCCAGCCAACTTGTGGGGCCAAATGCCGTCCATCAAGGGGTCGGGGTGTTGGCCCCCAGTGTGCCCCCAGTGGCCCATATGTCCTGCAAGCCCTGCTTTTGCAAAGGGGCACTTCATGGGTGTCCGGCTGCTGCCCACTGGCCAACCTGGGAAACCCTTGGAGACTGTGCCTGGTGGCCTTGCCTCCTTCGGCGGGTGGTGGTCAGTCCCTGCCTCTGTGGAACCCTAACCCTAACCCTTGGACCCTGGGATGTGGGACCCCTCCCCATCTCCCCCTATCCCCAGAGGGCACAGAAAAGAAGGGAGGGAGGGAGGAAGGGGCGTATGGGGCCCCTTAGGTCCAGGGCCCCCATACTCACAGTGCTGTGGGGCCAGCTGGGTGATGATGTAGTACATGGTCAGTGGGTAGCTGAGGATGACCCGCCAGGGGGGCTCCAAGGGGCAGCCCCCGCCACTGGTAGTACTCCTTCCATGAGCCTGAGTCAGAGGGAGGGGGGGTCAGAGAGTGGGGAGGGGGACCCATCATTCTGCTGACCCCCCCCCCCCCCTTGTGCTGGTGGGTCCCTGGTGGGGCAGCCCTCCAAACTTCAAAGGAGCTGAAGGTTGCCTCCCTAACCCTAAAACCGTTTCAGCGCCTCAGGCAACTCCTTTAAAGTTTGGACTAGAACCCGGAGAAGGTTCATTGGCCCCGGCAGGGGTGTGCGTGTGTGTGTGTGTGTGTGTGTGTGTGTCCATGGGGGGGGGGCTGTGAGGTGGTTAAAAAGTGTTGTTGGTTTATGGGAGAAACTGAGGTGGGTCTTATAGAGGGAAACAAGGGGTCCTCTCTTGGCCGGATTTCTAAAAGGGGGCTTTTTTGGGGGGGGAATTCAGTCAGTCTGAGGGTGAGAGGGGTCAGTTAGGCTCAGGCCAGTGGCGAAGGGGTCGGTCAGGGTTTCCACGCCTGAAAGAAAGAACCTGTATCCTGAACTTCTTTCTCGCGTGTATTGATTTGCACTTGTGAGCCCCTCTGCTGGGAAGAAGAAGAAGAAGAAGAAGGTGGCCCACGCGTGTTCTTGGCGGGAATGAGAGTCCAGGCACCCGGGGTCAAGGGGCCAGTGCTGACCAGTGGCCGGCTTAGAGGAGGAGGAGGAGGAAGAAGAAGAAAGCCATCTCGGGGGGGGGGGGAGGAGGAGGGGGGCATCTGGAGGAACCCCAGCTTGGTGCCAGGGGGGCGGCGGGGGTCCTCACGTTGAAGTAGTCAATTGCAAATAGCCCCCCGGAGCCCCCAGCCCCCCCCCATGCCAGACCCCATTCCCCTCCCTCCCTCCCTGAGAGCCCATCCTCACCGAAGAAGGTCCGAGGGGTGGGGGGCTCCGGGGGGGGCCGCTGGGAGCGCAGTCCCTCCTTCTGGCCGCAGCGCCTCAAAGGGGTTGCCTGGGGGGGGCGGGGGGGGGAGAAAAAAGGATAGGTGAGAGGGATAGGTGCCCCCCCTTGGGACTCCCCCCGCAGGGCCCCCTCTCGCTCCGTGCCCCCCCGTCTTGGGCCTTCCTTCTTTCTTGGGGGGCAGCAGACCCACTCCGCCTGGGGTGAACTCTAAGGGCCCCCCCTCACCGCTCTTGGGGAAGGGGGGGCTCCGGTGGGGGCGTCCCCTGGAGGCCCAGTCCGTAGTCGGGCGCCCGGACCAGCATGCTCTCTCCAGCCCAGTAGCCACGGGTCAGTCCCCGGGTGACCAGGAAGGCCTCCTTGTTGAAGGGTCTCGCTCGTCGCCTCTGCGGAGGAGGAGGAGGAGGGGGCCGTGAGACCCTTGGCCTTGGCCTTGGCCAAAGGAAGGGACCGAGAGAGGAAGGAAGGAAGGAAGGAAGGAAGGAAGGAAGCGGGGCTGCCCACTGGGGTCCTCTCCTCTCCTCCGGCCAAGAGGAGGGTGGCTCCCTGCCCTGCCCTGCCCTGCCCTGCCCTGCCCTGGCTGCCCACCGGCGGCGAAGGTGAAGGGCAGGCTGGCCAGGTCGCGGGCGCGGCTCATGTAGCCGGCCATCCGCTGGCACCAGAACTGGTGTCCGACGTCCTCGGGGCTCCGCGTCCAGTCCAGCTTGCGGCACCGCTCCGAGCAGTAGAGGACGGCCCGGCACTGCTGGCTGCGGACGGAGAGAGGGCAGGGGTCATCGGGGCGGCAGAGGAGGAGGGAGGCCCCAGGACAGGAGAGCGAGCCCTGGGGCCTGGGCCCTTCTCCTTCTTTCTTTCTTTCTTTCTTTCTTTCTTTCTTTCTTACCAGGGGGCGAGGGGCCCCTCGAAGCTGTGGCGCTTGCAGACGTGGCAGGCGCGGACGCGTGTCGTGGGGAAGGAGAAGGAGGGCTTGGGCCCCCAGCCCCGCATCGGCGCCCGGCTCAGCCTCACCCCGAGGCGGGAGAGCAGCGGCTCCAGGGACCTGCGGACCGGACGGCAGGGGCACTGAGAGGAGGAGGGCCCAGGAGGAAGGGGGCCTGGCCGGAGGGGACCCCTTCCTCTTCCTCTTCCTCTTCCCCTTCCCCCATCTCACCTGTGCAAGGCGGCGTCCCCGACGGCCAGCAGCTTGGGTCGGCGTGGCTCCCCGGCGCCCAGCGGGCAGGCCATGCTCTGGCAGAGGAGGGCGAAGGCCCGCCGGGGCTCCAGGGACCCCCCCGACGACGACGATGCCCCGGGAACTGGACCAGGACCGGGACCGGGACCAGGGCCAGCACCAGCACCAGCACCAGCACCAGGTCCCTGTCCGGCCGCTGCAGGGGGGGACCCCGACAGCTGGAAGTCAAAGCCCAGGAGGGCGCCGTGCTCGTCCGTCACCAGCAGGAGGCGCTCCACCCGCCGCAGCCGCTGCCGCTGCCCTGCGGTCAAGAGA
>JANUYF010000005.1:149380908-149421774 GCA_026167975.1 Phrynosoma blainvillii
ATGTTTGACCTTATACATGAAACCAAGTTGGTATACACTGAACCCTCAGAAAGCACCCTCTCAATTTTGGAGTGTTTTGGATTCCAGATAAGGGAGACTTTTTGGGGTCAGAGAGAGACCAGGCTAATTGAGTTATACAATACCCAACTGACGTTTAAGCGTAAGCAGACTTAATACTTGAAAACCCCTCAACAACAGACATGCCAGACCATCACTTTAAAGGTCACATCTGGGAATGACCAGACCTGCCAGGTGGGAAAAGGCTGAAAAAGGACTCTGTGCAACCTTGGGGGGGGTGTGGGGGCTTTTTGGGAGGGGGGAGGTTGTGGGGCAGAAGCCCATGAGTTCTCTTTGCCCACACAGGCAGCCCCCTTTATTCCCCTCAATTGGTGCACAGATATAGCACACTTTGGAGGAAATTTGTTGGCATGAATTAATTTCTTGGGCCCAAAGAACTGATTTGTTAGCACTAATTAGTTAAGTAATTCAAATCTGCATTCAGAATGGACTGTGAAATGCCAGCATGTAACATTGAAATGGCCCTAGGCTCTGGAACTTCCTTCCCAGGGAGACCAGAATGGCCGCCGCTCTTTGTTGTCCTTCCCTAGAAGACCTTCCTCTTCAGACAAGAGTTTGAACAGAAAAGTTTAGGAAATGTCCTTGGGGTGTTGTATTATTTTAAAGTGTATGGTTTTAAGTGGCTGTTAAATGCTTTTATCCTTTTTAAATGTATTCTGTTTTTAAACAAATGATCCATTTTAGTATTATAATAGTTTAATTCCTTTTTAATGGTCACTTTTGCAGATTTTTTAAAATTGTACTGCATTTTTAGACTGTAAGCCATTTTGAATCCCAATTTTTTTTGGCAGGGAAATGGAGTACTCCTCCTCCTAATAATAAATGCCAATAGCATAATCCTTGAGCAAAACTTACCAGTTCCTAATTGTTTTCATCTGCAAATTTGCAAAGGATACATATTAATTTGACCATTTAATGTATCAGCAAGTGGGTCAGTTCACAAATCAATTTTATAAAGGTTCTCTCACCACTTTAAGGATGTAGGGGCTACCTTTTTTCCGCTAGCTTTAGGTTAATGCTGCAGCACTGATGCTTCCTTCCCCGTTTCCGAGGCCTCCATCCCCCTCGCCCCCCACTTTGGCCGTGGTCCCAGGCTTGAAGGGGCAGTGAATGCACTCTGGGTCTTAGTTTGACCTTTAAAGGTGGTCTGTTTGGAGGGCAAGGCTTTGGACTTCACAGTTTGTGGGTTCACCACTCCCCTGTCATGGAAGCCAATAAGTCAACATGCAATCCCTTGGAGTGAATAACAAAGGAATGGCCTCTGAGCACTGGCAGAGTTCTGCCAAGCAGGAAGCAGATGCAGCCCTTCCCATCTGGAACTGGGCTGGGGAGACTGTCCTAGAGGAAGGGGTGCCTTGCGTGTGTGTGTGGGGGGGCACTGTTTGGGGGCCACCAAGACTCCCCCCACAACAGGAGACAAGGATGGTCCTGGGGCTGCCACATGCTTGGACCCCATCCCCCCTCTCGCCCCTCCATTTGCCCCCATTCAGACCCACCTCCCTTCCTTTCCTGGGGGGGGTTACATCCTGCCCCTTCTCCCCCTTTCCCAGCCCACAGGAGGAGGCAGCCATAACTATCCAAGAATATTTATTTACCCTCCAAGACACCCCCCCATGTCCAGAGACAGACCACTGCATTGCTTTCCCAGAGCCATTTGTAGTGCAGCCGTGGCATCAGAGGGCCTGTGCCTTGGCCTATGACCTCAGGGCAAGGGCCACGCCAGGGCCAGGGCCAGGGCCAGGGTCAGCACCAGGCCCCCCACCAGGGCCCACAGCAGGTGCGGGAGGGCCACCCTCTGTCCGGCCCCACTGCCCACGTCGGCCCACATGTCCGCCTCCTCCATCATCTCTGCCTGCCCCATGGCCCCGTGGACGGGGGCGAGGGCCAGGGGGGTCTGGGGTACCCGGAAGGGGTGCCCATCATGGGCGGCCGTCTGCTCCAGCCAGGAGTGGTAGTTGGAGACGCGGGTGTAGACGCCGGGGCTCTTGGTGGCTGCGCAGCTGCGGCCCCAGCTGACGATGCCCACTTGGTACCAGCGCTTCTGGGGGCTGCTGCTGGGGGGCCGGCACATGAGGGGCCCCCCACTGTCTCCCTGCAGCAAGAAGAGGGAAGGAAGGAAGGAAGGAAGGGAAAGAAAAGAGTGCTTCAGAAGGGGACAGGCCTCTCTCCCCCCAACCATGACAAAGACCCCCACCCCACAGCTAGCCCCCTCCTCTGGCCCTCATTCGGGGGGGGGGGGAGGAAGGGAGGACTAGGAGCCATCTTGGACGCTCTGTGCCAAGCAGGAAGGAGCTGAGCGCTTTGGATCACAAGGAGAAGTTGCTCTTTGGTCTGCATGTCCCAGAATCCCCTATGTTCTGGGAGCTGCCATCCAAAAAAGTAGATTTCCCACACTTAGGATAAGAGAGAACATAAGCTAAAAGCATGACTGATCCAGCAGAGATGGATTCCATCCCTTCAGCCTAGAATCACAGAATTATAGGAAGAGGGCTCCCTGGGGTCATCCAGTCCATTCTGCTAATGTCCAGGGATGGAGCGAGTCCAGACCCTTCTTTGAGGCTGCCCCTTCCACTTTTAGCCCCCTTTGCCTCCTGTCCTCCATCCTTGTATGAAGGAAATGCCCTGCAAATAATGTACCTTTCTGAAGAGCGAAGCAGCCCTGCTTGACCCCTGCAAAGTTTGGGCCTAGAGGAGCCTCTGGGAGAAAGGACTGCAAAAGCCCAGGGCTTTATGCAAAAAAGATGTAAAGGACTACAGAGAGGCCTGATTGCTCTCCTGCAACATACATTTCCTGGAAGCCCAAGGCTAGATGATGGTTAAGGTGAACACAGCCTCAGGGAATGCTAGGGAAATGCCCCTTCGGACGTTTATATAGGCTGAACAAGATGCAGAGGGGGCGGTCACTTCAAAAAGACCAAAATGAATGCATCGCACCAATTATGAAAGTGGACAGTATATTGATTTTACAGAGAAAAACATGGCTATGTTAACTGAAATAAATACTTTGGCTGGGCATTTAGGTAGCACACAAATTTGCTAATAGTATGTAGAGAGATCTTGTAGCACCTTGGAGACTAAATGAAAAAACGAAGTTGGCAGCATGAGGAGCTTTCCTAGACTTCAGTCTACTTCCTCAGATGCATTTGGTGGAGTGGAAGCCAGGGACAGACATATATATGCCATAGGCATGTGAGAATTCAAATTCAAATTCAAAATCCTGGATATGGAAATGAAGTAGCAAGTCCAGTTTTAACGATATTGGATATGGAAATGAGGCAAGTTTGGCCTTGGAAACCAACCTGCATTTGGGGAGGATAGGTGAGTGTAGGGCGCCCCCCTGAGGATGGGTCAGGTAGTGCTGAAATGTGTGCAATGGTCACTACACACTACAGAACAAGTTCACTTTCTGAATGAACACCACAGTTACAAAATGGGACATCTAAACACCACACAAACCACATGCCCCCCGTTTCCATCCTAAACACACCACTAGATCCATAGTCTACCACTACATCCAAGCCCTCTGATGCAATCGCATCTGCTCAGACCCACAAAACAGGGATACCAAACCCAAGGAATTACAAGAGGCATTTCTGAAACTACAGTACCCGCCACATGAAGGAACAAATAAACAAAGCAAGACTTGTACCCAGGACTGATCTATTACAGAACAGTTTGAAGAGAGAAAATGGCAGAACCCCACTAGTGCTAATAGTTACTTCCGGCATGTCATGGGTTTTGACCGTCCCTCCTTGTTATTTTGAAAACCTGGCAATGCTATTGCGCTTATAGAATGATAGAATCATAGAAGAGACCCCAAGAGCCATCCAGTCCAACCCCCTTCTGCCATGAAGGAATTCACAGAATCCTAGAGCTGGAAGAGACACTCAAGGGCCATCCAGTCCAGCCTCCTGCCATTGCCCTCCAACTGTCATGGCTGCATCCTCTGCAATGGTGCAATTTGTAATTTTGTGGGGCATTTAGAATACTCAGCAAGAGAACAGTAGGTATCTCTCCAAACTACAAATCCCAGGATTCCATCAGAGGATGGTGCCAAGTGTTGAGAACAGTGCAGTGGGAGGCAGGGAGATATAGGGTCTCCAGCTCGGTCCCACAGCCAGATTATCAGTCTGTCAAGCAATGAAGAGAAAGGGAGGAGGACTGTGTCTGTTTTTCCTCCCTTTTCCCCTCCTTTCCCTTAAGCCCCATCTTGGCCTCCTCCGGGGTGGCCCTGCATCTCATGCAACTTTCCTTTTGGAAAGTTCTTCTTTTCGGGTGAAGAGTGTGTCATTTTGTGGGGAGGGAGAAGAGGGTCCCCTCCTACCTGGCAGGCGTCCCGTCCGCCCTCTTCGTACCCAGCGCAGACCATGTTCCTAGTGAGAGAGTGGAGCCAGCGCAGGCACAGCGTCCAGTCCACCATGCCCACCTCAACGTCCAGCAGCTCGTAGGAGCCCTGCTTCGTGTCTGGACAAGGGGGGTGGGGAGAAAGAGAGAGAGAGAAAGGGGAGACCCCACTCATGCAAGGCTGCTGGGGGGCTGGAGCTCAGGGCATGGGACCCCAGCCCCCCAAGTCCATTCCTCCTGGGCAGTGGAAGCACAGATGGGACTGGTCCCCAGCGACTGCATCTGGATGGACAACACTACCTCTCTTTTTCTGGCAGAAGCTGTTATACCAGTTTGATCCCACTTCAACTGCCTTGGTTCCACTTTAGGTAATCCAGGGATGTGTAGTCCGGGGAGGCATTTAAGCTGTGGTTCAGGGAAAGTGATGCAAGGCCCTCCTCAAACGACAAATTCCCTAGGATGTTGCCATGGCAGTTGGAGTGCCATCAAACCACCATCATAACTGTGCAGAATGGAGTCACCCCTGGGCTGGAGCATCCCTTGCCAGATGTGTGCAGAGTGCTCCAAAGTCAGCAGGCGCCCAACACACGGACACAGGATGCAGGGAAATCTGGATTTGATGATGATTATAATTCTTCTGGCCAATCCCATAGAGAGGCAACATGGTCCTGAAACCATCATCCAGCCCTCAGCCAGGGGTCTCCTCCAGGACGCAGGATGGACACAGTCCCACAGGGGCATCAACATCATGCAAAGGGGCTCCAAACCCGCCAAATGTCCGCCTTCGCCCAGGTGGGATAAAAGCCCATCATCTCCCTTCAGGCCCCCAGAGACAGAGCTGAATGTTTCAACCGTTTCTGTCTGTGGAGGCCAGCAGCCGGGGAATGACCAGAACTGGCTTCCCTTCACTGCCCGGCCTTGGGAACGCCAGCAAGAGACCCTCTGGACCAGCCCTGGAGTGGGCAGGAGGGCGGTCATCTAGTCCAGCCACCCAAGTGGCCCAATGGGAGACTCACAGGCCGGCAGGGCAGGAAGGCAGTGGGTCCTTTGGGGCCTTCGTGGGATGAGAGAGACAGAGGGGGAGAGGTCACCCAGCACCCTCCTCGGGGCTCCCGGCCGGGGGCTCACCGGGCTGTGTCAGCCCCCACCCGGCGACAAAGCAGCTCTCCCACATGTTGTCATCGGGGACGATGGTGCGGTCAGGGAGGCAGAGTGCGCTGTGGTACCAGCTGTAGGGGATGGGCTTCTCCAGCAGTAGGAGGGCAATGTCATTGTCGTAGGTCTTCCGGTCGTACAGCGGGTGAGCGTGGATCTTCCGCACCCAGCGCGTGACGTTGTGCTGGCCAAGGAGGTTGCTCCCAGCCGCCACCTTGATGCTCTTCCTGATGAACAAGGGGACAAGGATGGAGAGGAGGAGGAAGAGGAGGAAGAGGAGGAAGAGGAGGAGGAGGAAGAGGTGCTCACCACCCAGAGTGAGTGAGTCACACCAGGAGCTGGAGGAGAGCAACGCTAATGGAGTATGTGTCTGCCTTACCTGTCGGTTACCTGTCGGTTACAGGGTTGTGAGAGGAGGCTGAATCTGCCCCCCTCCTGAGGGGCTGGGTGCCTCTCCCATAATCTCACAACCAGCCCCTCAGGAGGGGGGGGCGGTTTGGGGAAGGGGATTCCTGGCTGCAGAAGTGCCCAGACCGCCCCCCCTCCAGAAAGAGAGGATAGGAAAAAGGCAGCCGCAAGAGGAACACGGGACTCTGCGTGCACACATGCGTGCCTGACAGCTGGGGTTTTTGCAAGCATTTGCCTAATAGCATATAACTTTTTACAAATCATATTCCCAAAACGGGAAGCAAAGCCATAAACCAGGGGTAGGCAACCTAAGGCAACCTAAGGCCCGGGGGCCGGATGCAGCCCCCCAGGGCCTTTGGACTGGCCCCAGGCCTGTCCTGCTGCCGCCGCCGCCGCCCCCTGCCATGATGATATTGATTATTGTTGTTATTACTTGTTCTTGGGGTTTTCTTGGCAAAATCTCCACAGGGGTTTTGCCATGGCTTTGCTGGGGCTGAGAGAGTGTGCATGCATATATATATTTTTTAAAAAATAATTTTTATTTATTTATTTCTTTATTTTATTTTGGTGCTTCGGCCCCCCAATTGTCTGAAGGACAGCAACCCGGCCCCCATCTCAAAAAGGTTGCCTACACCTGCCATAAACAAAGGCAGTCATGTTGGCCGGGGGGGGGGGGCAGCAAGGGAACTCGCAGTTGTACAACGTTCAATTGTTCCAATCAATCAAAGTGCCACAAAAGAAGGGCAAACTTTCGATTTCCGCAGGACTCTTCCAGAGACTGAGTCAGGCGGGTGGGGAACTTGCAGCCTGTCACAGACTATTGGATTGCGGCTCCCAGCATTCCTCACTCATGGCAAGGCTGGGTTTGGGGCCAGTCCTGGGAGTTGCCCACATGCCATCTTGGCAGCACAAACAGGCGAGGAAGAAGGAAGGTCACACATTTTCTGCTTCTCGGTGAAAGAGGGAGACAGTCGGCCTGCAAACTGGACTCTGGGAATTGCCAAGGGCACTTGGAGTCCCTTGCTAGAGAGAGCACTAGTCTCCCCTCCTTTAAACTACAGCTCCCAAGAAGACGGTATCTTGGGAGCTGTAGTTCTGGAGTGGAGCCTAGAGCTCTCCAGCAGAGAATTCCAAGTACCAACCCAAACAAATGAATCCCAAGCTTCCTCGGGGTGAAGCCACAACAGGAAAGGAGGTTTCGAACTGTGTTAAGGGTGTTGCAGTGCAGACCCCCTCCCATACTGGGTCCCCCCTCCTTGCTTCAGCGGGGCCCAAAAATGGGGGTCCAGGGAAAGGTCATTGCCTGAGCCCTGCTCCCAAAAGGTGTCCCTTGTAAATCTTGGGCTTACCTTTCATCTGTGAAGCAGTGAGCGGCGGAGAGGACCCACCAGGGGTGGATGATGGACCCTCCACAGAAGTGGAAGGTGCTGGTTTGCACGCTGACCACCCAAGGCCACTTTCCCGCAGGGGCCTTAGTGCCCCCCACGATGCGGGAGCCGCCTGCAGAGAAGCCACTGAGCCCATCGTACTCCGGCCGGTAGCCGCACCCTGAGGAGGAAGAGGCACAGGAGAGGCATTACTCATGGCACCCACTTCCACTTCCACTTCCACTTCCACTTCCACCGGCGATGATGTCACTCCACCAGGAGGAAGATGTCACAGGGGCCCCTGTGAGGTCACAGAGCAAAAAGGAAGAGACGGAGCGGAAGGGAGGGTCTCTCTCTCTCTCTCTCTCTCTCTCTCTCCAGAGGATGGGTCAGTGGGTGACCGCAGCCCCTCCAAGGCAAAGGGGCTCCCCTGAGTGTTTTCTGCCCCCCTCCTGGCCTGGTACCTTGAGCCCAAGCCCCCATCGCCCACAGGAGGGGCAGGAGGGCCAGGGGCACCATGAGGGTCTCTCTCAGAGCCCAGGGGCAGCCAGCCAGACCCTCGAGAGTGAGAGGGGCCCAGGCTCTGGCCGGTGACCTCACAGATCTCCAGCCGGTGACCTCACAAACCCAGGACCAGAAGCACCCCCTCCTTCTCCCTCTTCCACCGGGGCCCCATCTGTCTGTGGGTCTGGGCTCAGTGGGAAAGGGAAGGGAAGGGAGGGTGGGTTCCAGTTCTCAGGCCGGACAGGTGGCAAGGCAGCCTCCCCCAGACCCCGTTTCTACATCAGCAAGAGGATGAGGATGATGGGCCATCCCATGCATCTGTCTCTGTGTGAGAGAGAGAGAGATGTAAGGACACTTGATCAGACACCCCCCCCCCCCGATCTTCTGGCACTGGCTTAGGTTATTCCTTCCCCAGCAAAGCCAAACAAAACACATGCTGGACTGCAACTCCCATGACTTGTCATCATTAGTGAGGCGGCTGTGGCTGATGGGAGCTGTGATCCAACACTATCAGTAGCTCACCCCTGAGTTACGTCTTCCTTGATAGAGGGTGGCACCAGTCATAGCTGCCATTAAAATGCAAACACACCCCAGGCCCAGGGAATTCTGGGATTGTGAGCTTAAGGGAATTCTGGCCAGGGAGAATGGAGGAAAAGGAGGACGCTTCTCTCCTGGTGTGAGAAAAGTGAGATGGGCAACAAACTTTGAGAGCAAGAGTTTACCTGGAACAATAGTGCCAAAAGCAGAAAGATGGCGAACCCTGGCTAGCAAACAAACAAAATGTTGATACATACTTTTCGGACGCCTCCCGAGGTCTGCCTAAATCGGCCAAGGCCAAGGCCAAGACCAAGGCCAAAGGCCAAAGGCCAACTCCGTCTAGAGGAAGAGGAGCAGGCAGCGAGGGACCGGGCGCTCGCTCTGGGACTGGGACTGCGACTGGGAATTGGACTGGGACTGGGGCTGGGAACTGGGACTGGGAACTTGACTGGGGCTGGGACTGGGAACTGGGAGTGGGACTGGGAATTTGACTGGGGCTGGGACTGGGAACTGGGAGTGGGACTGGGAATTTGACTGGGGCTGGGAGTGGTACTGGTACCTTGACTGGGGCTGGAACTGGGAACTGGGACTGCGACTGGGAATTTGACTGGGGCTGGGACTGGGAACTGGGACTGGGAACTTGACTGGGGCTGGGACTGGGACTGGGACTGGGAACTTGACTGGGGCTGGAACTGGGAACTGGGACTGCGACTGGGAATTTGACTGGGGCTGGGACTGGGAACTTGACTGGGGCTGGAACTGGGAACTGGGAGTGGGACTGGGAACTTGACTGGGGCTGGAACTGGGAACTGGGAGTGGGACTGGGAACTTGACTGGGACTGGGACTGGGAACTTGACTGGGGCTGGAACTGGGAACTGGGGGGGGTTGCAGACTGCCAGAAATAGTGTGAATTCAGTCCACTTTTAGGGTTAGGGTTAGAGTTAGGGAACCATGGGAACTGTATTTTATTGTGGCATCAGAGTTGTCTGACAGAGAAGGCTCAATGTCTCAGAAAAATAACAGTTCCCATGATTCCCTAGCACTAACCCTAACCCTAAAAGTGGACTGAATTCACACTATTTCTGGCAGTCTGCAACCCCCCTGGGAGTGGGACTGGGAACTTGACTGGGGCTGGAACTGGGAACTGGGAGTGGGACTGGGAATTTGACTGGGACTGGGACTGGGAATTTGACTGGGGCTGGGACTGGGAACTGGGACTGGGAACTGGGGCTGGGGCTGGGACTGGGACTGGGAACTGGGGCTGGGACTGGGACTTGGGGGGATTCCTCGGTCTGGGCAGCCCCACCGCCCCCTTCCTCCCTCCTTCCTTCCTTCCTTCCTTCCTCCCTCCCTTCCTTCCTCTTCCTCCTGGTCCGGCGGCTGTTTCGCTTTCGGCGGCTGAATCTGCGGAGGCGCCTCGGAGGAGCCAGAAGGCGAGCCATGGGGGCCCCCTCCCCGCTCTTCCTCTTCCCCTTCCCCTTCCTCTTCCTCTTCCTCTTCCTCTTCCTCTCGGGGGGTCCGCCAGGTAAGGAAGGGGCGGCGGGGGCCCTTCTTCTTCTTCTTCCTCCTCCTCCTCCTCCTCGATCCAAGGGAGAGAGAGAGGGGAAGAGCCGGGTCCGGCCACTGGACGCCCTTCGCGGCCGAGACTGTGTCCGGAGGGGGATCGGGGCCTCCGAGGGGGGGTCCGGCTGAACGGACTCTCAGCCTCACCCGCAAGGCTGCCGCCCCCTGGAACCAGACGCCCGAGGCAGGCAGGCAGGCAGGCAGCCGTAGGGCAAGAGGACAGGCCGCCCCCCCATAATGCCCCAGAGGGGGGGGGAGTCGGGGGAGGATACTAAGGCGCTGGAATGGAGGCGCCCCCCGCCCCCCCCCCGCTGCTTGGAAGAAGGGAGGGGCCAGGGCTGGGCTGGGCGGCAGAGTTACTTTCCCAGAAGTTACCGGACGGAGCCGGGGGGGGGTGGGGGTGGGGGCTTTCGCTGGGCGACCCCTCCGACCGTCGGGGGCCTTCTAGCTCTTGCCCCTCCACTCCCCCCGCGACCCCCAGCCACTCCACTCCAGAGCAAATGGGGGGGGGGGCTCTCTGTCTTGGGAGCCGTATTTCTTCCTCCCTCCCTCCCTCCCTCCGTCCCTTCCTTCCTTCCTTCCTCCCTTCCTTCCTTCCTTCCTCCCTCCCTCCTTTCCTCCCTTCCTTCTTTCCTCCCTCTCTTCCTTCCTTCCTTCCTTCCTTCCTTCCTCCCTCCCTCCTTTCCTTCCTTCCTCCCTTCCTCCCTCTCTTCCTTCCTTCCTCCCTCCCTCCCTCCCTCCCTCCCTCCCTTCCTCCCTTCTTCCCTTCCTTCCTTCCTTCCTTCCTCCCTCCCTTCCTTCCTTCCTTCCTTCCTCCCTCCCTCCCTCCTTTCCTTCCTTCTCCCTCCCTCCCTCCCTCCCTCCCTCCCTCCCTTCCTACCTCCCTCCCTCCGTCCCTTCCTTCCTCCCTCCCTCCTTTCCTCCCTTCCTTCTTTCCTCCCTCCCTCCCTCCCTTCCTCCCTTCTTCCCTTCCTTCCTTCCTTCCTCCCTCCCTCCCTTCCTTCCTTCCTCCCTCCCTCTTTTCCTTCCTTCTCCCTCCCTCCCTCCCTCCCTCCCTCCCTTCCTTCCTTCCTTCCTTCCTCCCTTCTTTCCTTCCTCCCTCCCTCCTTTCCTCCCTTCCTTCTTTCCTCCCTCTCTTCCTTCCTTCCTTCCTTCCTTCCTCCCACCCTCCTTTCCTTCCTTCCTCCCTTCCTCCTTTCCTTCCTTCTCCCTCCCTCCCTTCCTTCCTTCCTTCCTTCCTTCCTTCCTTCCTTCCTTCCTTCCTCCCTCCCTTCCTTCCTTCCTCCCTTCCTTCCTCCCTCCCTCCCTCCCTTCCTTCCTTCCTCCCTTCCTTCCTTCCTCTCTTCCTCCCTCCCTCCCTCCCTTCCTTCCTTCCTTCCTCCCTTCCTTCCTTCCTCCCTCCCTTCCTTCATTCCTTCCTCCCTCCCTCCCTCCTTTCCTTCCTTCTTCCCTTCCTTCCTCCCTCCTTTCCTTCCTTCCTTCCTCCCTCCCTCCCTCCCTCCCTCCCTCCCTCCTTTCCTTCCTTCCTTCCTTCCTCCCTCCCTCCCTCCTTTCCTTCCTTCCTTCCTTCCTCCCTCCCTCCCTTCCTTCCTTCCTTCCTTCCTTCCTCCCTCCCTCCCTCCGTCCCTTCCTTCCTCCCTCCCTCCTTTCCTCCCTTCCTTCTTTCCTCCCTCCCTCCCTCCTTCCCTTCCTTTCTTCCTTCCTCCCTTCCTTCCTTCCTCCCTTCCTTCCTCCCTCCCTCCCTCCCTCCCTCCCTCCCTCCCTTCCTTCCTTCCTCCCTCCCTCCCTCCCTCCCTCCCTTCCTTCCTTCCTTCCTTCCTCCCTCCCTCCCTCCTATCCTTCCTTCTCCCTCCCTTCCTTCCCCCTCCCTTCCTTCCTTCCTTCCTTCCTCCCTTCCTTCCTCCCTCCCTTCCTTCCTTCCTTCCTTCCTTCCTTCCTTCCTTCCTTCCTCTCTTCCTCCCTCCCTCCCTTCCTCAGAGCATGCCCAGAGTTCCTTTCCCTCGCTGGAGACAGCATGCCATACACAGAGGTGGGCACATGCAGCGGGAGGAGGATGGCTTGTGGTGGTTGTTGTTGCAACAGGCAAATGTCTTTCTGCTCCATGTCCCCCCAAAGGAAGGGGCCTTGGCCTTCCGGTCCCCCCCCCCCATTTTTGGGATTCTTTGGCCCTGTGTGTGTCTGGTGCTGCAGAGAAGGCAGCCATGGTGGCTCCGCTCTGCCTCCTTCCTTGCTAACCAAGAGTGGCCCCGATCCCCTTCCCATTGCCCCCTTGTTCACGTTCTCTCTCTCTCCCCCCCCCAGCGCTGGGGAACGAAGGGGGGGCCGCTGGGAGCTGCAAGTGTGCAAGGGCCGACCCTCCACCTCGGAGTGTGCAGAGCTTCGCTTCCAGGCTGAAGTCCTGGGAACACTGCGTGGATTTTGTACGGTAAGTTGCCCACCCCATAATAATCCCCAGTGCCACCAGGTCCATCGCGGTGACCAGCCTGTGACCGGACCCATCTCTGACCAGCCCCCCTTCCCTCCTTCTTCACAGGTTCACTTTTCCAAAGGTCACCATTTGTGGCTTGCCTGGTGAGCCGTGGGTCGAAGAACTAAAGAGTTTAACGCCGTCAAAAAGTGAGTAGTCTCCCCCCCCCCAGAAAGAGAGAGAGAGAGAGAGAGAGAGAGAGAGAGAGAGACCTTTCAGGATTTGGGGTCCTTACAGCCCCTCTCCTCCTCCTGAGAAGGTGGGACACCAGAGCCCCTTCCTCCCAGGAGGGGAGGGGTGATGGGGGAACTGGTTTCTGCTATCCCCCTCCTCAGTTTTTGGGACACAAGCAGGAGGCTCTCTGTCCGTCCATCTGTCCATCCGTCCACTCGCTGCCTGCTCTGTCTCTCACCTGTCTTTCCACTTCCTCCAAGGGAAGGGGGCTGCAACCGCTGCGGCCAGCAAGGGGGGTCAGGGGCCCACCCCCATCTCCTACATCTCACCCCCGGCTCTGACCTTCACGGGACCCCCGGCCGGGAGCCCCTCGAATGAGCACCCCCAAGTGCAGCTGGACCCCCATTTCACAAGAGCAACTCCATGGGCACCTGAGCCCAGCCATGGTGAGTGTGGTCTGGAGGAGGGTCCCTAAACGTGACCCCAAAAGTTTGGGGGGAGATGGGGGTTCTCCTGGAAAGGCTGATGCCTCAGAGGAAAGAAGAGGAACTTGAAAGCGGGGGGTGGGTGGGTTAACAGCTGAAGTTTATGCCTATATTATGCTGGAGCACAGGTTATGAATATAATTAATAACCTATTGTTGTGCTCTAGATAAATCAGGGAGAGAGAGAAAGATAGAAGACTCCCCCGGGACCCCTCCAATGAAACACCATGGTAGGCAGGGATCAATCATTCCCAAAATGTGATGGTGGTGGTTGGGGGGGACGGGGACACACCAGCGTTTTAGAAGGGGGAGTGGGGGGGGGGGAGGAAGACGTCAGTCTCTGCCCAGCCAGCCTGCAGCAGCACCTTCTAATGCCCCCTCCCAGGAGAAACCCCGCAAACACGTCTGGCTTCATACGTCCCCTTTGTCCCAGGAGCCACTGTGGACACACCTGGGTTGGCCAGGAGCCCTCAGACGGCGGGCCAAGGTGAGTGTGGGGTGGAAATGGCAGGGGCTTCTAGCCCCTTTGGGGTTTGGGGTCTGCATTAACGCTGCTCCCCAGGCGCTGCTGGAGCGGGGCCCAGCCACTTTGCCCCTCAGGCCTCTCCAACGCCACACGCCAGGATTGCTGTGGCCACCCTGCTGGCCATAACGCTCCTCTTGGTGGCCATCATCGTTTTCCTGCTCTGCCGGAAGAAACGCCAGCCCTGCAAGAGTGCCCTGGCCACCCCGCTTCCGCCTGAGGACCTCGGTGAGTAAGTGAGCGAGTGATGGGGGCTGGGAGGGGGGCGCCTTTTCCCATAAGCCCCCAGCCCCATTGAGAGAGCGGGGGGGGGGGCTTCCCCTGTGTGAGTTCTGGGGTCTTGCGCCTGCCTGCCTTTGGGGTTTTGTCCCTTCTGCCCGTTGCCTTAAGTCCTTCAGCTCCCATTCTGGGAGGGGTGCCTTCTGGACATTACTGGCAGGAGGGGGAGAACGGAGGTGTGGTTGCCCATCTCTGGTCCTTCTGGTGGCCGCTCTTTGGGGCAGATGGCCGGCCGGACATTGTGTGGGGACGGACAGAACTGCTGGGCTGGCGAGGCCCCTTGCCTTGCTTCTGGTCTGGCATCCTCGACGTCCTTCTTCTGATGACCTCTGAGCATTTGTTGGTCGCTTTAAAACCTCTCTCTCCACATTTTTGTTAGCTGTTTTTCCCCATAGAGAAAAGGGGATTTTGTTTTAAAAAATCTTAAAATGCAAACATTGTTCGAGCCAAGTGGACTTCAGGTGGGCTGGTCAAGTGGGAGCATTCTGTGGAATGGAAATGGAGCTGAGGATATCCAGTGCCACTGTCCCCACTCCCCAAACATACCTTGGGTGGTCTTGCCCCCCCCCCATTTTCCTGAGGCCTTTCCCATCCTCCCCTCCCCCTGCCCTTGACCTTCCTTGCTGCTGCTGCTGCTGGACTAAAGCCCCCTCTGCTTTCCTTTCCAGGGGAGGAGACCCTTGTCCTGAGCCATCGTGGGGAGGAGACCTGAAGCTGGGGGGGGGGGGGTCTGCAAGCTGTGTCATGACAGTCTGGACATGGGAGCACTTTGTTAAGGGGAGGGGGTGCAGGGGATGGCAGATGTACAGATTAATTACCATAATGTATGTATGTATGTATGTGTCTTTATATGTGTGTATGTGTGTGTGTGCGTGTGGTTGTATGTATACGTGTGTTGCGTGTGCACATTCAAAGGTGTGTATGTATCTGTTTGGGTCTGAAAGGCCTGAGTTCTGTAAGTGGGGTGCCTGCCTCCCTCTTCTTCCCTTCCGTCTCCCCCAATTCTGCTTTCTGTAGGACTCTCCCCGGCTTTGTGCACAGAGAAGCAAACCACTGTCTCCTCCTTTGGATGTTGTTCTGTTTTAGCAGAGGCTGGGAGGGCTTGGATTCGGTACTCCTGCATGGCAGAAGGGGGTTGGTCTGGACTGGAGGGTCCTGGGGTCCCTTCCAACTCTGTGATGCTGTTTATTTATATGGATTTATAAAAAAGAGACAATCCTCCCCCTTGCCTTTGTGAGCTTGATGACTCTTGGAAGCTGCATTTCTTGGAGGTCACTCCCTCTGGGTGCTTTGTGTCGGGTGGGAAGTCCCCTGGAATCCAGCCAGACCTTCCTCTGGGGAAAATCAGGGCTTTGCATCTCCTGCCCAGCCTTTTCTGGAGGCAGGAACCCGGCACCCTGGTCTGCTTTCACTTCTCAAAAAGGGACTGACTGGGTGAGTCATGTCTGCAGCGGCCAAAATGCCCCCTCCGTTCCTCCCTTCCTTCCTTCCTCCTCCTTTGCAGTGACTTCATGGGGCTTTCCACCTGTGGCTCCATGTAGCCCAGAATGGGCCCAAAGGCCTTGGAAAGTCCCCCCACCTTCCTCTTGACCCACCCTCACAGCACCCCTCTCCTGCTTCCCACAAACTCTAACCGTGATAGCTGCCCACCCAAGTTAATAATAATAATAATAATAATAATAATAATAATAATAAGTTTGATAATAATAATAAGTTGGAACATTTCAGGGTCTGGAGGTGAGACTAAAAGAGGCTGGGCAGATCCCACACTGAGTTGGGCTGGGCTCCATGGCCTCAGGGGACCCTTCCGACTCTTGGATTCATTGGCTTTAAGACTCTAGGAAATGGGGGGGGGGGGCTCTGAAATTCTGGCTGCTTCTAAGCTGGGCTCCTCCGCTGGGGAAGGGTCAGAGGCCTCCCAGGGCCCCATTGCAGTGATAGGATTCTGTCCTATGGTTCAAGGTATAACCAGCCACTCACTCCCCTGAGTTTAGGGAGGGGGAGATATTTGGGTGGGGGGATGCAGAGGGTGCCAGGAAGCTCAGATCGCAACCCCAGAATAATGGCCCTACAGAAAATGTCTTTTCAGAAATTGTGAGGATTGTTTTTGAGGAATAATCACACGCCTCTGCAACCCACGCTGGAGGAAGCCATTCTTTAATGCCAGCCAAAGGCTGCCTTGACCACTTGGCTGGCCACAGGGCCTGTCTCCATGCGCCCCCCCCATGGCCTCAGCAGCAGCAGAAGAACCGGACGTCGTTGAGGGCGGTGTCGTCCTTTGGGCCCCCAGGAGGCTGCACCCGGGTCTGGAGGCCGCAGATGGACCCCCGAGGGCAGCGGGGGCTCCAGGACCCCCACCGCCCCCACCCGTCCCACTGGACTTCCAGGTCCTCCTCCTCCTCCTCATTCTCCCAGCCCTGGCACTTCATCCGGAGGTTGTTGGCTGCCGTGGCGTCAGGCTTCATCCTGGGGGGCTCCACCTGCAGCTGGAAGGCAACGAGGCCCCCCCGGGAGCACCTCTGGCTCTGGCTCCAGATGCCCCACCTGCAGACAGGAGGAAGAAGGTCATGGGTAATGGATGCCCCCCAATGCCCCAGGGAAGCCCCGAGAAAGGGCCCCCAGCCCAAACCCCTGCCCCCTGTACTAGTCCTCACTTCCCCGATCCCTGAGACCCCCAGATGCCCTCCAGCACCTTGCTCCCCAGAAGGCCCGGGGAGTGCCCACATTGCCCAGGTACAGCACTTTTGCCCCACAACAACTGCCATGGCTCCATCCTGTGGATCTTGGCTTTGTAGTTTGAAATCCCTAGTGCATTCCCTTCAATTAAAGCCCTCTGCCAAAGAATTCTAAGTACCTCACCAAAGTACAGGTCCTAGAAATCCATAGGATGGCATCATGGCAGCCAAAGTGGGATTGAAGCACTGCAATTATGTGTTGTGGAGACACCCATCCCCTTCCTTTCCAGAAGAGAAAGAGAGCGGGAGGGATTGTTTGTGCCAGCTGGGCAGAGGAGCGTTTCAAGAGTCCTCTCCCTGCAAGTAGAAAGCTAGTCTATCAGGGAGAAGGAGAGAGATTTGTCTCTGCCGCATTGGCCTTGCTTTTCGGAGACAGAATCCGCCACAGAGGTGTCTCCAGAGTTACACCAGCTTCCCCACCGGCTCCTCATTCTGCCGGGGGCAGAGGTCATTCATGCCCCAATTCCACCCCCTTGCTTGGAGGCCCAGGACCCCTGGCCCTCCAACCCCCCTCACCCTTGCGCCTCTGCCCTCCTTGCCGCCTGACCTACTTGCCCACAGACGAAGTGGCATTGCCCCCCTGGGCACAGTGCAGCCGGATCCCATTCAGCGCCGTGTCGTCTTGCCCAGGGAGGAACCCTTGGCGTGGCTCCAGCTGTGGGGCAGAAAAAGACCTTGGGGTGGCCAGAAGGAGGGCAGGAGGGTGGCCAGGGTCTGGGGGAAGGTCTCCTCTTCCAGCCTGGGGAACACTCCTCCCCCCAGCTCTTTAGCCACTAAGTTTCCCTGGCATCCATTCCCTGCTGGGAGGGCAAGGGCTTCCAGAGTGGTCAGTCAGTCAGGTGGACGTTGTGGGGGTCCCCCCTGCCCTTTGGAGGCCAGCCACCTGCCACGTCTCGTGGTAGGAAAGTCCCCCAGAGTCGCTTAGGAAGGGCTGCTGATATTTTTAGTCTGCCTTGTTTCCTGCCCCAGAACTGGGTCAGCTGAGCCACCCCAAAATTCTGGTTCAATGAGAAAAATAGGAGCAGCTCCATTGCCCCACCTTCACCCCTCCTTTCTCTCCCTGCTCCATTCCCCTCTTCCTTCAAAACCCTCTTGTCTCCTGGCCAGAGAGCCCCACTGCCAGCCCCCCTTGCCTCATGGAGGGGGTTCCTCTCCCAGCCCCAGAGCCTCAAGAACCCACTCTTGGTTGAGAAGTGGGCTGACCCACTGGGAGCTTCTCACCTTGATGGAAAAGCCGTCTGCGGGCCCCGAGGGGCAGAGGTCTCTTGGGCCCCAGGCCCCCTTGGTTCCCCCATTGGACACGTTGAGTGTGGCACAGTAGAGCCGCCCCACAGCCCCAGGGAGAAGGCAGGCCAGGAGGATGAGAGGGCATGCCATCCGGTCCAGAGGGGTTGCCATGCTGGGCAGGAGGAAAGACGGTGCCCTTGGCCCTCCTGCAAGGCTGGCGTAGGTCTGCCTCTTATACCTGGGAGGGAGGGAGGGACCCAGGTGGGAAGGAGGCTGGCCAGGCCTCTGAGCTGGCACAGAGTGGACCTGAAACCAGGGGGGGGGGCAGAGGAAGAAGAGGATCTGTGCCATGGGAACAGCCTCCCCCCCCCCAACACACACATGAGGGAACATTGTGGTTGTTGTCATTTGTCATCCAGTTGACTGTGACTAATGGCAGCCCCATGAATGAGAGACCTCCGAGACCCCCTTCTCAGCCATTGTCTTGCACAATGGAACATGCAGTGCGAACAGAAGGGGGATCTGTAGTAGATTGGAGGACTGAACCTGGAGGGGCCCCAAAAATGGCTCCTCTTCTTCATCCTGGAGAGAAGCGACCAGTGGGGTGCCACAGAGTTCTGTCCTGGGCCCAGTTTGCTATTGTGGATGAAGGAATAGAGGCCATGCTTATGAGGGAGGTGTCACACTTGAGGGTGCACACACACACACACATTAGGCAGGAAAAATGTACAAATATAGGATAGGTGACACCTGGCTTGAAAGTGGTATTTGTGAAGGGGTCCTCAGTCTTAACAGACCACAAGCTTAACATGGGTCAATATTGTGATGCACAATTCTAGGCTGCATCAATAGGAGTGCAATGTCTAGATGGAAGGAAATAATAGTGCCACTCTATTCTGCTCTGGTCAGGCTTCACCTGGATTACTGTGTCTACTTCTGGACACCCCAATTCCAAAGGAGACTCCCCACCTCCCCAGGCCGTTGGTTCCATTGCTAAACCACTCTGACTTGCCATTGTTCAATCAAAACCTACCCTCCTGTAACTTAACCCCTAGACCTGGGCCTATCCTTGGGGGCAGCAGAGAATGCCCCCATCCCAAATTCATGAGGAGGTCTATAACCTCCAGAGACAATCCTTAGAAAAACTCTCCAAGTCTGCTAATGTGTCTGTGGGCCACCATGAGAATGACCAGCTGAGGAGGGGGATCATGGGTCTCCTTCTTCTTCCTACTTGTAGGTGTATAGTTCACCTTGTTTGCCTGGAAGACAGCAAAAGAACGGTAGGTAGCTCTGTGGTATTTAGAAAGGCCCACCTGTTTGCCAGGTAGTTGGCACTTGGCCACTTGGCTGCTTTGGGATTTTCTGGCTCCCAAACCTCTCTTGTCCCTTCAAGCATCATTAGTTGCAAGACAGAGACCTGGACCCCCTGGGAGTGCTGCACACAATGGGAGGCTGGCATCCAGGACGGGGCAGCGGCCAAGGCTCCTGGTCCATTGCCCCACTGTTTCTCCCCCGAGGGGCAGATCACCTCGGCCTCCTCCTCCTCCTCCTCCTCCTCCTCCTCCTCCTCCTCCTCCTCCTCCTCCTCTGCCATAGGCCCTGCGGATTGTGGCCCCCTCAGAAGTGGAGGCAGGGAAGAAGGGGCACCTCCTCCTCCCCAAGCAATTCCCCTTCTGCCCCTCAGAGAACAATCCCTGCTGCAGCCAATGGACCAAAACAACCCAACCAGGAAGTCCCAGAGGAATCCAAGAGAAAGGGAGAAAGAGTGCCATGTTCCTCCTCTGAGAAAGGGCACCACTGAGCGGGGGGGGGGGGGGGGGGGGCACCAGGGGCCAAGCCAGCAAAGCCCCCCCACCCCAACACAAGGCACGTCCTCCCCATCTGTCCAAAGACTTTCTGCTGTGCCAGGCTGGATCAGAGCCACTTATTCTTTCTCCAGAGAATCTGGAGAATATTCTGCCTCCCTTTCTCTTCCTCTTCACCCTGATGAACCCCCCACAAGCCCTTTCCCTATATCCCCATCCAGAAGCATCTTCTGCGAAACTGAGGCCTCAGCCAACATCCAGGTCCCTCACTGGGGAGGAAAGAGAGAGAAAGGGGAGACCCCACTCATGCAAGGCTGCTGGGGGGCTGGAGCTCAGGGCATGGGACCCCAGCCCCCCAAGTCCATTCCTCCTGGGCAGTGGAAGCACAGATGGGACTGGTCCCCAGCGACTGCATCTGGATGGACAACACTACCTCTCTTTTTCTGGCAGAAGCTGTTATACCAGTTTGATCCCACTTCAACTGCCTTGGTTCCACTTTAGGTAATCCAGGGATGTGTAGTCCGGGGAGGCATTTAAGCTGTGGTTCAGGGAAAGTGATGCAAGGCCCTCCTCAAACGACAAATTCCCTAGGATGTTGCCATGGCAGTTGGAGTGCCATCAAACCACCATCATAACTGTGCAGAATGGAGTCACCCCTGGGCTGGAGCATCCCTTGCCAGATGTGTGCAGAGTGCTCCAAAGTCAGCAGGCGCCCAACACACGGACACAGGATGCAGGGAAATCTGGATTTGATGATGATTATAATTCTTCTGGCCAATCCCATAGAGAGGCAACATAGTCCTGAAACCATCATCCAGCCCTCAGCCAGGGGTCTCCTCCAGGACGCAGGATGGACACAGTCCCACAGGGGCATCAACATCATGCAAAGGGGCTCCAAACCTGCCAAATGGCCGCTTTGGCCCAGGTGGGATAAAAGCCCATCATCTCCCTTCAGGCCACCAGAGACAGCTCTGAATGTTTCAACCATTTCTGTCTGTGGAGGCCAGCAGCCGGGGAATGACCAGAACTGGCTTCCCTTCACTGTCTGGCCTTAGAATCATAGAATTTTAGAGTTAGAAGAGACTCCAAGGGCCATCCAGTCCAACCTCCTTCTGCCATGCAGGAAGACACACTCAAACCTCTCCCTGTGAAGCTCTTATTGTCAGGAAGTTCCTCCTAAGATTGAGGTGGAAATCTGCCTTGAGAAGAAACCCTCCACAGAAGTGGAAGGTGCAGGTTTGCATGCTGACCACCCAAGGCCACTTTCCTGCAAGGGCCAAAGTGCCCCCCATGATGCGGGAGTTACCCACGGAGAAGCCACCAAGACCCTCGTACTCTGGCCGGTAGCCGCAGCCAGAGGAGAATAGGAGGGACGGGAGGGGTGTCACCCACTGTGGGGCAAGGACCCCACTTCCACCAGCGATGATGTCACTCCTGTTAGGTTTAAATGGGATATAGAGTCAATGTTAAAATGTTGAAATGTAAAAGATGTGTGTCTGTATTTTTCCATGCTGTGAAAAGTTGTTTTTCTGAGAGCTTGATTCATAGTTATCAGCCCCAGGTGTGATTTAGCCAAAACAAGAAGCTAACAAGACCCCATTCTATGGGAAAGAGGTATTGTTTATATTATGTTTTTTGTAAACATCGTTAGCTTGGGAAAGTTACTCACGTGGTGGATGATGGACAGCAAGAGGCTGGGTTAACATACATCATACAGGCATTATCCAATTAACATAAAGTTAACACCTAGAAGGTGGAGTATGGGATGGGCTTAGACAATCCTTTGTCTAAGAATTTTTTTTTGTTTAAGATGTGAGTGTGTGTGGTTGGATGCAGTGGTTTTAACTGCAACAAGGTGGATCCTAATGCTTTTGGGATTGTTAAAGATGTAATCTTTCATGGCTGAACTGGACAAGTTCATCACAATGGATTTTACTTAGTTATCTTATTTTTACTTTTTATATGCATTAATAAAGCTATGCTTTTGGACTTTACAATGTGTCTTCTTGACTGAGGAAGACAGGATTGCCTGGAGAAGAGAAGCTGAGCCAGTTGATGGCAAGTCTACACAGTGGCTGTGGATCACAGCAGCCAGCTTGTCCTGTAGACTCTGCTGGGTGCCAAAGGGCATACTACAACACTCATCATCCACACACCAACAACTCCACCAGGAGGAAGATGTCACAGGGGCCCCTGTGAGGTCACAGAACAAAAAGTAACAGCCAGAGCGGAAGGGAGGGTCTCTCTCTCTCTCTTGGGGAAGAAGGCCAGAGGATGGGTCAGTGGGTGACCGCAGCCCCTCCAAGGCAAAGGGGCTCCCTTGAGTGTTTTCTGCCCCCCCCCCAGGCCTGCTACCTTGAGACCAAGCCCCCATCGCCCACAGGAGGGGCAGGAGGGGCAGGAGGGCCAGGGGCACCATGAGGGTCTCTCTCAGAGCCCAGGGGCAGCCAGCCAGACCCTCGAGAGTGAGAGGGGCCCAGGCTCTGGCCGGTGACCTTACAAACCCAGGACCAGAAGCCCCTGAGAGAGAGGGTGGTCTCTCTCTAAGGCACCCACCACTCAACTGGGACCCCATCTGTCTGTGAGCCTGGGCTCAGTGGCAAAGGGAGGGAGGCTGGGCAGAGGGCAAGGCAGCCTCCCCTAGACTCAGTGTTGGTTTCCTGGTATTATCTTGTTATATTAATGAGACGTTTTTAATTGTGTTTTCATAATTGGGTTGTGGGTCCAGTTTAGGAGAAAGGCAGCACAGAAATAAAATAAAAAACAAAGGAGCCCAGACCTCCAAAGTCCTAGGGGTCAAGAGGGACAGAGCCCTCTAATCACGAGGGACACGCTTTGCACCCAATTTCTTCTTCCTGTATGGTTTTTAATACCAATTAAATGACTTGAACGTACAATTGACCAAGTCACCCACTCTCAGCCTCAGAAAACCCTGTGACAGGTTCACCTGAGGGTAGCCATGACAGAAATGACTTGAAGGTACACAGTAACAACAACAGAAACCTTTAGATTGTCTCAGAGGCAGAAAGCAAAGCAGCTTCAAAGCAGCTTCATTCATCCAAACCCACCAGTCACCCTGCCCTAATTTAATCCAAGCTTGTTGCCTTGTTAAGGCCTGGGAGGTCACAGAGTTGAGAGGAACCCCAGGGGTCATATAGTCCAGCCATTTTCAGCCATGCAGAAATGGACTGCTAAAGCACTGCCAAGAGATGACTATCCAGCCTCTGTTTAAAGACCCAAAAGAAGGGGAGTCCACCCCTGCTCCCAGCAGTCTGTTCCACCATCAAATAGCTCTTACAGTAAAGAATTCCTTCCTAATGTTTAGGGGGAATCTCTTTTTTTTGGCATTTGAACCCACAGATCTCTGAAGCTGCAGAAAACAAGCTGGCCCCACCTTCTGCATCCCACCCCATTCCGTCTTTAAAAATGGCTCTCATGTTCCCCTCAGCCTCCTCCAAGCTAGCCAGCTCCACAAGGACCTCATAGAATCCTAGAATTGGAAGAGACAAGGGCCATCCAGTCCAACCCCCCTGCCATGCAGGAACTCTCAATTAAAGCATCCTTGATAGATGGCCATCCAGCCTCTGTTCAAAAACCTCCAAAGGAGACTCTGCTGCTCTCTGAGGGAGGAGTGTGTTCCACTCTCGAACAGCCCTTACTGTCAGGAAGTGCCTCCTAATGTTGAGGTGGAATCTCTTTTCTTGCAGCTTGCATCCATTGTTTCGGGTCCTAGTCTCTGGAGCAGCAGAAAACAAGCTTGTTCCCTCCTCGATATGACATCCCTTCAAATATTTAAACACGGCTATCATATCACCTCTCAGCCGTCTCTTCTCCAGGCTAAACATCCCCAGCTCCCAAAAACTCTCCTCATAGGGCTTCATGGTTTCCAGATCCTTCATCATATTGGTCACCCTCCTTTGAAGATGCTCCAACTTGTCAACATCCTTTTTGAATTGTGGTACCCAGAACTGGACACAGGATTATTCCAGGTGAGAGCAGAATAGAGTGGCACTATTACTGCCTTCCTCACAGGGTTTTTAGGGCTTCCAGGCTTTGGACCATCTTGGCCACTCTCCCATAAATGCTCCTAAGGTACTGTCTTTTACTTTGGTACGAAAAGGGATTTTGCAACACCTTTGAGACTAAATGAAAGAGAGAAGCTGGGAGCATGAGCGCTTGTAAACTTGAGGAGAGACTTAGGGAGCTGGGTATGTTTAGTCTGAAAAAGAGATGGTTAAGGGGTGCTATGACTGCCATGTTTAATTATGTGAAGGGGCGTCAGGTTGAGGAGGGAGCAACATTTGTTTTCTGCTGTTCCAGGGACTGGGACATAGAGCAATGAATTCAAATTACAGGAAAAGAGATTCCACCTAAACATTTAGAAGAACATCCTGGCTGTAAGCTTTTTGACAGTGAGAGATGCTGCTGCCTCAACAGAGAGTGGTAGAGTCAGTCTCCTTCTTTGGGGGCTGCTTTTAAAGAGGCTGGATGGCCACCTGTCACGAATTCAAAACCTTGTGGGTATGGAGGTGAGGTGGCAAGTTCAATTTTAAGGAGGGTCGTTGAGGAACAAAAGCAGGAGGAAGGGAGCTGCCTTCAGCCAAGGTCAGCAGATAACCATATGAAAATAGCCATATGAAACGTAGAGCGGGAAACAGGGCTGCATGCGAAGATGACCTGGTCAAGGGCACTCGGGGGGGGGGGGGCTAGATAGAATCATAGAGTTGGAAGGGACCCCCTTCTGCTGCGCAGATAGCGATCCAGACTGTTCCAGAGAATAAGACTCCATGACACAGACAGTGTAGAAACGTGTGTAATGTGCCAGGAAACCATTACGTGAGGACATTTCCGAGGAATCAAGAAAGACAAGAGCCCAAGGGTGCAGCCACAGTGTTTATAGAGTGCCACTTCTGGCTGCATCAGAGGTCCCAAGCGCCTCGCAGGGCTGACCAGGGAAATAAATGGAAGACGGTCCGTAAACAGGGCTGGCAAGACAGCCAAGGTCCCAGAAAGGCACCAGGACGCCGTGGGTCTCCCAGCACCGCTGCTTGGCCTCCTTCCAAGTGGCAGGAGGTTCCGCCGGAGAAGGGGTGCCGCGGTGGGGCTTCCTGCGGAGGGTCCCGTCCTGGTCGGAGGCGCTCCTTGGTCCTCTCCTCCGTCCTCCGTCCTCCGCTAGGGCTCCAGCATCTGCTCGCAGGTCCGGGAGAGGTCCCCCAGCTTGACCCGGGCGTAGTCGATGCGCTTCAGGGCCATCTGGCAGTCCTTCCGGGCCGAGTAGCTGGACCCCTCGTGGGGCTGCCCGGTGGCCACCTGGGCAAGGGGAGCAGGGCAGCCACTTCAGCCCACCTTCACCCCTGACCCTGACCCTGACCCCGCCGCCTGGGCCCAGCTGAGGCCCCCCCATGGCCCCTGCCACTGGCCCTTCCTTCTTTCCTTCCTTGCTTACCTGGGTGAGGTACCGGATCTGGGCGGAGAGCTCGGACTCCACCTTCTGGACGGAGGCCGCGAACTGACCGGCGTGGCGGTCCAGCAGCCGCTCGTTGGCCTTCTCCTTGGACAGCTCCAGGATCACCGTCCCTGAGAGGAGGGGAGGGGAGGGGAGAGTGACGTCACGGGGGGCGGGGCGGGGCGGAGGGCGGCCCAGGGTCCCAGCAACCGCCGCCCGGCCGCCCGCCCGGCCAGTCCTTTAGCCCCGCCCCTCGCCCCGCCCACACCGCGGGCCCCGCCCCGCCCTACCCGCGCTCTGGAGGGCCGCCCCGATCTCCCGCTCGAGCTCCTCCAGGATCCGCAGCCGCTCGTTGGCCAGGCCCAGGCCGAACGCGCCCGAACCGGCCCCGGAGGCCCCCGACGCCGCCGACGCCGTCCCTCCGCCCGCCGACGCCGCCATGCCGGGCCCTCGCCGGCCACCGTACGCCCGCTTCCGGCCTTCGGGGAGGGCACGTGATCAGAGAGGGCGGCGGGGCGGAAGCCCGCGTGTGGAGCCTCTGCGCATGCGCGGCTCCGCAGGACAGACTACAACCCCCGGCAGCCCCTGCGCGTGAAGGGCCGGGGCGAGCGGCGGCACGTGGCCCCGGACCCTTCGGAGGAGGGCATGGAGGCGGGCGCCTCGGTGTGGCGGGAGCACGTGCGGGAGGCGCTGCGGAGGCGGGAGCGGGAGCGGGGCGCGGCGGGGCTGAGGGCCCTGCTGGAGCGACGTGAGGCGGCCCCTGAGCATGTGCAGAGGGGAGGGAGGGTCCGAAGCGGCCGCCTTGGGCCCTGACCTCTGCCCCCGACTCCCTCCCCAGATGAGAGGCTCCGGGAGCGCTGGGAGCAGGCCCAGCGGGGCGCAGGAGGAGGAGGAGGAGGAGGAGGAGGAGGAGAGCCGGCGCAGGAGGAGGAGGAGGAGGAGGAAGAGGCCCCTCAGCGGTGAGCCAGCGACGAAGGGAGGGGTCCGGGGGGTCCGGGCCTTGGAGGCCTTTCCTGCCCGAGAGAGTGTGGCTTCACGGCCCCCAAGAGGAGCCCCACAGCCCTGCCCCCCCACCCCCACCCCACCCCCCTGCGGCCCCCCCCAAGGCCAAAGCCAAGGCCAAAGCCAAGGCCTCCTGCTCCTTGTCTCTCTTTCCAGGGGCCCCGGGTGCTCCTCCTCCTCCTCCCTCCATCCCCATCTCCATCGTCTGCAGCGGGACGTGGCCGAGCTCCGCCGGGAGAGAGAGGAGGTGAGGGGTCACGGGGGCGGCCCCCTCCCTCCCTCCCTCACACCCCCCTCGCTAACCCCCCCTGCCCCCCCCCCCCGTTTGCAGCTGCGCCAAGAGGTCTCCTTCCTGAGGGAGGTCCTGCGGCAAAGGGAGGCCGAGAACCAGGAGCAGCGGGCCAGGTAGGCTCCCTTCTCCCCAGGACCCCCGGGCATTGCGGCATCTGGGGAGGGGGCTCCCTGGTGGACCCCCCCCACACACACACACAGACACACAGGGGGCTTCTCACCTCCCCCACCCCACAGGATGATGAGATTTGGGATCATTTCGGGGGGGAGGGGGCTCCGTGGGAACCAGCTCCAGCTCATGGCTCTCTTCCTTTGGAGTCCTTCCTTCCTTCTCTTTCTGGCCTCCCTCCATTTGGGTTATTGCCCCCCCCCCGTCTGGCTGTGGGGAGGGGGGCTTCAGTCCCCTGCCTCCTTTAAATCCGTGGGGTGTGTGAAAGTGTCCCCCCTTTTCCCACCCGCCTTGCCTTGCCTTGCCTTGCCTTGCCTTGCCTTGGCGCTGGCTTTGCTGCTCTCCTTCTGTACCTTTCCAGAAACACCATTCCCCCCCCCCCTTTTCAGGTACATGACCTCATTAAAAGACATTTTCTCACTCAGGCACTTGGAGTCTGTTGGGGGGGGGACCTCACTAATACCAAGGCTGTCAGTAGCCTTGCCCCCACCCCCATCATGCCATCACTATCCCTCCCCCATCCTAAAAAATCCAGGCCGACCGCCTCTGTGTCCCTTCAAGTCATTTCCGACTCATGGTGGCCCTCGGGGGGGGGGGAGGTGTTTCCTGGCAAGACTTGTTCAGAAGGGGGTGTGCCTTCCTCTGCGTCTGAGAGAGTGTGACCTGCCCAGGGCCACCCAGGCCGCAGCACCACTCTGGCTTCCTCAAGAGGCTTAGTCACTTGCAATACATGCCCCCCCCCCCAAAAAAAAAGTTTCTAAAACCAGAGCCTGGTCTTTGGGCCAAAAGAGGTCCTGCCCCTTTGCTTTTCCAGTACAGCAGGTGGGACTCCAGTGGGTCAAGGACCCCTCTGGCCACATTGCCCCCCCGTCCCCAGTCTCCTTCAGCGCCCCTCTGACCTCTGGGTCCTCTTCCAGGATGGGTCGCCTGGCCCAGGAGGCGGCCTCCCTGGCCCACCAGTATGAGGAGGCGCAGAGCAAGGCCTGGGCGCTCTCCCGGGAGGCCGAGGGGCTGCGGACGGAGCTGGAGGGGGCCCGGGGGCTCCTGCAAGAGGCCCAGAGGGACCGCCTGGACCTGGAGGCCCGCTGGCTGGAGGAGAAGGCCCAAGAGGCCCGGAGGCTGAACCAGGCCAATGAGCAGCAGGAGAAGTGAGCGCACGCACGCACGCACATGCGGTGGGGGGGGTTCGTGGGGAGGGGTCTTATTCACATCTCCCGCTTCCCCCGCCAGTTATGGCGCTGGAACTGTACGTATGTCGTGGTGCTCAGATGCCCGCGGCTTAAGAGACCGTTTTCCATCCACACAAGGGAAATGCAGCAGCACCTTTTAAGACTAACTGGTTTTTGTTTTCGCATGGAGCCTCATAGAGACAAATCCTCTTCTTCTGTGGTAGAATTCAAAGATATAGCTGTGTTAGTCTGTAGAGTCAGTGTGTAGAGAGATCTTGTAGCACCTTTGAGACTCATTGAACGAAAGAAATTGTCAGTATGAGGAGCTTTCGTCGACTTCAGTCTACTTCCTCAGATGCATTTGGCAGTACTGGGGGGTAAAAATAAATCACAGTCCTCAGAGTTCTGCAGAGTTGCTGCTCCCCTCCTTTTTATTATTGAGGCTGGTGGGTTGGCAAGGGAGGTGGGAACATCTAGCACCAAGGGCATGCCAATTCTGTGGCCACGATCCCGTATCGTGGAGATGTAGTACAAGACTGCATCCTCCCCAGTACCCCATCTTTTAGCCACAGGAACAGCCCCCCCCCCCCGCATTCATGGCCATTTAGTGGAGAGCATGGAGCCCAGCATGGAAGGAAGCCGTCCCAGTCGGTGGGTGCTCTCCTGGCTACAGACTCACAGCCAGACACTTCTCTGTTCCCAACTGGCTGCGGTTTGAAAGGGGGCTTCTGTTGGAAGGAGGATTGCAGGAGGGGGGAGGCTGGACATTGTGCGAGGTCAGTAGAGGATTCCATCTCCACAGTGGCCAGAGGATGTTGTGCTGCCACTCCCTGGGCAGCAGCCGCTACCTCCATGTCCTTCTCTCGCTTCATCTGGACAGCCTGGGCCCCAGGAAGGCTGCAAGGGGGGCCCTGCAAGAGGAGATACTGCTCCTTGGGCCACAGAAGATGCACTCCTAACCGCCCCCCCCTTTTGCCTCGGCCTTTCTTGCCTCAGGTACCGGCAGAAGGTGACTCGTCTCCAGGAGAAGTTGGAGCGGATGAGAGAAGCTGCCGGCCTGTGAGTCCTTCTTTTGGGATGCATGTCTTCTGCCTTCCCTTTGCCTCTTGTGCCCACGCTTTCCTCTTGGATGGGCGGCAGGGTCCTGATCCTGGCTCAGCTGTGCTCCTTTGCCCTCCCCGCCTCGCCTGCCTACAAAATGGCTTCATTTTCACTCTGCTGAAGGCAGTGACTGGAGGCGGTTGTGATGGCCAGAACATTTGTTTTCTCTCTTCTCCCCCCCCCCCCCCGGGTCTCAGGACAGGAGCAGAAACGGCCGTAAAGGAGAGGGGCTGCAGCATGTCCTGTGAAGAGGCAGGAATGGTAGGGCAGGCAATTGTGTTGGGGGGGTGAGTCTGGGGGGGTCTCAGTCTTTCATTGCTCCCAGGCTGTCCCTTTCTGTGGGGCAGAATCACCCGAGGGAGGTGCAGGAGAGGACAAGGCTTACTCGCGTTGCTGCCCACATGCCCAGCGTGTGTCTGTCTGTGTGGGGCAGTGTTACCCTTCCCTTGGTGTGGGGTGGGGGACAGAGTGGGCACTTGCCCTACTTTGGGTCTTCGAGGGACCAAATTCTGCATTCTAAACACAAAGGGGAGCCCTCAGGAGAAAATCCTGGGGTGGGGTGTTTGTATGGGGCTGTGCACGGTTCCCCACATCTTTTCCCCTCTTCTAGGTTACAAGAGGGCAAGCAGAGCCCAGCTTCACAAGCCCTCTGTCCCCCCAGGGGAAAGCGGAGGCACTCTCCCCCAGAGAGACAGGTATGGGGTCCCTATTCCCTCGGCTGCCACGGGGAGAGGGACTTTTCCCACCTTTGACTGTCCCCCAATTGCTGTGTTCCTGCAGGGAATTCCTGAGACTCCTGGTTGGACTCTGAAAAGGGCAGCCCCACCTTGGAGGGGTTCCTTGGGTCTCCTGAGAGCCATATCGACTGGGCTGGGGTCACCCTCCTGCCAGTGACCATATGGACATTCCCTCTCCCCCCCCCCTTGCAGTGGGGCTGCCAGAGCTCTGGCTGTGTGCATGAGTTCAAGGAGACCTCCCTGCAAATTCTGCCTGGTGGCCACTCACCCCTCCTTCCTGTAGCTGTGCCAAGGTGGCATTGACTTTTGCCCAAGAGGTCCCAGGCACGGATCCTTTTGCAAAATAAAGCAGCCTTGCAGGATTCCCTCAGAAGAGGCTGAGATCCTCACCAGCAGAGCAGCCTTTTCATTCCCCCAAAAGGAGAAAGGAACCCTTGCTGCTCCCCACCTCAACCTGGCTCTTCCATTGTGTCAATAAAACAAAAACCAGGGTGCATGTGTGTGGTGTTAACTGTTTTATTCCACTGATCCTTTTAAATTCTGTAGCCTATGGCCTTCCTTCCTGCACCTGGGTGGGAGTGTGCAGCCAGGCCAGGAAGATTTATTTTTTTCGGGGGGGGGGGATAGGATAAAGGAGAGTACACACTTGGCACAGGCTTGCTCCTCAATCCCAGCTGGATGGGAGGAAGAATAAGCTGCTTGGACGGCAGAAGTGAAATGGCTTCTAAGGCAACAACAGGCTTCTTCATGCCCCCCATTTATTTATGGGGTGTTTTTTTCATTACCATCATTTCCCTAACCAATTAAAACAGTATTATTAAAATGAGACATACAAAGAGAGGGGGGTAGGGAAGAGACACATAAAAATAGTGGTGGGGGGATATGACTGTTAAAAGACACTAATGCCCAACAAATGAATCCAGTGCGTTAGACCGGGGGGGGGGGGCGGGACAGGGAGGCAGTGTGGGGTCCTTACAAGATTAAAATTCATCTGGAAAAATACACAGCAGCAGCAAAGGGATACAGGTGAGGAGGCAGGCAGAAGGGAGCAGAGCGATGGCAGCCCTGTCCCCAGATTTAGTCACATTAAAAGCCCCTTTCTAGGGGTCCCCCCCCCCTTTAATACAGCACTAAAGACACAAGGCTGAGGAAGGGAAAGGTGGAAATGGCTCCCATCACATGTGAGTTTTGTGGTGGGGGAGGGCTGAGGCGACAAGACATTCATGGGGGGGGGGGGCTTGTCTCTTTCCTTGTCTCCAACCTCCCTGCTTTTGGCTGTTCCTGGGTTGCCCCCTTCAAGGCGGGGGAGACCCATGTGCCGTTCTGTTCCTTCCTAGCAGAAGTGGTCATCGTCCTCCTTGTCGTCCTTCAGGCCCTTCAGCCGCAGGCGGGCAAAGTCCTCAAAGACAATGTCGTCATCCTGCCCATAGCTTTGGGGAAGAAGAAGCAGAATTAGGGCGCACATTTGGCATGGAGGAGGAAGGCAGAGAGCCTGTTGCTGGTTTGCACGGTGTGGGTACAGTGGGAGGAAGTTGGCACAAGCAGGGCTGCCAGTGGACAGCTCCTCCTTCCCCCATTTTCCATCTGGCTACCCCAAAATAATAATAATAATAATAATAATAATAAAATTCATTTATATCCCGCCCTTTGAGGACCCAATCAGGAAAGGAACCCAGATGGCAGTGCAGAGAATGCAGCAGGTTTTGGGGGAGGGCTGCATACCCATCCTGCATGACATAAGCTCCCCACTCCCCCAGCAGGGATCTCTTAAAACTGGTATTTTGACTGCTCAGTTACCCCATGCTTTAAATTCTGCAAACCAGGAGCACTCAACTCCCTATGCGCTTAGTGGCGCAAGAATCCCTATGCGCTTAATGGGGGTGCCAGCCCAGAAATGCTTCTTTTCCCCTGCAAAGGCCAGTCATCATGCTCCTTCATGAGACTCAAACCTGTGTTACAACAACTGGTGCCTCACCAGGCAGGCTGCTACTCCCGCTTTCCCCGAGGCTGTTGCCACATCCGTTGCCCAAGTTGGGTGCAATTTTCTCAGGTTGGTTGGAAGGATGCGTGTTACCCACATCCAAAGAGGAAGTTGGCCCAGGCAGCAAGGAGTCTTTTGGGTGGGGGTCTTGCTTGCAGGCTGTTGGGCTGGCCCTAGCCTGCTCTGCAAGCCCACTCTTGCCCACTTCTTCACTGAAGCCATAGTGAAATGGCATCAAAGGTGAGGTGGGGATAACTGAGCGAGGCTGGGGTCTCCACTTGTCTTCTCACAGGCCCACCATGAACCCCCTTAGGGTGTGTGCTGCCCCTCCTCCCGCCTTGCAGAGCATTAGCCCTGTGCTTCCTGTCCCTAGAAGAAAGAGCCATGCTGGAAACCGCCAACTCGGAGACAGGCGTAGAGAACACCCGTGGGTGCATCTCATCTCCCCTCCCCTCTTACTTGGTTTCAAACTCGATGAGGTTCGTGTCCACCGGTGTGTCTGTCTCGGGGGCTGCTGGAGAAGGAGGAAGAGAGGAAGCAGTGAGCTGGGTTCTCTCCCCACAGCTGCCCCAGGAGGGGTGTGTGTGTGTGACCGGCCAGCCAGGAGCTGTGGGTCCCCTTTCCCCCCATGGTCACAAGTGCCCACTCACTGAGCTGCGGCTGCGAGGGCAAGGCCTGGTCTGGGGGCTTCGGGTGCATGAGGACAAAGGGCAGCTCCACAGAGACGTCCCTGGTGCGCAAGCAGGGGAGGAAAGAAAGGGGGGGTGAGCTGGGAGTGGTTCCGTGGGGAGGGAGGGAGACCCAGGAAAGCCCACCCACCTGCCCACCCCAGTACATACCCTCCACGGGAGACCACCAGCTTCACTTTGACCCGGTAGGAGACCAAGATGCCCAAGACCTCTTTGCTGGCTCCCTCTTTCACGCTGCAAGAGAGGAGGAGAGGGGAGGATGGCGGGGGGGGGGGAAGGTTCTGTGGGGTCGGGTCTAGGGCGCCCCCCCTTCTTGACAGCAATGCCCCCCTGCCCCCCATGGAGATAGACACTCCCTGTTCTGAACCAAGACGCTGCCCGGCTCTTCCCTTTCACAGCTCTTCCTAGGCACCAGTGTACGCTTCTTTCTGCCCCCCCAGCCATGCCGCTGACCCTGCCTCCTCCCTCCACACCACACATGGTCTGCCTGCGGCTCATGAAGCGCTCGTGGTTCCTGGATGACCAGATGACGTGCAGCAAGAGTTTGTTTTGAACCCGCGGCAACATTACCAGGGAAGAGGGTTTTCCGCAGGCCCTGGGAAGACATTCCAGATGGCAAAAGCAGCCTGACTGCAGTAGAGTCTTGGGGTGGAATTCCTTCTCTGGGAAAAGGGGGCTAGACTATTATGGTAGTTAGGATAACTCCCCGCCCCATACTCCAATAGGGGCCCGTGAAGAAATCCCTGGCCATCCACGCACCCCCCACCCCAAAGAGTTTGCCACTTCTTCCCTCCTCCCCAAGTAACAAAAAGGACAATTCAGAGGAATCTTTGCTACACTTAATGGGTCTTACTCCCAGGCTTCTACACCTGAAGCTCTTCAGACGGCATCTTTGCAGGGGGCAGCATGGCAGCTTGGCCGAGGGGTTCTTGCAATACTGGGGGGCAGGGGATAGGCTGTCCCCCCAACTCACATGGTGGAAGAGGCCAGGTTGGTGTCCTCATGCTTGAGCTTCCCGTCCAGCGCGAGGCCCCGCTTCTCACGGTTGTTGCTCAAAAGCGGTGTGAGCGTGTAAACTTTGCAAAAGGTGGAACTCGCCGCCACTTGGTCACTGAGGGGGGGAAAAGGACAGGTGGCCGACAGGAAAGGGGCCCGAATGAATACCCCACCCTGGCCCTTCAGGCTGGTGCGGGGGGAGGATGAAGTGAAAGGCTCACACATGTTTACACACAGACAATCCCACAGTGACATGGAAAAGATTTTTTTTTCCTCTCGAAAAAGTCAACTCATAAAATTAGTTTTTCACAAAAAGTACCATTCTGCCAGCCCTGATTTTCTGTATCTGTTTTCATTTCAAATAAGCTGGCTTGGCTGCCAGGACTGGGAAAATTGGGGGGGGGGGGGGAGTATGGAGATGACCCCGTGTCCAGTTCTGGCCAACAGAGTTCTTGAAAGAAATGGACGAGCTGAAAGTTGACCAGAGAACAGAGACCAAGATAGCCAAAGGCCTGCAAGCCAAGGCTTCTGAGGAACGACAGAGGGAGCTGGGTGTGTTTACGTTGAAGAGGATGTGGAGAGGGGACTTGAAAGAGCCATCTTCAAACACCCGAAGGGACGTCACGTGGGAAGTGGAGGCAGATGGTTTTCTGCTGCTCCAGAGACCAGAAGAGAAACTAGTGGATTCAGATTCAAAGAAAAGAGACCACAGGGTGGTGGACTCTCCCTCCTTGGACTTCTTCAAATTGAGGTTGGGTGGGCATCTTTCAGGAGAGCTTTAGTTGTGGATTCCTGCATGGCAGGAGGGGTTGGACTAGGTGGCTCTTGGGGGTCCCTTCCAATCTAAGAGTCTATGACTCTGTCTCCACTGGAGTGTGTTTCCAGCAAATATAAGCCTGCCTTTTTGGAAGCAAGCCCCTCATCCCTTCTCTTCTCCAAATTCCAAGCAAGAAACCTTTCTGTGTGTGTGTGTGTGTGTGTGTGTGTGTGGGAGATGTTCAGAGAAGACAGGAGCAACAGTGGGGGGGGGGCAGGATGGAGGTCTGCATACTCACTCCTGTTCGATCTGGGCAACAGGGCACTTGTACTGGGCAGTGCTGAAGAGGCAGATGTCTGCGTATTGTCGCACTGCAGGAGGGAAGAAGAAGACGGGGGAGACGGGAAGCAAGTCAGTGGCCAAAAGTGGGCCGTCATGCTGGGCTACCACCCTCCCTAATTTGGCTAAGGAGTGCTGGGGACTGTCAAAACACGAACCAGTTCCAGCTTGCCTGCAAGCCCGCCCCCCCAGCACTCTGCACACTGTTGTTGCTGTGTGCTTTCTTATGGCGACCTTAACCTATCATGGGTTGTTGTTGTTTTGGGCAAATTTTGCTGAAGTCTGCTATAGTCTCCCTGAGGCTGAGAGAGTGTGACTTGCCAAGGTCACCCACTGGCTTTCATGACAGAGCTGGGAATCAAACAGAGTCGTAGTCTAGCACTTAAGCCACTATGCCACGCTGGCTCTATGCACACTCACTGGAATCCTTAAATTATAGGTAACTGCTGTATTCATGGCTAGTGGACCTATTGGGTTTGGGGGGTGGATATGGGGGGCAGAGACAACCTCTAATCCGCAGCCAATTCTGCTCTGGGGCCCTGCTAGCCTTCCTTGCAGAAGAGGGGTCCTCATTCCCACTTTTCCACCCCAAGCCAGCAACCCCCCCCCCAAGACCTCCCAGCTCCAAGGCAGGGCAGCCTCCTCCATGCCATTCATACCAGACACTTTCACTTTCTTGACACTTTTGCTGGAATTGTTGGTAACGTGAACGTTGACGCTGATTGGCTCACCGTGGTAATAAAGCTAAAGGAGAGGGGAGATAAAAGGGGCATCAGAAGTCTTGCTGAGAAGGGACCCTACACCCCTCATCAAAGGAAAAACCCCTTCCCTGAACCCCCTTCCCTTCCTCCCCAAGTTCCTTCCCCCTCAGGCCTTGAAAGTGTAATGCCCCCCACCCTTTGTGAAGACACATGGAAATTGGGGAAGGGGGAGATGGAACTGGGAGGGCAGATTTATCCAGAGGTGGTTTGCCACTGCCTTCCTATCACAGGCGGGGGGGGGGGGGGGGGAGGGAGAAAGAGACTTTCTCTAGATCACCAAGTGAGTTTCCATAGCTGAGCAGGAATTCGAACCCTGGTCTCCCAGAGTCCTAGTCCAACACTCAGTGAAACCAGCAAACCACACTGCCTCTCACACATTCTGAACAGTTCCCTCCAAATTAAATTTCCCTATTTAGACTTTAAATAAATGAAGGTTCATCTCTGAACATTCACAGGTTTGCCTTCCTTGATGTGTCTCCTTCTTTAAAAATAAAAAACCCTAATTATTATTACACTCCCCACCCCCATCCCAATTTAATGCACTTTGCACCATTTTCCAATGCTTCTGGCTGGGGGGTCCCCCCACTCCCCTCCCTGACTGATACCTCCTTGTCGAGGGATGCTTCCAAGTGCAACGAGCGGTCAGACATCAGGAAGTGGCGGGTGGTCTCGGCCATGGGCTGGGGTCCCGGCTTCTCTGGGGCATACTGGACTTTCCGGATGACGAGGCGGACGGAGTTCCTGAGGGAGGATACAGTGAGTGCCGGTTGCAGGTGGGAATGCGAGGAGGAGATTGGTTAGAAAAACAGACCTGGCTTCTCCGGGGGTCAAGAGCAGATTGACTGCCCTCTTCCCAGTGGCCTTATGCACCAGCAGGAGGTTGGACTAGGTGGTCTCTGGGGTCCCCTGCAATTCTATTTTTAAATTTTTTTAATTATCTTTATTGCATTTTCTTATTAAAAACAACTAAAATATTAAAATAGTCCCATGTTGGCCAATAGCTCCTGGGATTCTGGGAGCTGAAGTCCCGTGGCCCTTAAAGGGGAAAGGTTGCCTACCCCTGCTATACATAAAACCCATTCATTACGTATCATCCGTTTCACACAATCTTATAAACAAACATACCATTTTCATTCTTTCTAATAAAAAGAACTTCCCAGTGTCTATATCCAAATTATTTTCATCTATTATCATTTGGCTTCCAATTTTGTCTGTTCATCAGTATCTATAACCTTTAATTGATACTGACCCTTTGTTATATATATATACATATCTTTATTTATTTCTTATACTATTTGCCTATATCCTTTTCTTGATTATCTTTTTCTTGTCGGCAATGTCGCATTTCATTTGCTTTTCCACTAGTTTTTGAATGTTAACTTGCATCTTTTTTACTATTGTCATCCAATCTTCGTTAAATTTGTCATTTGACTTGTTTCTAAGCAAATATGTCAATTTGTCCATTTCTATATAATCTAAAAGTTTCCAGTACCACTCGATTATCTCAGGTGTCTCATTTTCTTCCCAAGTGGATGCATGTTATTCTTGCCGCCCTGATTGTTCTCAGAGGGGCGGGGTATAAATAATAATAATAATAATAATAATAATAATAATAATAATAATAATTATTATTATTATTATTATTATTATTATTACCACAGTCAACATATAAAACATTATCTTCCCACATTTCTTTTCCAATCCTTCTTCTGTTAACCCTAATAGATATATTCTTGGATCTTTTTTGTACTCTACTTGCAAAATTTTCTTAATTTCTGTATGAATTTTATCCTAGTAACTTTTTGTTAATGGGCAGAGCCACCACATATGGAAGAATGTACCTTTGTTCTTTTTACATTTCCAGCATTTTATATCATTATCTTTTTTCATTTTTGCCAATTTCACTGGTGTGAGGTACCACCCATATTGCAGCTTATAAAAATTTTCTTTCATGTTATAATTCAGTGTGTGTTTTATTTTTGATTTCCAGATTTGCTCCCATTCTTCCATATATATTGGAGTACCCAGGTCTTGCGCCCACCAAATCATCCAATCGTTGACTTGTTCTTCTTCTGTTTCCCATTGAAGTAGGATCTTATATATTTTTGATACCAAGTGATCTGATTCTTTTAATAATATTTTTTCTAATTCACTTTGTCGTTGTTATTTCTTTAGTGTTCTGATCCATTATACATCTTTCTTTATCTGTCTGTGCAAAAACCAATTGCATTTTATTCCTTCATTTTTGAGTTCTTCTATTGTTTTTAATCTCAACTTTCTATTTTCCTTTGTTAATAGCTCTTCATATGTTATCCATTTATTTTCTACCATTTCGTCATTTCTATGTAAGGCTTCGTTTGGAGACATAATCAACGGAATACCTCTGTTTATCCTTTGTTTATATTTCTCCCAAATTCCCCATAGCAACGTTCTTAAATAATGATTTTTAAAGTCACTGTTAACTCTTACTTTATCATAGTATAAATAGGTGTAGAAGCTGAACACATTATCCACCCCTTCCAAATATAATAATCTTCTATTGTTCAGTCTTAGCCACTCCTTTAACCATTCCAAAACATTAGCGTGGTAATATAGCTTTAGATTTGGTAGGCCGGGACCACCTCTTTCTGCTACATCCTGTACATTTTTTGTTTTAATTCTGGGCCTTCTCCCGGCTCATATGAAGTTCGTAATATTTTTCTGCCAGCTGCAAATATTGCTTTAATTTTAAAAGAAGAGAAGGACGCTACAGAGATGGGGAATTATCGCCCCATGTCGCTTTTAAATGTAGACTACAAGATCTTTGCCAGCATTCTGGCAAAAAGAATTAAAATTATATTGAAAAAATGGATTCACCCTGATCAGAAAGGCTTTTTGCCAGGTAGACACATAAAAGACAACACAAGAAACTTAATTGATGTTATTGAGTATTATCAAAGAAAACCAGACAAGCAAATAGCACTAATCTTTCTCGATGCAGAGAAGGCCCTGGACAATATAAGATGGGACTTCATGATGAAGGTCTTATTAACGGTTGTAAAAACTGGGGTCCCCTGCAATTCTATGGTTCTGTGTGTCTCCACCAGAGCCTGAGAGGCAGTTGAGGGGCTCTCTGTTGCCCTTTTCATCCGAGTTGTTCTCAACACGTCTCTTTTTAAATATTTCGCTTCCTGCTGAACAGTCCTAGCTTACTCTTCCCTATGCCCTCCTTAGCTAACTTCTCCGTGTGTGGGTTTGGCATGAAATTTGCCCCCCTCCAGCCACAACTGCCCTTACTCATGGGTTGGATCGAAGGGAGGCAGCCAGGGTAACCTCTTAAGTGGTGGGAGAGGGGCCCATTTAATGGTTCTCTGTGTGTTGTTAGGAAGCGAAGCACATTCTCTCCTGGTGCCCCTTCCCTGCGTATTGTATTTGCCCCTAGCTGCTATTTTAATTCAGGCATGAATGGAAGGCCGGCTGTATAAGTGTCCACAGAAAAAGTAGAGCAGAGCCTGGGGCTACATTTAGCTAGGAGCGGATCCCAGGGCTGCTATCTGCCTTCTCTGGAGGCAGCAAATAAGCCATCCCCCCATAAAACATAGCTTCAAGAAGCCTTGCTTTGGACATAGGAAGAGAGCAGGGGCACCCGCTCTCCATCCCCTTCCCCACTTCCAGATGACCCAGGCAGGCAAATCTAGAAGAGAGAGGCTGAGGAGAAGAGGGGCATGAGAAAGATGGTTCCAAGGGCAGTCCAGCTCTTCCTCAAAGATGATTCTATTCCCTGAGGTGAAGCAGACAACAAGGGAAGGTGAGAGTTGCCTTGGTGGCGGCCCCTCGTTTGTGCCTTAACAGGGAAATCCCATCAGTGAAACACCCAGCCCTCCCACTGCCTCCCAATTCCTCTCCCCTGTTTCTTGCTAGTAGAATAAAAACAAAAAAGCAATGCAGTCTCTCTTCAAATATGCTATCATTTTGTTATCATGACTATGATTGTTTATCTTAGTTAAACTTTAACGGCTGACTGATGTGCCAAAGAGACAGTGCCAGGCTGAGGGCAGCACCAGTTGCCAAGGCTGAGCAGCCAAGAACAGTTCAACCATCGGGGGGGGGGGGCAGGAGGGGAACAGCAAAGAGAACCTGCCTCAAACACAAAAACCTCTGGGGCTATGCTTTCTGAAAGTGGCGTGGGCGAACCCTCTCTTTGGGGCTCTTCCCTGTCCCCAAATATGATGCAGGGGTTGTGGAACCAGCAAACATTTTTGGCCAACGGGTGAGGAGCAGTGATCTTGTTTCAGGAATCTCAGTTCAGATTTGGGATCTGAATCCATACAGACTGAACTGGGCTCAGATTCAAATTGGGGCCCGGTGCACTGACCCAGAGTAGACAGGTGACGAAAAAGGTGGCCTGGGATAAGTGGCTAGGGCAGGGGTAGGCAACCTTTTTGAGCTGGGGGCCGGGTTGCTGTCCCTCAGACAATTGGGGGGCCGGAACACCATGAATGAATGAATAAATAAATATTTATTAAAAATTAAGCATGCACACTCTCTCAGCCCCAGAAAAGCCATGGCAAAACCCGTGGAGATTTTGCCAAGAAAACCCCAAGAACAAGTAATAACAAGTAAAAATTATTTTACCTTTTGTGAATCTTCTCATCTAGATTTTGGCACAAAATGCCCGGATCTCAAAATCGACTCCACAAGCCTGCAATTTGGGGGTTGAGGAGCAGGGAGAATAAAGTGTTCCTGAGACTGGTGGCTGTGGCCCTGGCACCCAACCCCAAAGAGAGCCCCCAGCCCCCCTCCGTTTCTGCCCCATGGGACAGAACTGGATTTTCAGTTCTCCCCCACACCTGCCCTTCTTACTCCAAACCCCAGGAAGAGACAGACCTTTCCAGTGTCTTCTGGGCCTGGCTGCAGCGTCACCGAACACGGCAGGTTCTGTGGGATCTGTGGGGTGGGGGGACACAGTGTAAATGGGGTGAGTGGGAGTAGAGAGCAAGAAGCCCCCCCCCCCGAAGTCCAAACCAAAGAGCATAGCTGCAGGGGGAGCAGGAAAAGGCTTGGATTATGAAATTTTACACCCTGAAAACTCCTGAATTTCTCTTGCATAATGTTTTTGTAGGATTCCACCCACACAAGTAAATGAAGCCACTGCCTGATTGATTGCTTCAGCAAGTGGTAGTTGGATGTTGGAATCTGGGCAAGGGGTGGCTAAGAGTACATCCAGCAAGATCCAATGGGGTGGAGGAGTTAAACAGGCTGACTTGGGGCAAAGGCCTGTGTGTGTGTATGGAGGCATCCAAACATCCTCCTACTGCTGTCCCGTCCCGTCCCATCCCCTTACTATGAAGCTGAAGGGATGGGCGTTGGTCCCCAGTTTCCGCAGCAGCCGTTCCTGGAGACGGGTGAGAGGCTCGGGGGTTTCCTCAGCCGGGGGAAAGGCCTGCCAGGAGGCCAGGAAGAGGTCCTTGCGGAAGGAGAGGCCCAGCACATCCAGGTCCTCACGGCCGTAGCGGAAGGCGCAGGTCAGCGTCACAAACACTGGGACAGGGGACACAGCATTGTCAACTTTATTGATTTCCCAGCTTTCCCCCAAAACTGAGACTCAATTGATCCGTCAAAACCCTCTGCCTCAGTTTCCCAGCCCCCCCTCCCCCTGAACAGAGTTTAGAGAGTGGTGCGAAGGGGAAACGAAGACAAACAAGTCTTCCTTCCTCCAAACTGTAATTTTGGAAGCTCAAACATTAATAAATAAATGATAATAAAGGTAGGAAAAGGAGCTTTTTCCAGTTCTTTCT
>JANUYF010000050.1:2500-7500 GCA_026167975.1 Phrynosoma blainvillii
GGCCGCCGCCGCACTCCCGGCGTCCGCCACGCCTGCCTCGTCCGGTGGGTCTGCACCTGGACGCGGAGCGCGGTTGGTTCCGAGCGGGGCAGCCTCCTCCGAGAGCCCTGGGCTTTTCCGTCCGAGACCGGTCCGAGGACGACGGGGGAAAGAGAAGGGGCAGGAAGGGAACCGCCGGTTACGCCCCACCTGCCTCCTCCGGCGGGTCTGGGCTGGAGTCGGAGTGTGGCTGATAGCCAGGGGGCCCTCTACCTCTTACTCTCCGGGTGCATTTTCCCCCGTCGCCGTGAATCCCCCGGCCGGTCCCGAGCCCGGCTGGTTCACGTCCCCGACCGAGCGCCCCCGCCGGCCCGATCCGGAAAAGCGGCCGGGCTCCTGGAACCCTTTCCCGGCCTGGGCCCGCGCCTAGCGGCGGTAAGGACTTCCGCCGGCCTCTGGTAGACCGGGGCCGCCCGACCGGCAGAGTCGTGCTCTGTGCTCCCGGTCTACCGGGCGGGAGGCGGCAGGCCTGCAGCCAGCGAAGGGAAAGGAGGAGACCTCCTTCCTCCCCCGTGGGTCTGTCCCGACGGGTCGCATCTTCCGGAGGGGCCCCGGTCTACCGGACCTTCCAGGCGAGGGTCCCTGGTCTACCCGACCCTCCTCCAGCCGAGGGTCCCCGGTCTACCCGATCCTCCTCTGGCGGAGGGGCCCCGGTCTACCCGCTCCTCCTCCTCCTCCAGCTGAGGGTCCCCAGTCTCCCTGACCCTCCTCCTCCTCCAGCTAAGGGGCTCCGGTCTCCCGGTTCCCCCCCCCCCCCATGTTGGGGAGGGGATTCTGGTTTCCCAGTCCCTCAACGTCAGCGGAGGGGCCCCCGGTCTCCCCGACCCTCCTCCGTCAGCGGAGGGGCCCCGGTCTACCTCACCCTCCACCACCACCACCTCCTCCTCCTCCTCCTCCTCCTCCTCCTCCTCCAGCGGAGGTGCCCCGGTCTACCCGCTCCTCCTCCTCCTCCTCCTCCTCCTCCAGCTGAGGGTCCCCGGTCTACCCGACCCTCCTCCTCCTCCTTTTCCTCCTCCTCCTCCTCCTCCTCCTCCTCCTCCTCCTCTCCTCCAGCAGAGGGTCCCCGGTCTACCTGACACTCCTCCTCCTCCTCCTCCTCCTCCTCCTCCTCCTCCTCCTCGTCCAGCGGAGGAGCCCCAGTCTCCCCGACCCTCCTCCTCCAGCGAAGGGGCTCCTGTCTACCGGTTCCCCCCCATCCTCTTCCAGGGGAGGGGATTCGGGTCTACCTGTCCCTCCGATGTCAGCGGAGGGTCCCCGGTCTACCTGACCCTCCTCCTCCTCCTTGGTCCAGCGGAGGTGCCCCGGTCTGCCCGCTCCTCCTTGTCCTCCTGCTCCTCCTCCTCTCCTCCAGCGGAGGGTCCCCGGTCTACCCGACCCCCCCCCCTCCTCCTCCTCCTCCTCCTCCTCCTTGGTCCAGCGGAGGTGCCCCGGTCTGCCCGCTCCTCCTTGTCCTCCTGCTCCTCCTCCTCCTTCCTCCAGCTGAGGGTCCCCGGTCTACCCGACCCTCCTCCTCCTCCTCCTCCTCCTGGTCCAGCGGAGGTGCCCCGGTCTACCCGCTCCTCCTTTTCCTCCCCCTCCTCCTCTTCCTCTCCTCCAGGTGAAGGTCCCCAGTCTCCCCGACCCTCTGCCGGGCAAAGAGGATTGCGGGAAGCGTGGGGCCTCTAAGGAAGAGGCCGGAAGGTTGAAGCTCGAGGCACGTGCCGAGGCGAGCGGCGGGCGAGGTTTGTGGCACGTCTTGACCCCGATGCTTTAGCGGAGGTGGCTGGTGAACCTCAATCTCACAGCCCGAGACGCTGGGCGAGAGGCCTCCTGGTACAGAGACGAGGTCCCTGGAATGCAGCGGGCAGGGCGGCGGTGGGATCCTCCACAGGTCGACAGCCCTAAGAGGTCATGGAGATCCCGCCGTTAGCCGAGGCTATCGAGGCAGCTTACAATTTAAAAATGCGATCCCGTACAATACGAAGGACAGATCACACACACAGAGCCCCTTCCTTCAAAATATATATTCGATTCATAACGACCTTAAAATTTAACTGAAAACCAAACGACCAAGGGAGACGGGGCGCTCCGAACATCGAGGAGCGATCTAACGGCGGGGCAGAGATTGCAGAAGGCCTGCCCCGTGGATCTTTTCCCTCCTCGCTCAGGCAGGTTTAGGCTTTCGAGAAGCGTCCGAGAGAAGGTCCGCTTTGAGTTTCTCGGTCTGTCCGTGGTCGTTCCCCGAGTGCGAGGTCTTCGTGACGACGGCAAAGAGGGGAAACGGGACCGCCTTTTACGGGGGGGGGGGGGGCGGGGATGTTCGGACCGAGTGCCTAGAACCTCCAGAGAAAGGACAACGAGGCGGGGGAGGGAGGGAGGAAACCCTCTCGAGAGCGGGAAGGGAAAGGGGAGGCGCCTCGGTTTCTTCCGACCCGCTCCGCTGGCCCTAACCTAACGACCGGGTGACCGACCCCTTACGCACGGTAGGTGTGTCTCCACAGCCAGCGACTCGAAGGGGCGGCCGGCCGGGAAAGGCTCGGGTCGACGGGAAAGGAGGGAGGGGAGGGGAGGGAAACCCCTCGGAAAGGCCACCCGGCGACGCCCGCCCCCGGAGCCGACGTGGGAAGGAGGCGGCGGAAAGACCCAAAGAGCCGTCGGCTGGCCTCGAGCGAGCCAGGGGACCCGCCGTGCCCGAGGGGAAGGGCGTCGGGAGAAAGGAGAGGCAGGGGGGCTCGGGTCTACCCATCGGAGGACATAGCCCGGAAGTCCAGAAGGGGGTGAATCCGCCGAACGAAGCCGGGAAGGAGTTCCAGGAGGGCGGCCTTTCTTCGCCTCAGACCCCGGTCTCTGCGCACGGACCTCCTCGGAACCCCTGAGGTTCGGGGACCCCCCTGCAGGTATTATAGGAGGCTGGCGGTCTGTTCCCGCTCCTGTGGAGCGGGGACTCTGGGGGTCCCCCGGTCCACACCTCCGGCCCTCCTCCCCCTCCATCGAACCCGCGGGGCCCCCGGTCTACCCGGAAAGGTCCGAACGAAGGGGGGGGGGGCGGGGGGGGGGGTCCGCCGGCCTCGCCCCAAGGGGGCAGGCCCAGGGACTAAGATAGAAATTCCCCTAACAGCCCAGCCCGCCAGTTTTTCGGGGGTCCCGATCAACCGGGCGAAAAGGGGCCCCCGTGCCCGGGAGACCCCGATCTACCAAAGCGGGGGGGAGGGCCCCGGTCTCCCAGGTGCTCTTTCGCAGGGGCCCCTGGTAGGGCTTCCAGGGGGGATCGGAGCGGTAGACCGGGATCCCCCGATGGACCCTGAGCTCCAGGGTCTTACGCCTGTGGACCTGGGCTCCCCCGCTTTAAACGAGCGGCGCGGATGGATGTCAGGTAGACCGGGGGCTCCCTTTCCAAGAGCGAGAGTGAAGGTGGCTGGCGGAGGGGGACCCCCCCGGTCTTCAGCTCAGCCGAAAGGGGCGATCCCGGAGGCCCCGGTCTACCTTCGGGAGTCCCCGATCATGCTGCATGGCCCAGCGATCCGGGAGGCCCCGGTCTACCCCATGGCCGAGGCGAGCGATCCCGGAGGTCCCGGTCTCCCTTTGGGAGTCCCCGATCACACCGCATGGCCGAGCGATCCCAGAGGCCCCGGTCTACCTCCGGGAGGCCCCGATCTACCTTATCGCCTAAAAGGGCGATCCAAGGGGCCCCGGTCTACTTTCGGGCGTCCCCGATCTACCCGCTTGCCCGAGGCGAGCGATCCCGGAGGTCCCGGTCTACCTTCGGGGGTCCCCGATCACACCGCATGGCCGAGCGATCCGAGAGGCCCCGGTCTACCTTCGGGAGTCCCCGGTCTACCGCATCTCCGACCGATCCGAGAGGCCCCGGTCTACCTTCGGGAGTCCCCGGTCTACCGCGTCTCCGACGCAGGCAATCCAAGAGGCCCCGGTCTACCTTCGGGAGGCCCCAATCTACCCCTTGGCCGAGGCGAGCGATCCCGGAGGTCCCGGTCTCCCTTTGGGAGTCCCGGATCACACCGCGGCCGAGCGATCCCAGAGGCCCCGGTCTACCACCCGGTGTCCCCGATCTACCTCATCGCCAATCCGGGGGGCCCCGGTCTACTTTCGGGCGTGCCCGAGGTGAGCGATCCCAGAGGCCCCGGTCTACCTCCGGGAGGCCCCGATCTACCTTATCGCCTAAAAGGGCGATCCAAGGGGCCCCGGTCTACTTTCGGGCGTCCCCGATCTACCGCATGCCCGAGGCGAGCGATCCCAGAGGCCCCGGTCTACCTTCGGGGGTCCCCGATCACACCGCATGGCCGAGCGATCCGAGAGGCCCCGGTCTACCTTCTGGAGTCCCCGGTCTACCGCATCTCCGACGCGGGCGATCCGAGAGGCCCCAGTCTACCTTCGGGAGTCCCCGATCACACCGCGTGGCCGAGCGATCCCAGAGGCCCCGGTCTACTTCTCCGATGCGGGCGATCCGAGAGGCCCCGGTCTACCGTCGGGAGTCCCCGATCTCCCTGAAGGCCAAGCGATCCCAGAGGCCCCGGTCTCTCTTCGGGAGTCCCCGGTCTACCGCATCTCCGACCGATCCGAGAGGCCCCGGTCTACCTTCGGGAGTCCCCGGTCTACCGCGTCTCCGACGCAGGCAATCCAAGAGGCCCCGGTCTACCTTCGGGAGGCCCCAATCTACCCCATGGCCGAGGCGAGCGATCCCGGAGGTCCCGGTCTCCCTTTGGGAGTCCCCGATCACACCGCGGCCGAGCGATCCCAGAGGCCCCGGTCTACCATCCGGTGTCCCCGATCTACCTCATCGCCAATCCGGGGGGCCCCGGTCTACTTTCGGGCGTGCCCGAGGTGAGCGATCCCAGAGGCCCCGGTCTACCTCCGGGAGGCCCCGATCTACCTTATCGCCTAAAAGGGCGATCCAAGGGGCCCCGGTCTACCGCATGCCCGAGGCGAGCGATCCCAGAGGCCCCGGTCTACCTTCGGGGGTCCCC
>JANUYF010000051.1:0-14232 GCA_026167975.1 Phrynosoma blainvillii
ATCTCATCTGAAATGTTTATGGCTTTGTACATTATGCTGTATAAGTCCACATTTCACCCTAAACTCACTAAATTTGGTGTGTTACCTTATGGGAACAAAACAAAGTTTTGGACTAGTCAACATTGTTGCTGTGTGTCTTCAGGGCTTATTGCATTCCAAAATAAAGCAACTTACCCCAGTTGCGATACAGTCCCTTACAGGATGCAACTGGGAATTAACAGAAGAAAAATGCCGCTCAAATCGGCATTTGAACTTTTTGAGGAACAAAAATTAATAGATATGTGGAGATTACATAATAAAGGAAATAAAGACTATTTTGTTCAAATAGATATAATGCCTGGTCAAGGATAGACATGATTTTTGTATCCTCAATAATAAGCAAAGAAATAACAAGTAGTAACATTTTGCCTATGAGTATGTCAGATCATTCACCAATATCATTGTCAATAAACCTAAAGAAAAAGGAATTCACATGGTGCTTAAAAGAAGCACTATTAGCGGATGAAGAAATAGTAACAAAAATAAAAAAAGATCTTTCAATGTATTTTCAAGAAAATATGAATAAAGGAACCTCAACACATGTTGTATGGGATGCAAGCAAGGCAGTTGCAAGAGGTTTATTCATACAACAAGAGAAAAGAAAAAAAGAATGAAAGAAAAAAGAAAAAGACTTACTAGATCAATTAACGGAAATAGAAAAACAACACAAACAAAGTCCTAAAGATCTAAAATTAAATAAAGAAAGACAAAGAATAAGGAACCAACTAGAACAGATTTCAATACAAGAAATAGCAAACAAAATTAAATATGTGAAATATTATCACTTCGAAAATGGCAATAAGGTGGGCAAATGGTTATCGCAAAGACTCAAAAAAGAAAAGTAAAAAATGTAATTTTGAAACTCAAAGATAAAGAACAAGAATATACACAACAAATTGATCTGAAGAAAGTTATACAAGAGTATTATGAGAATCTATTTTCTCCACAGGAAATATACAAGAAAAAAAGGCAAAATGAAGGAATACTTAAAAAAAGAAAATAATAATAAAATTAACAGAACAGGATATCAGTGATTTGAACCCATCGATTACGATGGCAGAAATTGACCAAGCTATCACAAACTTGAAGGATAATAAAGCACCAGGACCGTATGGTCTATCAACAAAGTATTATAAAACATTCAGAGATGAATTAACAGGAATACTGCATAAAACAATCCAAGAAATAGACAGTGGGAACTATCCTGACTCATGGAGATATTCCCTCACTACATTAATACATAAAGAGAATAAAGGTCCAGAAAATATTAATAACTATCGATCTATTAAACCTTGATTACAAAATATAATCAATCCTAGCAGCCAGATTAAAAAAAGTATTATCAACTCTGATTCATGAAGACCAAGCAGGATTCCTACCCAGAAGATATTTAAAAGATAATATCAGAACGACAATAGATATTCTGGAATTATATGATATCTACAAATCAAAGAAGTTAGGAATGGTATTCCTAGACCTAGAAAAGGCCTTTGATAACATAAACTGGGAATTCCTAGATGTATTATTGCAAGAAATGGGAATAACAGGAAAATTCTTAAATGGAATTCACCAATATATAATATAAAAAAATATAATATAAAAATATTAATATAAATATATATATTAAAAAAAACCTCAAATTTTGGTAAATGGAGAAAAAACAGGAAATTGTAATATAAAAAAAGGCACGTGTCAAGGATGTCTTCTGTCTCGCCTCCATTTCATTATTGTAATGGAAGTCCTAAATACAAAAATAAGGAACAACAATAAGATTCAATCACCAGAAATTAACAAATATCAATACAAGCTCAGAACATTTGCGGACGATGTAGTCATATTTCTAGATGGCCCATCAAAAAGTACAAATCAATTAGAAGAAATTCTAGAAGAGTTTAGAATAATGACAGGCCTTAAAGTAAATAAACTTAAAAGTGGGATTATGACAAAAAAAATTATCAAAAGAAGAAGAAGAAATACTGAAGAAGCAATCAGGATACCAAATTTTTAATAAGGCAAAATATCTTGGAATAACAATCACAAAAAAACTCGGATTTATACAAAAATAAATATGTACCAACATGGAAAAAATAAAAAAAAGACTTGGAAACATGGGACAAAAAATAACTTTCCTTATTGGGAAGAATTGCTACAGTACAAATGAACGTATTACCTAAGATGCTATACTTATTCTAAACAATTCCCATTCATCTAACTGAACAGCATTTCTGTACGTGGAATTAAGATATCAGCAAGTTTATCTGGAAAGGAAGAAAACCCAGAATTAATGTAGAGGTTTTAAGAGATAGAAAATAGAAAGGCAGTCTGGGATTACCGGATTTAGAATTATAAGTGCGTTACTATGGGTAAAGGATTGGATTTTACTTAAAAACTCAAAATTGTTAGAGTTAGAAGGTGCCAACCTAAAAACAGGATGGCATTCATATCTCTGCTATGAGAACACAACTTCGAATGAAGGATTTAATACACATCTTATACAGAAAAATCTATATAGGATATGGAAAAAAATATAAGAAATACCTTTATAAGAAACTACCTCAATGGACTTCCCCACAAGAAGCATTTCATAATAAAGAAACACTTAGACAAGAAAATTGGATTACTTAACGAAAATATTTTAACAAAATCCTCACATGGATTCAGATTAAAAACCAGAAAAGAACTGCAACATGATAGGATGGATATCACCTGGTTAAAGTATATGCAAATAAAAGAAGATTTTAAAAGAGATGTGGAAGAATATGGAATCGAAGAAGAAACAAAAGTATTTGATAAAATATTGAAAGAAGGGGAGAAACAATGGATAAAAAAGACATACAAGTGGTTATTAGAAATAAAAACAGGAGAAGAAGTGATAAAACAAAATATGATAACATGGATGCAGAACACTGGGCACACGATACCCCTACAAAGCTGGGAGAATACATGGAAAAATTGTAATAAATTTACCAAGTGCAATACACTAAAAGAAAACTACCACAAAATATTCCATTGATGGTATATCACCCCTTCAAAATTAGCCAAAATAACTAAAAATAATGAAACAAATGTTGGAAATGCAGGGAAGAGACAGGAACCATGTATCATATGTGGTGGAAATGTAAAAAAAGTTAAAAAAAAATGGGAGGAAATTCAGGAAAAGATGTGCGAGATAATTCAGAAAAATATTCATCTTAAACCAGAATTGCTCTTACTAAACATAATTGATGGGATAGATTGTAGACTAAGTCAAGCTGAAAAGAGTGTAATACTTTACATGGTAACAGCGGCACGACTCACTCTAGCAAAATGTTAGAAATCTGAAAAAACACCTATGGTAATGGAATGGCAAATTAAATTATACAAATTAGCAACAATGGATAAACTATCAATGTACACAGAAGGAAAATCATTTCAACAATATAAAAAAAATGGGAAGAAGTACAGAATAAATTAAATTTGGAAAAGGATAATTAATAGTAGTAAATAAAATTCATTATACTGTAAACAAATATAGTATAATGATTGTGTAATAATAATATCACTGCTATACAATTATAATATGAAATGTATTGTGTTATGGAAAATAAATAAAAATAATAAACCAAAAAGAAGAAGAAGAAGAAGAAGAAGAAGAAGAAGAAGAAGAAGAAGAAGAAGAAGAAGAAGAAGAAAAATGCCACTGATGCCACCAGGTGACTGCATCCTGGCTGCCTCACAGCTCATGCTCAGCTGGCCGATTTGCAAACATTGGAGCTTCCGGCCAATTTGCAAACATGGGAGCTGGGATGAAGCTGGAATGCAGTCACCTGGCAGCATTGGCAACATTTTTTGTCCAGTAATTCCTGGTTGTATCCTGTAAGTGACTGTATCCTGGCAGGGGTAAGTAACTTTGTTTTGGAATGTGATAAGCCTCTTCAAGTCATTTCTTATGAAGGTGAATCTATCACAGTTTTCTTGGCAAGATTCTTCAGAGGCTTGCCATGATAGTCTTCCTTTGAGGTTGAGAGGAGAGTGTGACTTGCCTAAGGTTTTGTTGTTGTTAAATGCCCCCGAGTCAATCTTGACCCATAGCAACCCTATGAATGAGACATCTCAACCCTCTGTCCTCCACTGCTCTACTTAATTCCTGCAAACCCATACTCGTGCCCTCTTTAATAGAGTCCATCCATCTGACATGTGGCCTTCATCTCTTCCTACTTCCTTTCCCAACATTATTGTCTTTTCCAATGAGTCCTCCCTTCTCATGATGTGTCCAAAGTACGACAGCCTCACTTTGGTCATCTTGGCTTCCAGGGAGGTTTCAAGCCTATTTGAAACCTATTTGTTCGACTTTTTAGCTGTCCTTGGGATCCTCAGCACTCTTCTCCAGCACCACATCTCAAATGAATTGATTTTCTTCCTATCATCTTTCTTAACTGTCCAGCTCTCACATCCATACATGGTAATGGGGAATATGATGGTTTGTATGATTACCCAGTAGGTTTTCATTGCCTGAGTGGGATTACAACCCTGGTCTCCAAACCATGCTGCCTCTCACAGAGTTTTTTTGTAAAATTTCATTAGAGATTTTTCCATTACCTTTCTCTGAGGTTATAAGAGTGTAACTTGTGCCAGGCTACCCAATAGATTTCTATGGCCAATCATGGATTCAAAGCCTACTCTCCCAGAGAGTCTAGCACTCAAAACCACCATACTGACTCCATATGGTGTCATCTCCTCTCTTAAACTCATTCCAAGTGGGTTTGTCACTGCTTTCCTCTGACTTAACCAAGTAAAATTCCATGGCTAAGCAGTTCAGACTCTGTTTTCCCTGCATTTTAGTCAAATACTCCAATAATTACACTATGAAGAGCATAGACATTCACATTTACACTTTAGGTAGACATCCTGAATATATTTCTTTCATGTTTTGGACCAATCAGCATACTTCAGCTTTTCCCTCTGTAAATTCCTGCTTAGTTGTCAATTTGCATATAACATCATATGAAAAATTATAAAGGCTGTAGCTGATCCCACTCAAACTTTTTTCATTCTGATCAGAAGCAAAATCATCAACAATTCCATGTAAATTTTTTCATTGTGCATGTGTGTGTGCGCGCGCACACACACACACACACACATATACAGAGACAGATTTATTGTTATCACTCTCATGTGATAGAGGTCTATTTGCTCTGTGCTCAGAAAAGTTGCATTATAACTAGAGCAGTGCCAGCACTAATAGCATTGAAATGATTTAGCCTATCAGAATGGCAAATTTCCATTTCAAGACATCCATTCAAATTGAAATTTCGTGTCAGAAATTGACATTTCACCCTACAGTAAGAACATTTAAGTTGGAACATCCAACTTGCAAGGAGAAAATATGGCTGACTCAGAGATAAATATGTTTTCCTGACAACTAAAATAAAAAATATTTCATCTGAACTTTTGAATCCATAAAATAAAATAAAATAAAATAAAATAATAAAATAAAATTTGTGACACATACTGTTTATTTCTTTATCCTTCCTTTCCCCGCACCCCCCACAAACAATTACTTTCATTTTCCTAGCCATACTTCCTCCTGAAATGTTGGCCTTCAAAGAATATGAGTTCTGACTGAACCAGTCTGAACTGTTCACATGCACAGTATCCTGTGGTGCAGTGGTTAAATGCCTGTACTGCAGCCACTCACTCATAGACCACAAGGTTGCGAGTTCAATACTAGCCAGGGCTCAGGCTAGACTCAGGCCTTTATCCTTCTGAAGTCGCTAAAATGAGTACCCAACTGTTGGGGGGCAATGAGCTTACAGTTGTTAATTGCTTAGACACCCCATAGCACAGTATGAAGCGGTATATAAATGAAGCTGCTTTGCTTTGCTTTGCTCAAGGTACCAAAACTCTGGCAAGTTGCAAGCTGAAAAAAGTTACTTCTCAGACTACCACTCCCAGAATCCTCTTCGTACAGTACATTCTGCCAAGTCCCCTTGTAATTCCCCACCCCATCCCAGTTCTCAATGCTGGGATGCAACTATTTTAATTCTTCCCACATGTTACCCGATATGGCACTGTTCCAGAGTAGTTTGGGTGATTTGCCTCACTCTCAGCACAACCTTTGCCATCACTGATTCCACCAAGTGAGCAGTGATAAGAAAAAGGAGCAGTATCTGCCATTAATTGTGCAATCTCCTTGTATTCATTGTCCATTCACTTGTTCCTGCCAAGCATATGAGCACTAATAAGATACACAACTTTTGATTACCTCTGATTATCCAGAGGGGACTATTTAATCAGAGATTTATATTTACTAAGCACAACCTTTGCTAAGCAGCAACAGGACTCGGGGGGGGGGGGCAGTACTCTGCTAGTTAAACCTTTTGCAAATCAGGCCCAAAGGAACAGGGCAGTGGTGAAAATGGGCATTGGTGAAAATATCGAGATGCAGGGCTGTCTCTTGTCTTTAGCAGTGTTCAAGTCTTGTACTCCAAGTCTCAAATCAAATTTCAAGTCTCTACCTTCAAGACTCAAGTCAAGTCTCAAGTCCTTGCAAGATACTTTCAAGTCACGTTGCTAATCGAATTTCAAGTCTGGGAGCCAATCTTAACAGAAAAAGGTGGTATTGGTGTGTGTGTTTCAATAACTAGAAAAATCAAGAAGACCTGCACAAAGTTAGGTAAAAAAAATATTGGAAGGGACAAGCAAATGTATTAAGCAAGAGACTTGAGGCAGAAGGATCCTTCTAAAGCTTTTCAAAAGCTTTTGAAAGCTCCTCCTATTTGCAGTAGAGACAGGCAACAGGGTAGACCACAACTTCTGCCTCAAGCCTAACATGTTTACCTCAAGCGTAATGCATTTGCTGTTTCTGGATGAAGTTAAACCAGTGAGTTGGTCACTAAAAATATACAAATCGTGATTTGAGTCAAGTCAGTGCATCACTTATTGCCAAATTGAGTCCAAGTCAAGTCATTGAAGTGATTTGAGTCAAACTTTAGTGTGAGTCAATGGACGAAGTCACCTAAGGCAAGAGGATTTCATACCATCCAGCATCTCGCAGATAAAAACAGGGACACATGTGGCCAAAGAACAATAGCACTGCAGAAATAATCCAGATTGACACCACTTTAATTGCCATGGCTCAATGCTATGGAATTCTGAGAATTGTAGTTTTGTGAGACATTTCACTTTCTCTTTCAGGGAGCTCTGGTGCCACAACAGACTACAATTCCCAGAATTCCTATTAAGCCATGTGAGTTAAAGTGGTGTCAAACTGGATTATTTCTGCAGTGTGAATACAGCCCCTATGTGGCAAGTGTATTTTCTACCATATTAATATTTTTTGTCATCTTGACCACATTCTGGTGTGGTTTGACCACATGTGTCCCAATTTCATTTGTGGAGAAGAGGAGTCAAAGTGTAGCCCTGGGACCACATTTAAGTCTTTGGAATATATTTGTGGTCTTCAACCACTCCAGGTTCTCCCAGCTGACCTCTTTTGGCCAAAAGGAAAGAGAAAATATTGTTTCTCCTAGAAGCCTCAAGTGTCACTCTCCATAATCACACTGTTTAACATTTCTTAAAGAAACATTTTTCAAAACCAGAAGCTGGATTTTAGCCACTTCCAGGGTTCTTTTCATTCATTCATTCATTCATTCATTCATTCATTATTTTTTGAGTTCACACAGCCTCCACAGGGCCATAGCAACAGAAAATTTTGTTGAAAAAGCATGGTGTTTCATTAACCCATGATATGCTTTATACCACATTCATATAGTGTACATTTATTATCTGGCTTCATGTTGCAGTCTAGAACTGAACATTTGTTGTAGTATTTTTGTTTTCAGATAATTTCTGAAGCTGTGTTGGTTTTGTTTGATTTGTTTCTGTATGATGTTAGCTAAGGGAAGGTTTCCTTTTTGGAATGAAAGCCTAAGTACAAATAAATAAAAGTAACAAGTTATGTTTCCTACCTCTAAAGCTCCCTGGGAGGTTTTTAAACAGAGGCTGGATGGTCATCTGTCAAGGGTGCTTTTATTGTGTATTCGTGCATGGCAGAAAGGAGTTGGACTGGATGGCCTTTGAGGTCTCTTCCTACTCTGTGATTCTATGATTCTATATAACTTATAATTACTTAGACACCTTCTATCGTAGCACCTGGTGGTACCACAACTGCCATACCTCCAACTTGAACAGGCAGTACCTGAGGGGCCAACACAACTCCTATGCTTATTGCATTGAGTTTGGGGGGTAACAAGGGTAGAACAAAGTTACCCTTCAAATGTACCATAATGACAAACTTTCTTGATAAAATTATAATGATTTTCTCCAAAAATATTTTAAAAGGCCACATTAAGTAATCCTTATAGGTATTATGGCAGGATTTTTAAAGTTTTATGCAATTGTTGTGTTTTTGCCTATAAAATTCGATTCTACAGCGCTAGTCTCCAAATAACAATCAAATCACAATCTTATAATTATATAAACTAATACCTCCTATCTCCTGTGTAATTCACTTTTGATCACAAACATTTTTCCTCCGTCTTATTGTTACTCACTATTTTTCACTTTTCCACACCTTACTCACAGGGTTTATAATTCCTTTTCACACATTTTCCCTCCTGACTAAATATTCCTTATACTTCATAATTCCTCACTTTTTGATACTTGTATCCTAACTCCACCTCCTATTGCAAAATTCGCTTATAAGGAACCACTCTGTCTCTGTGATCTCTGTGTCTCTCTGATTCAACCAGGCTGTTAAAATGTCCATTTCCTTCATTTCTACTAACTTCATTAGCCATTCATCAATTGTCGGTAGCTCCTTTTGTTTCCATATCTGCGCCACAAGAATCCTTGTGGCCATTATCATGTTAAGTAGGACTCGCCAATGCTTTCTATTTGTGATGGGATTTTATTGAGCATATTCAATAGGTAGATCTCTGGTCTCAGGTCATAATTAATTTTCAAGATCTTTGCAATTGTAATATGAATCTTTTCCCAATAAACCTTCAGTTTCGGACACCTCCACCACATATGGAACCAGGATCCACCTTTCTCTTTATATTTTCAACATTCACTAGAGTTTATTTTATAGATCTTAGCAACTTTGCTTGGCATTAGATACCATCTGTGCTCCATTTTGAAGTAATTCTCTTTTAAGTCTTGAGATTATGTGAATTTCTTTGTCTTGTTTCTAGCATAATTCCAGCTTTCCATACCAATCACTCTGTCACAATCAGTTGCCCACTTTATCATAGTATCAGATACCGGATCCTCTTCCTGTTCTCTTTCTCTTAGTAGGTTATATAATTTTGATGTTCTTTTCTTTGGCTCCATTAATACTTTATCAATTTCTAAGTCATTTTCCCCAATTACTTCATTCTTTAAATCAGTTTTGAATCTCTCATTAAGTTGTAAGTAAGGAAACCAATGCATTCCCAGATCCATTGCTTTTAATTCTTCTATTGTCTTAATTTCATATTTATTTTGTGGTGTTTTCTTTAATATATCTTTGTATGTTAACTATTTTTAATTTCTCTCCACCTCCCAAAAAAGGCTTCTTGAGGTGATATCCACACAGGTATTTTCCTGTAAACTTTCCTTTTAAATTTCTCCCATATTTTAAGTAATACTCTTTTTTTATTATATGGTGGCCAAATTCCTTATGAACGGATACTTTGTCATACCATAAATATGCATGCCACCCAAATTGATTTATTAAATTGGGGTTATTTAATGTAATTTCTTTATTGTTTGTTTTTAATTTAATTTAAAATTTAGTTGGTTTTAATGGTTGTTAAATTTAATATGTTTTTATGGGGGATGGTGGGGGTTGGGGTTTTTAGATTGTACTAATGTCATTTTAATTGCTGTAAGCCGCCCCAATTGTTTTAACAGAGGGGCGGGGTATAAATAAATATTATTATTATTATTATTATTATTATTATTATTCCATTCAGTGATCCAGTTTAACATGTTAGCTTGGTAATATAGTTTTACATCCAGTATACCCACTCCTCCCTCCTCCTTCTTCTTGACCATTGTCCTGACCAATTAATCCTTGTTTTGTTATTTGTTTTGTTTTGTTACTCCAAACAAATTTCCTCAAGTCCTTTTCCCATTCTTCTATAATTTTTAAATCTGTCACAATAGGTATACTTTGAAATAAGAAGTTAATTTGGGGCAAAATGATCATTTTATTGCTTCTGTCTTCCCTAATAACAACAAATTTAGTTTATCCCATTTTAATAAATCATTTTTTGATTTCTTTCCATAAGGGTTTCTAATTGTTATTAAAGAGATCAATATTTTTCTTTGTTAACCATATTCCCAGATATTTAATTTTATTACTAATTTTACAGTTTGTGCAGTTTTCTATCTGTTCTTCTTTTTCCCTCATTAAGTTCTTAGTCATAATTTGTGTCTTAGTCCTGTTAATTTTAAATCCTAAAATTTGTCCAAAATTCTCAATCACTTCAAAAAGGTTTGATTTGGTTCTTCCACCGTAATGACGAGATCGTCAGCAAATGCCCTCAGCTTGTATTCTTGTCCTTTAATTCTCAGCCCTCCTATCTTCCTCTTGTCTGATCTTATTCATTAGGATTTCTAGCACAGTTATAAAAAGAAGAGGGGATAGAGGACAACCTTGTCTCGTTCCTCTTTTTATGTTAAAAGTCGAAGTTTTGTGGCCATTTATAATCAGTTGTGCCATTTGCTTTTGGTAGATACTCTTTATCCAGGAAACAAAATTTGTCCCCATCTCCATCCTAACCAAAATCTCCATCATACAGTTCTAATTCATGTTGTCGAAGGCTTTTTCTGCATCCAAAAATATTAATCCCAGTTTCTTCTCATTATGCCTTTCATAGTATTCTAGGATATTCAGTATCATACTTATGTTCTCCTTCATCTGCCTTGAAGGAAGAAAACCAGCTTGATCTTCCTTTATATTTTCCTTTAATATGCATTTTAACCTTTCCGCCAAAATAGAAGTCATAATTTTATAGTCTTCATTTCAAAAGGCATATTGGTCTGTAATTTGCTACCTTCTTGTCATCTTTCCCTTCTTTAGGGATCAAAATAATATTTGCATTCTTCCAGAATTCCGGGATACCATTCGTCCTGACCTCATTTAACATCTTTTGTAGTGGTACTTTGATTTCCTCTTGAATTTTTTTTATAATACCAAGCTGTGAAGCCATCTGGCCCTGGAGCTTTATTTGCTTTCATTCTCTTTACTGCTTCCACAATCTCATCCACAGAGAATGCTGCATTAACTAGTATCCAATGCTTCTCCCAAATAGTAGGGATGTTTTGTTTGTCCAAATAGTTCTTTAATGCTTCTGAGTTAGTTCCCTGTTCTCCATAAAGTTGCGTAAAAAATTATAAGAAAGTATTTTCTATCTCTTCTTGCTTGCTCCTTAACTTCCCTCCATCCTTGATGCTTTTTATTAGTCTTGTTTCTTTTACCCTTCTACTTCTACTAGCAAGCCATTTTCCTGATTTGTTGGCATTTTCAAAGTGTCTTTGTCTTATATATTTCATTTTCCTTTCCATCTCTTTTGTGAGTACCGTATTTTTCGGCATATAAGACGCTCCGGCATATAAGACGCACCCAATTTTAAAGGAGGAAAATCTAGAAAAAAAAGATTCTTAACCAAATACTGTAGTAAAATATTTTATATCAACTTTATAAAGTTAACAGCAGTTTAAGAACAATTTTAAGTTGTAAATGTAAGTTTAAGCCAGCAGCAGGGCCAGGTATTGCACAAATTCCCTGCCCAACTTTCTTGCAAGTCTCCTGTCGCCTTATGGTGACTCCATGAATTTCTTAGGGATTTCTTAGGCAAGGAAGACTCGAGAAGTGGTTTTGCCAGTTCCTTCCTCTGAAATACAGCCTGCAGCACCTGGGATTCTTTGGCGGTCTCTCATCCAAGGACTATCCAGGGCTGACCCTGCTTAGCTTCCAAGATCAGATGGACTGGTACCTTTGGAGTTTTTAGGCCAATGTCTTATGGAGTAATTTATGGCTTATTTTGACCCTACCATGAGGGTTTTCTTGGCAGATTTCTTCAAGGGGGGGGGGGTTGCCATTTCCATCCTCTGAGGCTGAGAGAGTGTGATTTGGCCAGAGTAATCCAGTGCCTTGGAGTAATTTCTGGCTCATTTTGACCCTACCATGAGGGTTTTCTTGGCAGATTTCTTCAGAGGAGGGAGTTTGCCATTTCCACCCTCTGAGGCTGAGACAGTGCAACTTGGCCAGGGTAATAATCCAGTGCCTTGGAGTAATTTCTGGCTCATTTTGATCCTACCATGAGGGTTTTCCTGGCAGATTTCTTCAGAGGAGGGAGTTTGCCATTTCCACCCTCTGAGGCTGAGACAGTGTAACTTGGCCAGGGTACTAATCCAGAGCCTTGGAGTAATTTCTGGCTCATTTTGATCCTACCATGAGGGTTTTCCTGGCAGATTTCTTCAGAGGAGGGAGTTTGCCATTTCCACCCTCTGAGGCTGAGACAGTGTAACTTGGCCAGGGTACTAATCCAGTGCCTTGGAGTAATTTCTGGCTCATTTGGATCCTACCATGAGGGTTTTTCTGGAAGATTTCTTCACAGGAGTGAGTTTGCCATTTCCACCCTCTGAGGCTGAGACAGTGTAACTTGGCCAGGGTACTAATCCAGTGCCATGGAGTAATTTCTGGCTCATTTTGATCCTACGATGAGCGTTTTCCTGGAAGATTTCTTCAGAGGAGGGAGTTTGCAATTTCCACCCTCTGAGGCTGAGACAGTGTAACTTGGCCAGGGTAATAATCCAGTACCTTGGAGTAATTTCTGGCTCATTTTGATCCTACCATGAGGGTTTTCCTGGCAGATTTCCTCAGAGGAGGGAGTTTGCAATTTCCACCCTCTGAGGCTGAGACAGTGTAACTTGGCCAGGGTACTAATCCAGTGCCTTGGAGTAATTTCTGGCTCATTTTGATCCTACCATGAGGTTTTCCTGGCAGATTTCTTCAGAGGAGGGAGTTTGCCATTTCCACCCTCTGAGGCTGAGACAGTGTAACTTGGCCAGGGTAATAATCCAGTGCCTTGGAGTAATTTCTGGCTCATTTGGATCCTACCATGAGGGTTTTCCTGGCAGATTTCCTCAGAGGAGGGAGTTTGCAATTTCCACCCTCTGAGGCTGAGACAGTGTAACTTGGCCAGGGTACTAATCCAGTGCCTTGGAGTAATTTCTGGATCATTTGGATCCTACCATGAGGTTTTCCTGGCAGATTTCTTCAGAGGAGGGAGTTTGCAATTTCCACCCTCTGAGGCTGAGACAGTGTAACTTGGCCAGGGTACTAATCCAGTGCCTTGGAGTAATTTCTGGATCATTTGGATCCTACCATGAGCATTTTCCTGGCAGATTTCTTCAGAGGAGGGAGTTTGCAATTTCCACCCTCTGAGGCTGAGACAGTGTAACTTGGCCAGGGTACTAATCCAGTGCCTTGGAGTAATTTCTGGATCATTTGGATCCTACCATGAGGTTTTCCTGGCAGATTTCTTCAGAGGAGGGAGTTTGCCATTTCCACCCTCTGAGGCTGAGACAGTGTAACTTGGCCAGGTACTAATCCAGTGCCTTGGAGTAATTTCTGGATCATTTGGATCCTACCATGAGGTTTTCCTGGCAGATTTCCTCAGAGGAGGGAGTTTGCAATTTCCACCCTCTGAGGCTGAGACAGTGTAACTTGGCCAGGGTACTAATCCAGTGCCTTGGAGTAATTTCTGGATCATTTGGATCCTACCATGAGCGTTTTCCTGGCAGATTTCTTCAGAGGAGGGAGTTTGCCATTTCCACCCTCTGAGGCTGAGACAGTGTAACTTGGCCAGGTACTAATCCAGTGCCTTGGAGTAATTTCTGGATCATTTGGATCCTACCATGAGGTTTTCCTGGCAGATTTCCTCAGAGGAGGGAGTTTGCCATTTCCACCCTCTGAGGCTGAGACAGTGTAACTTGGCCAGGGTACTAATCCAGTGCCTTGGAGTAATTTCTGGATCATTTGGATCCTACCATGAGCGTTTTCCTGGCAGTATTTCCTCAGAGGAGGGAGTTTGCAATTTCCACCCTCTGAGGCTGAGACAGTGTAACTTGGCCAGGGTAATAATCCAGTGCCTTGAGTAATTTCTGGCTCATTTTGATCCTACGATGAGCGTTTTCCTGGCAGATTTCCTCAGAGGA
>JANUYF010000052.1:0-12741 GCA_026167975.1 Phrynosoma blainvillii
GATTCCACAGAACAGAGCCATGACAGTTAAAGTGGTGCCAAACTACATTAATTCTGCAGTGTGACAACAGCCCTAGTGTTGGTAAACTACTTTTCCCTTCATGCTTCACCACTGTCCATGCTGGTTAGGAGTAATGGGTACTAGAGTCCCAAAATATCTGGAGGGCCACAGGCTGAATTAGACTATTGCTCAAGGACTATTTGTTCTGCAAACTGCTTTTTGTAATAAACAATTAAGGCTCTATTGGTTTAGTACTTTCAGAGGGACTTATGTTTGGGTAGACATACATGTCATTGCGTTGTTAATGGGTCTACTTACCAGTTGTGCCTACCAAAGATGTTGTTGTTGTTTGCCTTCAAGTCGTTTCTGACTTATGTGGATCCTAAGGCAAATCTATCATTCTTGGCAAGATTTATTCAGAGGAGGTTTCCCAGTGCCCAATCCTGAGGCTGAGAGCATGTGACTTGCCCAAGGTCACCTAGAGGATTTCACGGTCTCCAGAATTGTAATTGAACACCCAAACCACTATGCCTTCTCTCAAAGATACACATCTTTATATTTATTTATTTTTAACAAAAGAGGGCAATTGACTTATGTTAGAAGTTATTATGAGGTATAGCAACACCACAGAGCTTGGAAAAGTTGCTTTTGAGGAGTATAACTCCTAGAATCCTCCAGCCACCATGGACGTTTGCCATGCTATCTAGACCAATTCTGAGAATAGCAGTCTAAAAAAAGTAGTTTTATGAAGCTCTGAAAAATAAGTATAAACAATGTTCTTCAGTCCATTGCTTCCTTATTTCCCCACAAGTCAGTGGCTCTGCTTAAAAGTATCTGACCTTAGGTTGAGTCATGTGCATTATGGTAGAACTTACAATTTTACCCCCCAAAATTTTTTTGGGGAGAAATGACACAAACTGCTGAATAGGTTCCCTAATCACATTATATGTATCTGCAAGTAATTTTAATCATGTTGAAACATTTTTCAGATTCCAGAAATGTAACCCATGTTGGGTTCAGATGCATGACTGGCATTTTGTAACAACCTGTTCCTTGATTATGCAATGGACCCACAAAGCTGGGTCATATATCTAATATATGTTTGTGTCTCTTTAGGGCCAATTCCCAGAGGACCTCTATTAAAACAAAGAAGCATAAGTTACATGTCTGCCTGACTAACTGGGAGGGAGCCCAATGCAGCCTGACATGGCTGAGACCTGTTTTCAGTGTTAGATGGCTAGCTGTTTCATCTGAGTTAATATATACAGTTATTTAACAATCATCTTGTCTCCACTGTTTCCTGACTTAACGAAATGTTACATGGTGTCAGAGGTGGCCACTGATTCTTGTCAGCTTCACAAGAAACATTAATTTTTTAGTCGGTATTGAAATGTGCATCGAATGTCAAGCAGTTGTATAAAGGAACTTCACAGAATTATAACAGGGGGTGGTACATGACCCCCACCAGAGTAGAAGCCTTGAAATGAGGCCATTGCTTTCAGGTGTACAAACCAGCCTCAGAAACATATGCCAAAGCAGATGCCTTGCAAATTAATCTCCATTTACTTTCTGTAGTTTGAGAAGGGGCCTTACAAGTATGCATCAACAATGGCAGCACAATGTTCTTTCTCTGGGTAACAATGCTTTCCCCACTTATTTGTGTGCAAACACTCTTTAACTGTGGATGGAATCCTTTTGGGACATTAAATTATGTAAAAATAGCTGAGCAAGTAGTTGTGCTTTTCCAGAGTTGCACAACTGCAGCATGTGCTTGTGAAATGCAGTCAACCATTCCTTAAACACACACACACCCCTCATTTTGATTTTTTTTGACTTTACAGTTGGAGTGGTAATTGACTATTGTGCAACAGGTGAACTCAAGACTTTGGCGTCTGCTATACAACTGGTTCTGCCTATGTGGGATCCAGTGTATATTGACACTGTGCTAAAAGTATAGTGGATCTTGACCTTAGTATTACTTTCTTCTCAGGAGAGATGCATAGGACTGGGTTGCACAAGCAGTTTTGACCCTCTTTAGGTCCTGTTGCAGACCCAAAGAAATATCCTCTTTGAGTGTGATATTTTCTTGATTTGCCTACCAAGACCTGGGACAATGAATTTGTGCCTCACCAGATGATATTGTAATCTAGCTGCCATCAGTCCCAAATAACCCATGACAAAAGTTGATAATCAACAGGTTCCCCGCTACTGATACAGCGTCATGGGGGTGGGCAATGAAACACACATAGGAATAACATCCTGTGGAAGACAGGACAAGGGATAAGCTTCTGTTTGGTGCCAATAATAAAGAGGTGAGGAACAGAATATTCAGCATTCCTGAACTGCCATAAATTGGTAGAGCAGCTTGAGTCTGACAGGCCTCAAGAATGTGAATGGAAATCATGTCTGACCTAGGCTGTGAAAATTTTGTCTAGAGTATGGCTTGAAAAAGAGCTCAAAGATATTTATAGGAAGTAATGGCATACCTAGAGCTGGATATATGAACTAAAATGATTTCCAGATACCCAGTCCTTTCCAGATAATCTAGTAAAATTTTATGTTGTTTATGTTGTAATAAATAGTTATGAAATTTGCAGCTGATATGGTAATAAAGAACACCTTGGAATTCTTCAAAACTCTTCTGTTACTATTGATGACCAACCATGAAATATCAAGACTAGACACAAGGGATTAGATTAAACAAGGGCCATTTTATTTGAACTAAGAACCTATTTAACAAACCAAACCTAGGGATAAGCACAGGAGGAAGCAACCTAATGTGGGTTCAGCTGAGCCCAAGTGTCAACCTATGACCACCTCCTCAGCCTTCCCTTGGGCATTAACTCCCCAAGGGCAATCCGATATGCTGGGTTGCTCCACAGCTGACTATTTATGGTAAACTGAGGGCACTACCCCACAAATCCATTGACTTTACAAGACAGAGCAACCCCCCATGGTCAGCCCTAAGGGGAGGCTCTTTCCTCACCCCTCAGGCCCCCCAGCCTGAGGAGGTGAGTCCAAAGCCTAATCTTTTACCAAAAGGATGTCAAAGCATATTCTGATATCCCCCTTGCATAACCTGCCAATGACAACCTACTTACAGACACCACCCAAATCATGTCCCTCTGATACAATGTAGGGTAGGCAAAAACTGCATGTAAAGGGGAGGAAACTCCTACGTAGCCCATGGATAGCATCCAGGAAAAAATTACAATTTTCTTTTGCCTTGTGTCAATGGCGTACTTACAGTTGGTGTCACCCGGGGTGGGGTTGGGGCCCCAAAAGTGGAAGGGGCAGGGCTTCTGCACCGAGGGGCGGAGCACATGTGCACGCACGCATGCACGCACACACATACACCATTCCTGCTTGCTTTGGCCTGGCTTCCCTCAGGGGAAAGCCAGGCTGACTCAAGGAGCCGGCTGGAAATGGTTGCCTAGGCTGGAGTCCCCTCTGCTAAGGCCTGAAGTGCGCATGGGCTAGGAAAAGCAGCCATGTGGCTGGGAAAATAGCCACCTGCCTGGGCCGGAGATCCCTGCAGGGGTGTCACCTGGTGCAGTCTGTACCCCTTGCACCCCCAGTGATGCTACTGCTTTGTGTTAGTTTATCTGAGGTAAGCATTCTCTCTGGTCCCATTTATCTTGCATTTGAATCATGCTAGGGGCAAACCCATACTAAATATATTCAAGACCTGTGAGTGACCTTTCATGTGGCTTTATTTATTAAACATGGCTACTTTAGGCAGTACCTAATTGTGGTGGTTGTGGGTAACTAACAGGATGCTAAACATTTAGTGCAAGAAATATTCCCAGAAACTGTCTGCTAAGGTTTATTTTACATTCACAGTCTGACTTCCCCCTGCCCTCCAACATTTCCATTAAAGAGAGAGTATCAGTTTCCTAAGCGGGGGGGGGGGGGGGGGGGGGGGGAGGGGGGGGGAGGAACATTGGTTTTTCATTGAACAACAGCTGAAAACTATCATTGTAGGTCTTTGATTTTTTTCTAACATTGGTAATTTTCTCTGGAAGACACATTTGCAGTACTAAATAGTTCCTCTCTATCTCTTATACCATTAGCTGATTTAAACAGGAACCATTACCAATTTACTATCATTTCTTTAAACAGTGTTCATATTAAACTCAGTGTAATCTTTATACAAATGCTATTTTATATGCCATCTGTCGGAGACAATCACAGGCCCCTAATCTCTAAAACTTTAACCAAGACAAAGTAAAAGCACAGTCCTGAAATAGGGCTTGTATTATAAAAGATGCTAAGTACAATTAATCAGGATCCTAGAATGAAAAAAAAGAAAAATGCATTATTAGTCATAATGATGGCCAAAATTAATGTGTTATACTTTGGCAATTATTCCACTCAAACTTCTGAAATGCTAATAAATTCACCACTTATGCAACAACAACATCAATTGCTGCTATTCTAGCACTTCTTGGAAATTTAAATAGTTTCACAATCATCTCTTCTAATATATAAGTGGAACAATATCATTTTCACGGTTTTACAAATGGTAAAAACTGTTACGGACTGTACATGTAACTCAACTATCAAGGTATATTTCTGCTTATTGATCAAGCAAAATAAAAAAGTAACAAATATCAATATCGCATTTACTTCAAATGTGCCCTTCTGGATGCAAAAGGCATTTACTATCCATGGGATGGATGGAATGCACCAGAGGGATAAAAGTGAAATATAATCCAAATTTGGGAGCAAATCCAACACTACACTTCGAAGCTTATCGCACTCTTGAATAATACGAGTTACCTGATCCAGGTTAAAATTTAACGTGGGTGACATCTTGATCTTATCAGAAGGATTTAGCCACCAAACTGACCACCCTGGTCCATCCTGGGTCCATCTCTGCTCCCAGGGGTGCTCAGCCTGCCTCTTTGAAGCTGGGAGTTTTCCAGCTTAAGAAAATGGTCACAAGAGCAGCCCTGGGAGTAGGGCTGGACCTGGGCCGAAATTTCAGTAGCTAAATCCTTCTGATGAGATCAGGATGCCACCTGCTTTACATTTTACCCTGGATCAGATAACTCATATTATTTAAGAGTGTCATAAGCTTCTTTCTTTGGGAGGAAAAATGCTTCTTGACTTACCGGCAGTGCCATTTGCATGTCATGATAGGGCAGAACAAGACAGGTGTTATCTTCTCTGGCAATGGAGGATTCCCTTCCCAGAATCCTTTGTAGTTGCTGGGGAAGGGCAGGAAAAACTGCCCATAAGGTTGATGGATGCAACCAGTGCTTTCTTTCGGTCTGCACCTTGGCCAGAGTTTGGTTTTCTGTGTTCCTCTCAGCAGTCAGTATGAAGCTTTGTTCCACTCTCCTTCCATTTTCCTATTTCTGATTTTGTGGCTTTGTTAGAGGCATACATGAATTATCACAGACCTTTACTTTCCACCACAACTCTGGGTGGCTTTCAGCATGGGGCTGAGATCCAGACACATGTAGGAGGGGGCTTAGAAACCATTAAACCCAGTTGGAGATATTTATGGAACCTTGGGGATGTGGCCAAGTAGGTTTACTCCCAGCTCAGGGACATGTGGGAACCCATGCAGAATCCCAAGTCTGTCCTACAAAGGTATATCCAGCAACTGGGCTGGATTATTTTTTTCCATTAGTCACAGGAAAGTCAACTGATTCTGGAACTGGACCCATGCTGGGGCCAAGCCTTTTCAGCTGTAACCAGTAATGCTGTGGATAATTTTATCCTAACAAATGCAGTTTGGGTCACTATTTCTAAATGGAGCCTAAATCACTACTAAACCCATAAATCATCACTGAACCCCCAATGCATACTCCAGCACAGTCAGGACAAATACAGCACACACACCCCATAAAAAATTTGCAATGGAGAAACAGAAGATGCTCTAGTATCATTTTTTGCATGATTCCTAGGGCTGCTGGTGTAAGGGAAGGGAGAGAAAAGAAGTGGGATCTGGGCCATAGTGTTCAGTGGGTCAAAGAGCTGGTACAAAAACTTCCTGCTAAGCAGAAGCACAAAAATGTCTAGTTATAGAAACTACCTATTATATATTACAGTGTGGATTTTCCTGCCAGTGCTTACACACTGTTTATGTCTCAATCTTATTTTCTTTCTGCAGCAACTGGAGATGAAAAGATATATATATATATATATATATATATATATATATATATATATATATATTAGCATATCGGAATGTGGAGATGTAGAAAAGATCAGGATCAGCACCAGTGGTAAACATTAGGATAGGGGGTGGTCATTGAGGAGGGAGGAAGAGAATACCAACCTCTCAAAAAGAAGAAGACATATGGAGATGTACATTCAACTTGTGCTTGTGAATGTCACAAAGATGATGGCAGACATTGTGGACTTCTATACATATCACAACATATAACATCTAGTACCTCTGAATTCTTGCTTTTCCAAATACTAACTATAGCTCTATCAAGATAATCATTTTATATGCAGTATAACACGTGAGATGGGTAAGTAAGCTAGCTTCCTTGGCATGAATTTTTACAACTGTTATCATGTAGAGAGTAATTTTGAAGAGGAGAGTCTCCTCTATCCATGGAGGTTTTCCTTGTGATTTGACACATCTCCTTGTGATCTGACACATTCTTCTATTGTTCCTTTTCACTGAGTAAGTTCACACCTTCAGGTGCCAGTCATCAAATGGACAGTAATTAAGTGTAATGCACATGTATGTGTAAACCAGGGCACGATGGCTACAAAAGTTCATCTCACTCAACTGGATTTAGAAAGACAGTATCATTATTCTACCACTGTACTCTGATGTGATTTAATGGAAGGAGATTCCTACCTTAAGAGAAGAAACCAGATAGATTCCATGATTTATTATATTATGGTAATGATAATCCCTACTCTTCCAGCTGAACACTCTAAATCAGAATAGGAGCTATGAAACACGGTTCATGTTACCAGGAGTTGTGTGGGGAAAGTGCTTGATGGATTGTGCACACCAACTCTGTGCAGGAAGGAAGCCTATTTTATCCAACTTCCATTGCCTAGTGCTAGACTACCAGTGAGTTAAGGTCACCTCATTTATTAAATCATAAGTTTCTTGTCAGTCACACATTTCTAACCAAGTAATAGTCAAGTCATTAGGCTCAAGACTTTGCTCAGAGTCAGCTAAGACCTTCATTGCTTTCACCCAACTTTTGATTATGCTTCTAGTGGGGAAGGGTACACTATTCAGCAGGAAACTACAATTCATGGATGGACATGCAGAGAATTAATTGCTAAAGAGAAGCAGTGAAAGTAATGGATGATTTCACAAACACAGAATCAATTATTCAAAAATACCAGTCTAGTCACTTCATATATTTGCTTTAAATATACACAGTGGAAAAGTCAGTGATGCAGTAGCAACTAAAATTAATGGGGGAAGAATCATAGAATCATAGAGTTGGAAGAGACCACAAGGGCCATCCAGTCCAACTCCCTGCCAAGGAAAGGAAAGAGTGTACATACTTTTCATTAACAGCCAATACTCAAGGAAGCTATAACATCTTTTACAAGGTATTGGCAATCCTGATACACAGTAGACATGAATAAAGTAAAATACTGTGGGGTAACACTTTCATAGCACACAGATGACCTTCATAATTTTGAATTCAGGTAATTCAGAAGCAAAAGTAAACAAAATACAAAAAGTGTAATAAAAACATGGCAAAATCCCATGTAGTTGTGAGATTTCAGATTTAATTTACCGGTATAACATTTGAAATCTATTTCAGAGATATCTATCACAGACTGTGGTTGAGTACATAAGATTTTTTTAAAAAAAAAATATTTAGTCAGACATAAACATGTAGGGTGTTTTCACACACAGATGTCTAAAGCTGCCTGGAGCCATTCCAGAACGGATCCTTCAGCTCATTCCGGAATGGCTCTGGCGGCGGCAACTTAATTCCTTTTTAAAAAAGGAATTACAACTCCGGCGCTGATGCCGGAGTTAGCGCTAGATGGGGCGGGGCTTGCTGCGACGTCGTGTGAACACACGGAGCAAGACCCCGGACTGACGCCAGCTAGCACCGGGGATGGCACTGGATGGGGCAGGGCTTGCTGCGACGTCATCTGAAAAAATTGCAAAGGAGCCGGACTGGGGCCGGACGGAGGTAGGCTAGCGTCCGCCTAAAGCCCCGTGTGAAAATGTCCATTGAATATGTAGCAGGTGGTCATGGTGTTATTGTAAAAGACGATCTTTCAGTTTATCCAGCTTTCTGCAATAGGAACTTGCTTGCCCTCCTACCAAAATGGTGATTTTCCCTTTGGTCAGTGGAGGTCAAATACATTGATTTCCAGTCAGGGAAAGCCTGTTGTATCTTTGAGATAGGTACTCATCATTTGTCATTCCAATTGCACCACCTTCTCCTGAGGCCAACCTTCTCTTTAGACCAAATGGGAACTTTCTCTTGTCCACTGCTGGCAATAGTGCTGAAGGCCTTAATCTGGTTGAAATAGCCACATTTGTTCAAGTTGTATTACTCATATTAGTAATTATATGTATATTAGTTACTCATATTAGAAATTGAGGGCTATTTCCCAAATATTTATGTATTAAAATATTTATACTCCACTCTATATCAAAAAGATCTCAGGGCAGCTTACAAACAGCATTTTGAAAAAGGTCAAATAGTTTAAAAACAGTAAAATAATTTAAATAAGCTAAACATATTGAATATCATTATGACTTAAAACAGATTTAAAAGATTACAAGATTCCAAAACTATGTATAACAGTTTTTGGGTTGGATTGAATCTAAATGAAGTGAGCATTGGTGCCAGGTCTCCTGGGGGATGGCATTCCACAGTTGGGTGGCATGGCTGAGAAGGCCCTCTCCCATGTCCCAATACAGTGTATTGACCTCACTGGTGAGACTTGTGAAGGAGTCCCCACCAGAAGACCCTACTCTTCAGACAGACACATATGAGAAGAGGTGATCCCTCAAGTACTGATGTTCCAAACCATTTAGTAGGGCTTTAAATGTCTTCACTAACACCTTGAATCCAGAGCAGAAACATATTTTCAGCCAGTACAAAGCTTTTAAGACTGATATGATGTGCTGTCTATATGGTATTCCAGTCAAAAATTGAGCTGCTGCATTTTGCAATTAATGCAGTTAATGACTATATATAAGTTCTATCAAAAACCCATTATCAAAAATCCACCAAACAGTGATACCTTTATGGGACCAACCAAAATGCACAACATACATATTGCAAGCTTTCAAAGCTCCACTGGTTTTTTCATCAGGTAAGGTGCCTGTGGCCTCACAAAGGATGGAGACAAACTGAATTGCAAAGGAAGTATCTTTATGTGTTGCAAATGAATGTTAAATTTCCTGGACTTTGAGAATCTCCCAAATGGAGGAGGTGTCAGCCTGCAAGAGATACCGCTCCATACCATCTGAACTAAGAACAAAAACAGCAAAATGCAGGCCGATAACTAACATCTTCACTTTTTTTCATCCTGTATAGTTTTCAATACCTTGCCTGATGAAGAAGCCACTGAAGCTTCAAAAGTCTGCAACATATATGTTGTGCATTTTGGTTGGCCCAATAAAGGCATCACTGTTTGGTGGATTTTTGATATTGGATTTTCTATATGGTCAACACGGCTACCCCTGAATGTTTTCTACGTTCTATAAAGTCTGTAATTATTATAAGTTCTATAATGACTTTGAGCAAGTTCTTTTCTGACTTGGGCAGTTAAGTGAGATTCTAAGAGTACCCAGTTAGCATTTGGAAGAAAAAGAACTTAAAGGTAGATATTTTTTAGATAGCATATATAGATGTTCTTAACATTAGTTTATCCATTACTACTGAAAACATAAACCTCTCACAAATTGCTGTTACCACACTCATCCACCCCAAAAGCTTTTTGCACGACCAGAGTTGGACCTGAGGACTTGCAATGGATTGAATCCTTCCCACTATCACCACACACCAAAACAATTCAGTGAAAAGTGTTATCTAGCCCATTGTTCTCTCTCAAAATAGGAATCTTTTTCCATTAAAGTACAACCACATTACACTAGAAGATGAATGTTTATTTTTGCTCTCATTAAGCTGGGTCCCCATTCAGCTCTGTAGCCTGGTCTGCGCATGCACATGCATGCGCATGACTTTTTAGACATTTAATGTATGATAAAAGTTGCAAATGTGACTATAAAATCTTTGAAAGATGGTGGGGCTGATATTAGTGTAAGTTCAGCTCACCACTGTTGACATCACTTAGTGGATATTTGGGAGGGAAGGGGTCATTTTGATTTAATCTGGGACAAGATGTGCTAAAAACATCTTGATGACAAGCCAGCAAGAGATAAAAATGAGAAATAGCAGAACTTAGATAAAAGATTAAAGCACAAACTATTCTAGTTTTAAAGGGGGGAGGGGGGAGAAGATTCTTCATGTTAAAATAAAGTTGCCCAAATTACAAAGCAATTTCTTTCTTTCTTTTTTAAAAGCACTCTTGACCTTTAAAAAGTAACATTATTTCTCCCATGTGGCTGGAACATTATAAAGTACTTCAGAATGACATTTGGCTGTAAGAATTGTCCCCCTGATCTTGTACTGATGTACCTACAGTGGCGTCCCATGCTTACAGGCTGTGGGGGAAGGTGGGGGGTGGCATCTAAATCTGCCCAATATTAGTGTTGCCATTACACAAGGGGATTACCACTAGTTTGGGGTAAATGCAGAGATTTTCCAGAGCCCTATCACTTAAAAAAAAAAAAAGATCATTTACTCGTGTTAGCCATTCACTTTTCCAAAAAGTGACAATACCTTTTACTTGTAATATATTTTGTTACATGTTATTATTATTATTATTATTATTATTATTATAATATAATACATGCAATGTGCGTGCACACACACACATACCTAAAATTAAAATAGTGGTTTGAGTGTTGGACTAGAACTCTGGAGACCAAGGTTCAATTCCAACTCGGCCATAGGGACACCTTAGGAAAACCCATGAAACTTGTATATATCTGCTCTTCTCTCTACTGTTTTCTCACTGCACTTTTTGTTTTTCTTTGCTCATATTTAAAGCCTCTCTGCTTTGTCACCTGTCTTCCCTCGAGGGAAGGCTAGAAGAGACCTAAGGAAACAAAGCACCACAGTTTCAGTTTGTAGTTTTGCTTGTCCTCTCCAGAAAGAAGGCTGAAAGAGAAAGAAGAATTGACTGCAATTTTCCAATAACAGCTAAAGGTGTTGTACATTATATTTCTGAGCAAGGAACTGGCAAAAACCAACTCTGAGTATTCCTTGCCCAAGAAAAACTCTATGAAATTCATAGGATTGCCATAAAGTTGACAAGAGACTTGAAGACACATATAAGCTTAATCACACCAGTACCTGTAATGTTCCCATTGAGTCCCTGAAACGTAATGATATGGGAATGAGTGTTAACCACATTAGACTATTGATAATGCAATAGTAACATTATGAGAACACATATTATCAGCACGGCGTTTACTGTTGTACCAGTGCCGGTGCTAAAGTAGTTCCTGAGCCGTCTCTCATTGGCGCATGCTCATTGTTGCGAAAACCCCCTATGTCTGCATTGGAAAGAATGCTACTGAGAGGTTTAGGTAGCAAGCATTCATTGTTTTTTTCTTGTAAACACGATGCAATTCAATCTACAAAAAATTAAAAAAAATATTTTTTAAATTACCTGTGGCACCTTCCTTGCATCAATACCAGAAGAGTTGAGTTGAGTTTGTGGACGTTCTATGACAGTAGGGGAGGAGGAGTAGTCTTAGCTAGTCAGAACACGAGGACAGATTGAGACCAGGTAGGATTATCGCACACACATCATCTGGAATGGTCTGTAAGTGTTCTTCGAGCTGAGGACGCATTTTTACAGTTCTCCTGCTGGAACAGGGACTGTCAAAGCACGGAATGGGAATTCAATGAGGATCATACCGTGTGATAAAATACATTCCGTTCCATTCTCATCACATACACATTATGTTACGAGAACACAGTGCAATAAGTTTAATAGACACACACAGCTATCTCATAGAGGTTTGAGAAATTTAGGAATAGCTAACATAGCAAAATATATATTCCTTCTCCCCATGATTAATCTTGGTCAGGAAACATGACTCAAGGCCTTTGCAGACTGCCAGAAATAGTGCAAATTGAGTCCACTTTAACTGCTCTGGCTTAGTGCTAGGGAATCATGGGAATTGTGTGTTGTTGTTTTTTCTGAGACATTGAGCCTTCTCTGTCAGAGAGCTCTGGTGCCACAATAAAATACAGTTTCCATGATTCCCTAACCCCTAACCCTAACCCTTAAAGTGGACTCAATTTGCACTATTTCTAGCAGTCTGCAAAGGCCCATAGTGAAGTAAATAAAGTTGCCAGAAGACTAATTGAAAATAACATGCAATGCCCTGTCATTCAGCTGGGACTTTCTGTAAAAGAACCCCTAACAACATGAAAGTCTTCCTTTTCTTTTGCAGCTTGCCAAAACTTTACGTTTCTTTCTGTAGAAACCTCCACCCCCACCACTGTTTCAGGGTGGGGTGGGGTGAGGAATCCTTTATTTCATTTTTTTAAGGATGGTGGCTCAAACCTCAGCAACTAATGTGCCAAGAAACAGACTGCTTGGAACAGATGAAAGTTGAGGTTTTTAACAAAATTGAAATTAAGAGCTCACACTATTCACATTAAAAATTACTACCCTGAGATACAGTTC
>JANUYF010000006.1:0-30000 GCA_026167975.1 Phrynosoma blainvillii
GAAGCATGTGCAGAGGGCCTTCCCCTTCATTAGCCCCACTTCCCCCCATTGATCCTGAGAAGAAGAGTTTGCGGCTCAGTGGGAAAAGGTTCCCCGACCCATTCCTCCTTTCCTTCCAAATCCCTAGACAGCTTCTTCCCCCCCCCCCCACTGCCCTATGGCCCCTTTCTGGGACCCCTCCACTGACCTTTTTCTCCCCCCCCCCCCCCCCCCCCCCCGCAGAGACCTACCTTTTTGCCTGCCTGGTGGATTTCTTCACCAACTGCCCCAGATATGTGAAGTGAGTGTGCCACCCGTCCTCCTCTTCCTCCTCCTGGGCAGATGATAGGGGGTCGCTGGGTGGCCCCAGAGCCTCAGCCTGGTGCCTCTGGAGTGGAGGGGGTGACCTGCCTCCCCCTCCCATAAGCCCCCTTCTCCGCTGACCCCGGTCTCCTCTTCTCCCTCCTGTTGGCCACCCAGCTGTGAGACTGGATACAAGCATGGCAACCTCTTCATGTCCTTCCGCAGCATCTTCCAGGACGTCCGGGAAGCCATGGACCATGTCCACCTATCTGTGAGGGCTGGGGGTGGGGGGGCAGGCCTGCGTGGGTGGAGGGTGCATGGGTGAGTTGGTCCAGTGGGGCGCAGGTGCTCTTTCTGGACTGCAGAGGCCAGAATCCCCAGGAGGAATGAGGATAGGGCATCCCCAACAGACCCGACTTCCCTGGGGTGCCACCCATTGCTTCTGTGGGGCCTCTGGGGATGGGCCCCCTCACCTCGCTACTGCGCACCGTTCTGCTCATGAGTAGTATGGCATGCAGCTGGGGAGGGGTGCTCCACAAGATGTCATCCCTCATCTGGGGTGTCACCCAGTGTGGCCTGCACCCCCAGAACCCCTAGTGACACCACTGCTCCTTCCCTGGGCGCAGCTTTGATCCCGCCTTGCCTTGCCTTGCCTTGTGAGAGTGGTGGAGGAAAGGGGGGTCCCTTTTGGGGTCTGCCAGTCCCCCTCCCCACCTGCTGCTCCTTTCCTCTTCAGGGCTGCCTGAAGGAGAAGACGCTCCAGGACCTGGAGAAATACGTGGTGAAAGACGTGAGTGAGGCTGGGTGGGGGTGGGTGGGGGCAGGAGAGAAACCTCTCTCCCCCCTTGGCTCTTCTGGGCCCTGGGGGCTTTCCTGGGGGTTGGAATGGGCGGAGGGCAGCCTTTCCCCCTGCTGGACTGCAGCTCCTAGCATCCTTCACTGGCTGGGGGTTGCTGAGACCTGCAATGCAGCAACCTCTGGAGGGATGCCGCATGGTTCCTCCCTGCTGCCTTGGGGCCTTTTCTAGTCCACTGTGGGGAAAGGGGAAGGTGGGTGCTGGGGCCGGTTTTGGCGTTGGGTCCTGATCCGCCCTTGGGGCCCCTGACGCCCCTCCAACCCATCTGCTCCCACAGGCACGGATCCCGCTGCTCCTGAGCCGCATGAAGGAGGCCGGCAAAGTCTTCCTGGCCACCAACAGTGACTACAACTACACGGATGTAAGTCAGCCTCCCCCTTTGCCCCAAGCGCAGGGCACTTCTGACCCCTCAGTGCCAGACGAAGAGGAGACAGCTGGGAGGTGACACCCAGGCCCTCCTTTCTGGGGGCTGCCCCCAAGGATCACCTGGTATGGCACAGGGGTTGCCCAGTGGGCAAAGCCAGCCCTGCTCCCCTCCCCTCCCCTCCCCTCCCCTGGCACCTTCCTTGCCTCCAAGACCTTTGGGACCACATCAGCTGGCTCTCTTTGCAGGCCATCATGACCTACTTGTTTGACTTCAGCAAAGGAGGCACAGTGAGTCCATGGATTGCAGGGGGGGGGGGCTTCCTGAAGCCCTGTGGCCCCTCACAAGGAAGCAGGGCAGTGGGTTTGCTCTGTGCAGGGCTTGGCAGTGAGACCTGGGCATAGGCCATTTGGAGGCCGGGGACAGAGGGAGGCCGATGTGGGTTGGTGGAAAAGGTAGCCTGGAACTGGGGGCTTCCACATACCCCCCCCAGTTCCATCTCTCTGACGAATGGCCTCTGGACTGGGCCAGACTGACTGCTCCTTCCCCATGGCAGGAGGGTCCCTGCCCGCAGCGGCCCTGGCGCTCCTATTTCGACCTCATTGTGGTGGACACTCGCAAGCCTCTCTTCTTTGCAGAGGGGACAGTCCTGCGCCAGGTCAACACTGTAAGTGCCTGGTGTGTGTGTGTGTGTGTAAGAGTAAGGGAAGCCCTTTCCGCCCCAGTACCAGGAGACATTGGGGAGGCCCAGCAGCCCCCAGAAAGTGACCCTTGGAGTTTTCAGAAGCAGGAGCAAGTAGCCAACAGCAGTGACCCCCCGCAATGACTGGGCAAGGGTGGGTGGCCTTGCCTACCCATAGCGGTGGCTGGCAGTTCCCAGACCTTCCTTCCAGGTTGTGGGGCCCACTGGCCCAAGGCCCTTCTCTCGTCTGTGGCTGTGATGCTCTTCTAGGGGTCATTGAAGGGGGAGGGGAGGGGGTCCCTCTCTCTGGGCCACAGCCAGAAGCCGAGCATGGCCTTTGAGGAGGTCTGTTCAGGGTACTCCTCCTCTACCCACCCTGCCACCCCAACTTTGATTGCAGGACACAGGCATGCTGCGGATTGGGACCTACACGGGTCCACTTCAGCACTGCACGGTCTACTCTGGAGGTAAGAAGACCTGGGGCCCCCTCCCATCTACAGCCTATGGGGGTAGGCACATGGCACCCTGCAGGATCTCTTGCTCTGTGAGCCAACGCGTCCGTCCATCCGGCGGCTGCTCCGCTCTCCCTCCAGGCTCCTCGGACGTAGTGTGTGACCTGCTGGGGGTGAAGGGGAAGGACATCCTCTACATCGGGGACCACATCTTTGGGGACATCCTGAAGTCCAAGAAGCGGCAGGGCTGGCGCACCTTCCTGGTGGTGCCAGAGTTGGTGAAGGAGCTGCAAGTCTGGACAGAGAAAAGTGGTGAGGGCTGGAATGGAGGTGAAGGGGGGGGGGACATGGTGGCCTCGGTTTGGAAAGTCGTCTGTCAGCAGCACGCAAGGTAGCACCCTGAGAGGTGCCCTGGCCAAAGGGCTGCGAGTCCCCCAATCCCCTGGCATGCTGGGGGTTCTTGCTCGCTAAGAGTCCAAACAGCTCACAGAGCACCAGGGAGCTGAGCTAGCCATGACTCTGTGTGTGTGTGTGTGTGTGTGTGGTGGTGGTGGTGGTGGTGGTTAAAGTTGGCACCCCTTTCTTGGGAGCAGAAGTTGGCAGTGCCCTCTTCCTCTGCTCCTCAAGGGCTTCCTGGTCTCTTCTCTCTTGCAGAGCTCTTTGAGGAGCTGCGGAGTCTGGACATCTTCCTGGCTGAGCTGTACCAGTGAGTGAAGCCTACTGCTGCCCACAAGGAGCCCCCGTCCAGCGGGGGTGGGGGGTGGGGGTGGGGGAGGCAGGCCGTGGGGTCATTTCCACCCAGGGAACCAGCAGGAGTTGGAAAAAGGTGGCTTTGCTCTTGCCAGCTGGCACTGGGCTTGGGAGGGAGACCAAGGAGGACAGGGGCTCCTGTGACCATCTCTGGCTGAAGGGTCCTGGACCAAGCCCCTCATGGCTCCAGCCACAGCTTTGAATTTTTGGGGGGCTGGCTGGCTGGCTGGCTGGGGCAAAGGAGAAAGGAGGTCAGCAACATTTCTGGCACTCATCAGTGCGGCTAGAGCAGTGCGGAGGGGACAGAGGTGCCAGGGTGGCACAATCCGTGTTACAATCGTACCCCTTCTTACTTCCCCCAGATACCTGGACAGCGGGAGCAACGAGCGGCCAGACATCAGCGCCCTAAAGAAGCAGATCCAGGTCAGGGATTTCCTCCTCCTGGGCCCTCTCCCCTTGGGCCCTGTGCCAGGCCCCCACTGCGGGGGGCAAAAGATGTCTCTTGGGAGTATCTGGCTAACAGCCCCCCTCCATCTCTGGCAGAAAGTCACCCATGAGATGGACATGTGCTACGGCAAGATGGGCAGCCTCTTCCGCTGCGGCTCCCGCCAGACCCTCTTCGCCAGCCAGCTGACCCGCTACGCTGACCTTTACGCTGCCTCCTTTGTCAATTTCCTCTATTACCCTTTCAGCTACCTCTTCCGGGCAACCCCCACCCTGGTATGCATGCAAATGCAAGGGGGCAGTGGGGAGACCTTCTGGGCCCTGGGAAATTGGGTCAGGGGGGTTGCATTGGTCCCCCCAGCACAGGATGATGGCAGTGGCAGCCTGGTGCCAACCTGCCCCCTCATTTGCTCTCCCAGATGCCCCACGAGTCGACCGTGGAGCATGTGCGGCTGGACCTCACTGCGGGGGGCTTCCTTCCAGGGCACTAAGTCAGGCTGCAGGTGAGTCGCAGTGGTACCCCTTCTCTGCCCCACACCCAGCCCCCCTTTGCCCCTGTTTCTCCAATGCTTCCTCCCTAAACACCCGTGAGGCCTGGAGATTGGCTGGAGTCCGAGAGGAGAGTGTCGGGTCATCTTCCTTGCTGAAGAAAGTAAGTGGGTGGCAAGGGGCAGGCAGCAGACCCTCCTGTTGGGTGAAACAAGGTCTTTTCAGAGATGGCCCTGGGTAGGAGTTGACCCACTGAAATGTGCCTGGAGGAGGAGCATCCCCATTGCATGCAAAGAAAGAGGCACCTTAAAGGAGAGACAAACAACTTAGCTCCATCCATATGATGCTGGCCTGCCACTCCCACCACAGCCAGTGGAGGGGGATGATGGGCACTGCAGTCTGTCAACAGCAGAGGGACACAGAACCCCACCTCTGCCTAAATGATGTTTTTTCTCCTGCAGGAACTCCAAAGCACCTCCCAAGAAACCAATGACTGTGAGGAGAAAGAAAAGAACTAATTCATCACCACCATCTCCCATAATGCTGAAGGACACCCTGCAGAAGATGGAGGACGATGGGGCTTGACTTCAGTTGCCCAGGGGTGGGGAGGGGTGGCAGCATAAACAAGGGGACCAAGCCCAAAGCCCACTGGCAGTCGGTCACCCTTGCAGGGGCAAAGCACTGCCTGGACCCCTCCCGGCTTGTTTCCGACACACGCCTTTCTGCAGGGGCTCCAGAAGCCTCTCCTCCCAAATGTGGAGGGGCTGAGAACTGAAACACCGTGATCCTGGGCCTGGAGTTGTGCTGGGGGGCATCCCCCCTCTCTGGGCACAGGCAAGGGGTGCCTCTGGTTCCATTGGGCCCCCCGGGAACCCTGCCCAGGTGGATAGAGGCAGCTTCCCCCCTCACATGCTGGAACTGAGAAGAGGAGGGAGGGAAGGGGAAATGTCTGGGGGGTGGCAGAAACTTGGGGAGAAGGCAGAAAGGTCTAGCAGAGGTCACCCCACCTCTGCTTCCGGATCCTGAAGCAAGGGGCCACCCAGCAGCCTGCCCAGAACTTCCCCCTTCCCCAAACATTTCCCCAGAGGTCACCCCCATGTGCCACGCTGACCCACGTGTCCCAGTGCCAGCTAAGGCTTGGCTTTTGCCCCACCACTGAAGGAAGGGGACCAGGATGGGGGGGGAGCTCTGTGGGACCCCAAAGCCAGCCTCCCTTCCCATGCTTCCTTAGAATCTACTCTCTGGCAGGATCCCAGGGAGAGAAAGCGACGCTCGTCCGCCTGTTCCCAGAGGAACTGTGTCTCTGCGAGTGTCAGGGTTCAGCCCCTCCTTCCTTCCACAAGGGCTACCCCACCTTCCACTTGTTCCCCCTCTCCCCCCAGGAACTCTGGGTCAGGGAAAAGCCTTGTGATTTCCTGCCATTCCATAAAGCATCCGTTGTAGAAAGGTTTTCTCCCTTGCTCAAACAGGAATAAAGATGGCCATGTTTCAAAAAGGGATTTATAGAATAATTATATGGCTCTGGTCTATATACATCAGAGGAAGAAAAAGGGCTTGGAAAAACAAGCCTCAGGGTCCCTCCTTGGGGTAGCAGCACTTTAAGCGTGGCGTGGGTGGCATTTTGGCCGGGGTGGCAAGTCCAGTCAGAAAGCCAGCTACCTCCATCCCTCTAGGCAAAGCTTCATTGTTACGGAAGATGAACTGGCTCCTGTGGTCTGTATCCATAATTTCCTCAAGGGAGGAGACAACAGGGTCATGGTCCTTCAGCATCTGTGGGTAGGAGGCAACAGCACTCTCTATGCGCAGGGAGCGCCTCACGGGGGTCAGGAGCTTCACCTCCGGCCGTGTGCTCTGCTCTTTGGCTCTGGAAGGCACCAAACAGAAGGGAAAGAATGTAAAGTCGTAGGCTTTCATGGCCAGCATCCATAGTTTTTTGTGGGTTTTTCAGGCTGTGTGGCCATGTTCTAGAAGAGTTTCTTTCTGATGTGTTGCCAGCATCTGTGGCTGACATCTTCAGAGAATACTGGAATGGAAGAGAGTGGGTCTATATATACTGTGAGACCCTGGGTAGGGAGGGGTGATTCCCATGAGAACTGTGTATTGTTCTGTGTTGAATAGGTATTGTTCTGTTGTTAATGGCATGGCTTCAGGGTGGGAGGATATGCAAACAAGGCTATTGTCTGTTATTGTCTGCTGGGAAAGCCCCTGACCCTGGTTGGTTTCCCATTTAAATATGCTGAGTGCTGATTTTCTTAAAAGGGAAAGACCCAGCGTGAGAGACACCCATTCCTTTCCATCTCTCCCTCTTTCACACACGCTTTCCTTGTGCAAAGCCACTTGGGCTCCTGGGTTTCTCTGAAATTTCCCTAGATGAAGACTCAACTCTGCCTGTCTTTTCCCTGCCCCACGCTGGTATCTTTCCCTTTTGCCGCTGAAGCCATCATCAGGATGCAATGGGGAATCAGAAGCCCCTCTTCTCCTTCCATAAACCGATCAGAGCCACCAGCAACAGAACCAATGACCCACTGTCAGGAACGCATTAGGTTAATGCTTTCCTGCCAGAATGGTTTTGATAAAATTTATAAGGGAGATGGGTTGTGAAAATGTGCTGAAGGGGTTAATGACTGTAAAGCTAGAAATGGGCTAGCTGGAAAGTGAAAGGCTTTGGAGCTGGAATGTGGGGGAGTTTCTAGCCTCGGCTGCTTGGATTCAAACCCTCATAATTAAGTGGGTGAAGTGTTTAATTGTATAGTGTTTGGAACATATACGGATTTGTTTGATATTAAATGATTAATGGGTTTAGATCTAATATGTTAAGATGGTGCCTGAGTTAGCCTCATATCTGTGCTGGCTTTGATGCCATGGGTTCTTAGTCCCAGGCTTCGTAGTACATAAACAAAGTACACAAACAAAGAGCAGATGTGGGATTCACAATTGTTTTGTCTAAGGCTGATGGGACGCTGTAGAGTCACACGCACCTGACCCTTTGTTGGATTTTCCGGACAGTGGGACATTACATCTTGTGAAGGGCCAAGGCGCGGGAAACTTGGAGCAATCACAGTTTGCCACTTGACTATGGGAAGGGACTTGTTCTATTCTATAAAAGTGTGTTAACGTACTGTGCCTTTAGATTCGTCAAAGAAGTCACGACCTGTCTGCGCTGTTTTCTTTTCTGCAATAAAGCTGTCCTTTTTGACTTAATGTCTGGGAGCTGTCTTTATGTCTGAAAGAAGACTGGTGGGCATGCTGTACCTGACACCCACCTCCTTCTGGGGCCTGAGAGCACATGGCACCACATGAATCCAGAAGGCAGCCGAGGGGCACCAGAGGAGAAGCTGGCCTCTCCAGACCCTCCACTCATTCGCTGGGAGGAAAGAGGACCAAGAGTGAAATGGTGTGTGTGTGTGTCTCACCTGGACAGGGGAAGGATCTGGAACTTGATGGCTGAGAGGGGCTGAGGCCAGGGCAGGCCTTCCTGGCAGAGGCTCCAGGGAACAGCCCCTGCCTCTTCCTCCTCCTCTTCCTCCTCCTCCTGGAGAAGACTGGGGTGAGCAGGTTGGGCTGCAGAGGCAGAAGGGAGAGTAGGAAGGGAAGTGCTTCTGGAAGGCATCCTGGCAGAGCGGAAAACCCCTGAAAATCTACAAGAGTCAGAGCCTGTTTGGTCTGGGAGGGGCAGGCATCAGCTGAAGCAAAGGCCCCCTGATTCACTTACCCCCAGCTGGGTCGCCAGCAGTCTTCAAAATATCTGCAATGGCATCTCGCAGCTCTTGCAGTGGCTGCAATTAGAGGGAGAATTACAAGCTGGCACCCGGCAGCTCCAGGTGGGTGCAACTGCTGCCATGCTTCATTCCCATCCTTTTGCTGGGAAACCCCCACCACTGGAGGGAATGAAGTGAAGTGGAGAAGCCCCCTGCCCAGGCAGAGGGTCCTCAGCCGAGGAAATCCTTTATTCCATCTCTCTCTTTCTCTGTGTGTGTGAGAGAGAGAACAGGGGTGCTGGGAAACTCCTAACCCGTTGCTGTCTGCCAAGGACTGCACCTTCTCCATGTGGCCCTCCCTGGACCCAGGCAACATGCTGAGCCAAGGCTGACCTCCCCACAGCCACATCTTGGGCACACAAGGCCTGCCACTCACCACAGCCCCAGCACAGACAGCCGCTTCGTAGAGCCCTGCCACGTCCAAGGGGCCTTGCTGGGCCTGTAGCTTCGCCTTGCAGATCCAGAACTGGGCAAACCTCTCCACCTCAGGGATGTGGGAGAGCACAGCAAGGAGCTCCTCAGGAGGGAAGCCCTGAGGAAGGAGAGCAGGGAGGGAGGAGGAGGAGAGTGGGTATAAAGCCCCGAGGGGCAAGGACCAGGGCTAAGTGTGGACACGTGGGATTGCCCACCTTGGCTGTAAGGCAGCTGCCACCGACTCCTCTTCTGGCCGATCACCAAAGGAGGATAGCCGCATTGTCAGGGTCAGCTTCACCCACCTGGACCTTTTTGAAACAGCTCTGGTGGCGCAGTGGTTAAATGCCTGTGCTGCAGCCACTCACTCATAAACCACAAGGTTGCGAGTTCAATACCAGCCAGGGCTGAGGCTCGACTCAGGCCTGCATCCTTCCGAGGTCGCTAAAATGAGTACCCAGATTGTTGGGGGGCAATCAGCTCACAGTTGTAAACCGCTTAGACATCCCATGCGCGATATGAAGCGGTATATAAATGAAGCTGCTTTGCTTTGCTTTGCTTTTTTACTTCTCTCTTTCTCATTTTTGGCACAGTCCAAGGCTGCCCCATTGCTCTCCTCTTGATCCAATGCCAAGAAGCCACCCCGGTTTCCAGGACTCTTCATCTCCACCCTTCTCCTCCCAGTGCCACTACTTTGATTGGGATTGTGACAGTGCCTCCCTCGCATTGTTACTCTGGAGGAACGATGGCACCCCTCAGCCTGTCCAGTCTTCCAGGCCCTGCTGGGGTCCTTGGGAGAAGCTTCCTGTGTGCCAGAGACTTGCAGGTGCAACTGTCCCATGTGTCTGGCGATGAGAAGACCCCTGCAGCGCTTTCACGTACACTGGATGAGGCTGCAACCCAAAGATGGTCCTGACACTGGCGTGGCACAGATGCCCGTCTCCTGCCCTCCTCCTGGAGAAACCCAGACTCCTCTGGCTCTAAAGATGTGTGGCGGGGAGGGCAACAGAGGCCCCAGGAGAGGAACAGGGCAAGGCAAACTGGTCTGCAACTCCCCCACTACCTCCCTCCCCCTTTGCACCACCCCTGACCCACTGCCCAGCAACCCCCCCCCCTCAGTGCACCTACCTCTTCTGCCATCGTCCGGCACTCTGCCAAGGTGTGCGTGATCTCGCTGGCCACATGGAGCTGCTCCTTCTCCTCCCCTTCCTCCTTCTCCATGGGATCCCAGAAGGAGTGGTTCAGGCTGGCCTTTCCCCACTTCAGGGGCTTTGGAGCAGAGGAGGCCATTGGGGGCCGCTTGTAGCATTTGCCTCGGGATGCCTGCCATGCCTCCAGAAGCTTCCTAAGGAGAGGAGGGAGGAAGGTGCATTATCACTGCAGTGTCTGCTCCGTTCGGATGCTTCTCATGGAAATGGGTCTGTTCCTGACCTCACCAGGGCCCCCAGAGACCCCTCCCAGGCAAGGATTCTGGTAGCGGACTCCCCACCTTCGGAGGTCCTTCAGAAAGAAGGTCTCTGCAGAGGGGAGTCTTTGGACAACTCCCTGATGGAGAGGAGCCAGTGGGGACGTAACCTGGCAAAGGGCTGGACGGCTTTTGCCAACGGCCAGGTCGTACCTCCCGTAGGGGCTATTGTGGGCTCCCCTCTCCCTCCCAAGGAGCCCCATGGAAAGAGAGCAGACCGGAGGGGCTGTACTTGCCTCCGATCCTGAGTGGAAGGGGTCTTGGGCGCTTGGCCTGCATCCACTGCTGGCTGCCTGGATTGTGGGGAGCCTTTTCTGCCTTTTGGGGAGCCCCTGGCTGGAGGTATTGGGTGGCCCGAAGAGACCGGGGGTCCTGATTTTGCCTGGGGGATCCTGGACAGCCGCTCGACCCCTTGGCTACGCTGCCTCCTCTCTGCTGCGCTTCTGCTCTGGCCAAGGTCTCTGGTCAGTGTGGGGCGGCCCCTGGCAGGAGCGCCCTTTGGGGTCCTGGGCTGCCTCCCGCCTGGCTGAGCCAGGCAACAGTTGGGGTGCTGCTGCTGAGACCGTTCTTTTGGAGGACCACTTGAGCCGCCCCTTGCAGAGGGGGCCCCTCTTCCTGCCAGCCCACCGGAGGCTCCGGATCGTTGGACCCCGCTGGGATTGGGGCCTTTGACTGCCGGTCTGGAAATGGCTGTGGGCCGGCTAGGCGGTGGGGAGCGTCCTCCCGCTGACCCACGGGGGGCTGGTTCTCTGGTCTTGCCCAGGGTCTGTGGGGCAAGGGCCTGGCCTGTCCATGCTTGTCTCTTCCAGTGGGTGACCCTTTCCGGGGCCTGCCTCCCCTTCTTTGCAGGGTCCTGAGAGGTGGCCGGGAGGCCGAATGTGACCGCCAGCCTCTTCTGACCGGGTCGGACTGTGGCCGCCCCTCCGGCGTTCTCCTTGTTGCCGCCTTCATTCTTCCGGTGATGTCCGTGGCCTGAGAGTCTTCTGTGGGCATCGCCGGGCAGCACAGCCCCTTCCCCTTTCCCAGTCATCCCGAATCGGCCAAAAGGAAGTCCTGCGGATGGTCCTCTGCCGGTGGTCCTTCCAGAGGGTCCTTTGGTGGGGGTCCTGGAGGGGAGGCGGGTGGCCACTGCCCCCTGCGGCCTCTGGGCTTTGGGGGGTCCGGGGGCCCTGGCCGGAGGCTTGGGCTTGTTCTGGGTGACCCTCCTCTGGCCCTTCTTCCTGGCGGCCTGGAAAGGGAGGAGAAGGGTAGCCCTTGAGGTCCTAGACCAGGGATCGGGGTCTGAGGGGGTCCAGCCGGACCGCAGGCCCCATCCTCCCCGGCCTTCGTCCGTCCAGCTGAGAGTGCTCCTCCTTCTGGGCCACTTACCGGTTCCGGTGGCGGGGGCTGGGCCCTGGGGGTCTGGTGCGGGTTGGTCCTCTCCTTTAAGGGGGCCCTGTGGGGGGGGGGGGCGAGGGGCAGAAGGGGCACAGACAGAGACAGATGTAGACAGGTAGCCCTCCATGCAGGAACAGCTGCTTACTGACTGGCTGACTTCCCTCCCCACCTGCCTGCCTGCCTGCCTGCCTGCCTTTAGGGACCAAGGTGGGAGGCAGAGGCTCTGCAGGGCCCCCAAGGCAAGGCAAGGCAAGGCAAGGCAAGGCAAGCCCCCCCCCCCGCCCCCGGGAAGCCCACTCCCGGACAGTCCTCCATCCGAGGGCCCGCTGACCTCCCTCTCTTGGCGGCCAGGTATTCCTCCAGCATCCTCCTCCTCCTCCGCTGCTGCCGCTCCGCTGCGAGAGAGCCGCCGGGGGGGCAGGCGCTGGGGCAGGCCCCGCCGCCATCGCCATCGCCATCGCCATCGCCATCGCCATCGCCATCGCCATGGCCGTCCCCCTCCTCCTGCTCCCGCTCCATCCGCCGCTGGGCGCTCTGCACATGCCCCGGGGCCTCCTGCTCCTGCTCCTGCCCTTCTCTCGCTGGCGGCGCTTGGGGGCTCCTTGTCCTCCTCCGTCGGAGCGAGGCGGACACGGTCGGAGGAAAGGAGCGCCGTTGGCCCCGCCCACACGGGTTCGAAGGGGCCAATCGGGCAGGGGGCAGGGGGCGGGGGGCGGGGCCAGAGGAGGGCAGGGAGCGGGGGCCGACGGGAGTTGGAGTCCGGCGGCGGAGAAGGATTACTCTGTTGTGAAAGCCAATAATCCCCCGTTCACTCATTTTCCCGGTTTCCCCAGGTTCTGTGGGCCGCTCTGGCTCCCCGTTTTGCTTGGGCCAGGAACATGCCAGAGGACAGGAGCCCCCCCCTCACCCCCCGTTCCCTTCCTAAAATTTAATGGCGCTATGCATCCTCTGCGCATGCGCAAGTGTGCCATTTCTGCTTCACATACGGAATTCCTTTGCTTTTGTATGAAATGCAAAAGCAGATTTCCCCCGCTCTTCACATTATTACACGTATGATTTAATTGTGTGTGGTTTCCATTTGTGCAATTATGTGCTATTTTCACTTTATTGTCTCCTTAAAGAGGGAAGTGGCCCCGTGTGATAAAGCCCTCAGGCCCCTTTCTTCGTCCTTTTGGCTGTCCTCCATGGGATCCTCCTCAGCATCTTCTCCAGAAACACATTATTCTCTCAAATGCAGCCTCGGTTTTCCTCCTGTCTCCTGTCTTAACTGTCCATCTCTCGCATCCATCCATCCATGGGAATAATAATAGGAATTGCAATGGCTTCTTGTGTGACTCTGACTTTTGTGTATTCTGAGTTGTGTACCTTTGCATTTTAGGATCTTTTCTAGTTCTTCCATAGCCATTCTCCCCATTCTTAGTCATTTCTGATTTCCTGACTGCAGCCCCCATTTCTGTCAAGGTTTGGGAATTATTTTACTATTTCTATTTCTTCATTGTCTAGTTTGAATGCGTGTAAGTTCTCTGTAGTCATTATTTTTGTTTTCTTTATGTTCAGCATTAAGGCTGCCTTTGCACTTCCTTCTTGGATCTTCCTTAGTAGTTGTTCCAGGTCTGTGAGGGTTTCTGCTGGTATTATGGCATCGTCTGCATATTTAAGATTGTTGATATTCCTTCCTCCTGTTTTCACTCCTCCCTCTTCAGTGTCCAAACCCGCTTTTCTTATAATATGTTCTGCATACAGGTTGAACAGATCGGGTGAAAGGATGCGGCCTTGCCTGACCCCTTTGCCATTGGGAACCATTCTGTTTCTCCATCTTCTGTCCTGAGAGTAGCCTCTTGTCCTGAGTGCAGATTCCTCCTCCGGACTATCAGACGTGTTGGCATTCCCATCGTGTCTTTAAGGGCATTCTATAGCCTTTCATGGTCTATGCAGTCACAGGCTTTGCTATAGTCTATAGTCTTTTGGAATTCCCCGGTGTTGCCATATTTTGAGCATAATTTTGCTTGCGTGGGAGATCAGTGCTGTGGTCCTATAGTTGCTGCAGCCTCTTATGTCTCCCTTTTGGTGGATGAGGATGTATATTAATTGCTTCCAATCTGTTGGCCATCGTTTTGTTTTCCATATCTGTTGACATATACTGGTTAGCACTAGAGTTGACCCCCGTCCTTACCCTCCCCTTTTTTGGGGCCATGCAGGGCCTCCTCCTCCTCCTCCTCTGGGTTCATTCTGAGTCACTCACTCAGCTGTTTGTTTGTTTATCATTTATTTATTTGTTTAAAAAGTTCACAGCCTCAAAGGCTCCCGGGGCAAAAAGAAAGGGGGAATAACACTCAAGGTATCAATAAATAGTGGCATTAAATATTAGAAAAAATCCATAAATAAATAAGAACAGCAAGAAAAGACATCTGCCAGGAAGGAGGGTGTGCAGGGTGGCCAAGGAGGCGGCAGCGTCCCTCCCTTGAGAAACAGCCCTCCGGGGTGCTCTTTCCTTGGGCCCCCAGCGAAAACCGACCCTCGCCCCTTTTCCAGCCTGGAGCCTCAAAGTCACCAAGAAGGGATTATGGTGATGGTGGTGGTGGTGATGGTGACTTCTCCTCCTTCCCTCCTCCCAGGGTCCAGGCGGTCCCTGCTCCCTTCCAGCCCTGGAAGAAGAAGGCGAAGGCGAAGGCGGCAATGCTGTGGCTCCCGTGGCGAGTGTTGCCCAGAGGCCAGGGGGAACCCCAGTGTCCAGTGGCCGTTCCCCAGCGTCCAGTGGCCTAGTCAGTGAGGTCGTAGTCCACGATGAGGGCCTCTCCGATGCGGTTGGTGACGCCCACGGCCATGTTGGGCCTCCAGGAGGTGCAGATGAACCAGTCGGGGAAGGCGGCCGACTCGAACCTGGTGTGTCCCCCGCGGGAGAGGCGGAAGAAGAGGAAGCGGCCCAGTGCAGAGGGGTCTATGTTGCCCTCGAGGGAGGCCTCCTGGAAGGAAGAAGGGAGAAAGGCAAAAGGCTGGGGCCTTAACCCTGGACGGGTCAAAGTCACACAGGCAGGGGCCACTACTGGGCAGGCCGTGCCATCCAGCATCCTAACGCTCTCCCTGTGGGGCAGCTTCATGAGTAATCTGGGGAGGAGGGGCAGGTGGTGGGGCAATGAAGGCCCAGCTCCCAGGGAAGGACAGGGCAGGGCAGGGCGGGTGCAGCCTCGTTTCTCTTCCCCATTGGGGCTGAGCCGGGGCCGGTCACTCCTGGGGGGCTCAGGCTCCCCCCAGGTGACAGAAGCGGAGGGGGGCACCCCTTGGGGCGCAACAAGGGCCAGGCAGCAGCAATGGGGGACATGGAGGGTCTGCTCAACCCCTGCCTTAAGCGCCCTCTTCATCCTTCTGAAAGGAAACAGTCCATTGACCAATTTCTTCCCATTTCCCTGACCCTAATTTTCAGATTCCCTCCTTTTCTGGAAAAAAGACCAGAAAATGTCTTAGTCCCTCCCCACTCCGCCATTCTTCATATCTCTACTGATGGGCAGGTGGGCAGAAACTTTTCTTGCTTCCAAGGAACAGAGAGGAGCCAAAGGTGGCCCCAAACCAGCCCCTACAGAGCCCCCCATCCCAGCTAAACCAAGAGGCCCCCACTTTTTACAAGACCCCATTCCTGCTTCCCCCCCCCCCCCCCCCGTCTTTCCGACAGCTCAGCAGCACAAGGGGCATTGGAAGAGCAGGCGCCTCATGGCAAAGGAAGATGCATGGGGGTCCTGGCACCAGTTTTTGGGGAGAGAGGTTCCTGACCAGAAGGTGGTGGGTTCCCCCCCACCTCAGGGAGTCCCAAGTGTGTGTGGAGCCTTATTTCCAAACAAGGACCGAGGGAGATTGCTCACTTCCAGCTGCAGGACAGGCTGGTCCCCCTTCAGCACGCAAGACAGGTAGAGCTTCTTCCCCTTGATGTTCAGGACAACGGGGGTCTTTTCAGTGCCTGCCTCCCTCTTGGGGCGGTAGACGGACATCTTTAGTCTCACTGGAAGATATGGGGAAGGAAGGAAGGAAGGAAGGAAGGAAGGAAGGAAGGAAGGTCAGCAAGTCCCCTCTCTGGGTGGCCAGGATGAGGGGTCCATTCACACTGCACAGTTACAGTGCTATGATTCCTCTTTAAATGCCATGCTCCTCTCCTATGGAATCCTGGGCTTTGTACGCCATTGTACTCTGACTGAGGAGTCTCAGTGCCCCTCCCTGGATTGCAACTCCCAGGAGGAGCCATGAGAGTTAGAGCCTTACAAAAAAAGAAAGAAAGCTGAGGGGTGGCGGTGAGAGAGGAGCAGCTTTCTTCTTGCCTCTTTGTGTGCCATCGAAGCACTTCTTTTCTCTTCCCGAGGGAGATGGTTGCAAAAGTGTGTCTTTTGTTTAGCATTTAGCAAAAGAGATGCTTTTACATCTGTCTCCCTCGAGAAGGAGGATAGAAGTGCTGCAACAGCATGTGGAGAGGCAAGGAGGAAGCTGCCTCTTTCTCTCACTGCCTCCCTGCTTTCTTTTGTCATGAGATAAGGCTCTTGGAGTGGAACCACAGCGCAACCATTATGTCGAGCCAATGGGCCTCTTTTGCGTGGGCTGAGGCCGGCCCACGAGGGAGAGGGCCCACGGGGCCTCTGGGGAAGCAGGCCGGGCATTACCTGCGTGGCTGATGTTCGGCCCCTGGAGGTGGAGGGCCACTAGCTCCATGGGCGCTTCTTGCAGGACGAGGGACTTCTGGGCAATGTCCTGGATGCCACAGCAGACGTCTTCCGAGAACTGGTAGGTGGAATGGGTTGCGTACGTGATGCCACGGGTGTTAAAGTCAACGGGTTCTGAAGAAGATAAATACGCTCGGGGTTGAGCTCCATTCTTGAGGGAAAGAGCAGGCACTTTCTCCCCCCTCCCTGCATGGTAGCTGGACCCTCTCACCCAGAAAACTTATTTGGTAAATGATTGGGGGGGGGGAGGAGGAACAGGAGGAGGAGGATGGCGGCGGTGCTGCCTCCTCCTTCCACCCGAGGGCTCTGGACCACCAAGGCGTGGGCATCTCTCTGTTCCCCAACTAAAACCTCCTGGTGCCCCAAAGGTCCTCCTGGAGCCACTGTTGTGGTCAGTGGGGGGGGGGGAGATGGGGGAGTGAAATGACCAAGCATAAGGCAGGTATGGCCCCCTCCCCACTTCTAAGGGGGCTCTTGCTTGCCTCAAACTGGCACTTGGAATGGCTGTCCTTCTCTGCAAGGCTGTTTGCACTGCTTGCATTTGATTGGGCTGAAGGAGAGCCCTTCTCCTGGCATTTCCCAGGTCTAAACTTCCCAGCTACCAGGAGAAAAGATGGATGGGCGGATGTACAGGTTCCCCTTGGAGCTTTCACCCAACCTAACCCTACACAAGATGGCATCATGCTGCTGCTGCCGCTGCCCTTGTGTTGGGGAGTGGGGCTAGCATTTGCATTTTGGCATGGATTGCTCTTGCACACCAGTGTTTGCTGCCAGAGTGAGTGGGATTGTGGGAAAGCATCAGTCGTCACCTGCAGTCAGTGCTTGTGCTTGGTCTGTCCATAATGAGAGGGATACTAATTGGGAGAACCAGCTTTGTGCTTCCTTGCTTACAGGAAGAGCTGGGAGAGGCCTTTCCTGCATTCGGCTGGTGCTCCGTACTCTACCTAAGACGGTGCTTAAGATGTCCATCAGGTCTTCGTCGCTGAAAAGTCTGGCTGACAAGTTCTTCCTCATCCTCCCGATGGCAACCACAAGGACCGCGGCTTTCTGGAAGCCCTTGGCCGAAACCCGCTTGCTGATCTTGACCTGGATGTCCAGCTCACAGGCCTGGGGAGAGTGGCAGATGGGGTGGCTCCGCTCTTTGGAGAAGGAATTCTGTGGGCAGAACAGGAACCGGCTGAGGCTCCCTGATAAGCCCCAGAGCTCCTCCTGGACAGCCATCTCCCCCCACTGGGCTCCCCCCCCATCTCCCCTAGGGAAGGAGCCGCTTGGGTCCAGGTGGGTTTTGCCAGCCCCGGCCAGTGGGTCAGACTCCAAAGGACTCCCTTGGTGGTCCACCCCCTCGAGGAGCCCTTTGCCCCAGAGGCCAGGAGGAAGCACTCCCAAGGGCATCTTCCCCAGGAACCAGCCCCCAGCCACCTCTCTGGTGCCCACTTGCCGGCACAGGAGCTGTGCTGGCCTCCCATCAAGAGGAATCCTGGTGTCCACCCCAGAGGCCTGTGAGCTCCTGCCAGTCGCTTTTGAGGGGGCTCACCTTGCTGGAGCCGGTCCGGTCCTCTGCGGCGTAGAACTCAATCTCGTTCATGCTGCAACCGAGAAGCAAGAGGAGCAACAGTCAGGGAAGGAGGCTGGAGGAAGCCCCAGGCGGCTGCAGGAGGACCATCCTTCGCCACTGGCAGCCACATGGCACACTGGCAGTGGGGCATTTCCAAGGAATGGACGACAGACAGCTCCTTCAAGGTAGGAACAGCTGGAAGTGACTGTTCTTACAAGTAACTTGGGCAGATTTGGTAAATGAATGCCGATGTGCTGGTTTGTGTCCCTAAGAATGGGCAAATTGTGGACTTGCAGATATTTCTGATTAACACCCCCCCCCCCCCGCATCCTCTAACAAGAGGCCATGCTTCCTGCCACGGGTGGGAGCTGCAGCCAGACATTTGGGGGGCACCAGGCCTTGGCTGACATGCAGATGCCTCCGGTTCCTGGAGGATGGAGTTATGTGCTTCGACAGGGGCAGCCCCTGGAGAGGGTTCAGATGGTCCTGTTAGTGCAAAAGGCAGCAGCACTTCGTGCTTAAAAATGAGCGTAGGCACAGGAAAGTGCTGCAAAAAGAAATGCTCATGGCAACAAATTACTTTTGGTGGGTTTGCAATGAGAAACCTGATGAGTTCCTTTTAATAAAGCAGCTTCCTAAGATCCAAGCACTTTCCTGATCTCCTTTTCCAGGAGGGCTGAGACCCAGCAAGTCCCACTCCAGACAGCCCCTCTCAAAGGGTATCAGGGGATGATGGGATCAATGACTCTGGAGAGTTGTTGGCAAAAGCAAGAGAGGGGGACTCCTCCGGTCCAGGCCCTCTCCTGGGCAGGCTGTTCAGACAACCGCTGCTGTTTCTGATCCACGTCTAGCCTAAAAGCTGGGCCGAGGTGGACCTGGGCTCCCTGCCCCCCGGGCGGCCGGAGAGGCCATATTGGGAGGGTCTGTGCAGGAAGAGCGCAGCAGTCCTCAGGAGGACTTGGGGAGGTGGCCCCTCGACTTACCTGCAGAAGTCCATCGCCTCGTCCTGGCACTCGGGGACTCTCGCCATGGTTTTCTCCTTAGCTAGGAAGCAAAATGTGGAAAGGAGGGTCAGGCAACCAAGGTTTCACACACATTCCTTCCTGCAGGGTGAGGACAGCCGACCCGAGACAACCGGCAGCAGCTCCCACGTCCATATCTACTCCAGGTTTTGATAGATCCAAAAGAACTGTCCAAAGTGCTGAACCTACGTTGAGGAGAAGGATCAACGCCTCGGATAGATCTTTTAAATCCTGGGTTAAAGCTTGGGGTGGATTCACTGCCCCAGCAACATGGGAGTGACTGTTCACCCGTGGAGCTGATGGTGGTTGAAGGGAGTTTGGGCTGTTGCAAGAGTGAGTCCTTGTGGCTGGGCTCCATAGGACCATGTGCCAGCGCTACAGCCTCCGGCCAGCAATACGTAGCGCCAGAAAATGTAATGCGGCCTGAAAAAGTACAAGCCCTGGCGACTAAAGATGTCCCTGAGAGCGGCTGTGGCATCCCAGCACAGTTTAAGTAAAGAACAAGTTTGTTTGCAGGGCTTGTGGTGACAGAGAAAAGAATGAAAGCAACCAAGCTGCTCCTTCCTTTGCTGAATTGCTTGAAGGAATTTGGAAGTGGTTTAAGTGAAGCCTTGGGCTGCATCTACGCTGCAGAATTAATGCAGTTTTACACCTTTTTAACTGCCATGGCTCAGTGCTATGGAATCATGGGATCTGGAGTTTTGTCAGGCTATTTAGCCTTCTCTGTCAAGCTATAAATTACAACCATGATTTCAAGTTAAAGTGGCATCAAACTGCATTAATTCTCCAGTGTGGCATCAGGCTTGGCCGAAGTAGTCCTCATCACCCCAGGCTGCACTCCCTGCCCACTCAAAACTAATGATATGCCCATGGAAAATGAAAGGCGCCAGCCAGGGAAGCCTTTAGAGTTTTTAGAGACCACTTGATGGCTTCTTCCAGAATGTGTACAGGGATGACTCTTTCTTTCCAGCCTCCACTTTTCTTATGCTTTCTGTTTTGGCAGCCAAGCACATTGATCTACACTTTTAAAAATAGGGCTTGGGGTAGAAGGTCTACCTATTCTCTCCTTTCCTCTCTGTCTTGCTGTTCCTGCCTGCTCAGGGAAGGCATAAAAAGACTTTGTGAGAAAGGCCTTCTTTCTCAGAGGTTTTGTTAACTGAGGTTTGCCTGGATGGGTTTGGCCAGCAAAGCACCTGGACCCTTAGTGTGACCTACAGTTCCCGGCTGAAAGGAGGCTCTCACTCCAAGCATTTCAGGTGAAGCAACGCTTGTACATTAGTGGGGGGAGGAGGTGGGGGTCCCCTAGGCCCCAAACGCGGTGGTCTAATCCCTCCTCCCCTGGCAGTCTTCTAAAAAAAGAAGAGGGCTTTGAGTCCTCTTGCCAAGGCAAGCCCTGCTGCCAAGGCTTCGCCCGATTCTCTTCAGGTGGGCCACTTGGCTACTGAATTGTGAACATATCCTGGGGGTTTCATAGCAAAGCCCTCAACAAGATGCCTCTCTGTGGATCCTCTTAATTAATTCTTCTAGGGACGCTTGGCTAGAATGGAATAAGGCAGCCATGAACCCAACTCCGCAAGAAAGCAATGCACATGTGCACACCCTCCCACCCACACACCTGTGCAGATTTGTACCTTTTCCGAAGGGCTTGGCTTTCCAGGAAAGAGGCTCTCTGACCCTCAGGTTTGCTCCTGTCCTCGTCCTTTTCGTCGTTGGGGTGCGGATGGGCCTCTGCGGTGTCCATGGGACTCTTTTATGCGCCCTGCGGCAGGCGGGGCATCGCCGCCATCACGACTTCCCTTTGGCACCGGTGGATTTCACAAGCTGTGAAAACTCAGCCGCTTCCCCGCTTGAAGAATGGGATGTGGTCGTGTTGCAGAACAGACAGATTGTGAAAACACTGAATTTTTGTTGGTCATTACTCTGAAGCAGAAGTGAGCGAATCCCAGAAAAAATGACCCTGGGAAACTACTCCCCAAAATGGTGTGGGTTTACTCTCTGATGCAGCCGGGAGGGTTCAGGCGGCACATTTTGGGAGCCCCCCTGACTGGGGAGGAAGAGGGGCTGTGCCTTTTTTGGCTCTGGTAGTCCAGAGAGGCTTGGCCTGGGAGGCAGTGGCACTGTTTAAGGGGATTATTATTATTATTACTGCTATATTTGTACCCCATCCCCCCCCACCCCAAATTGGGACTGTTGGGGCACTCATGAACCAGCTCTGGGGGAAGGGAGTGCGAAGAGGATCTGTGCAATGGGAGACACACCCTTCTAGAAAGGCCCCAAACACTCTTGTGGGATGCTCCCCCATCCTCTCAGGACACCCCATGTTTGAGGGTCACTCAGGAAGCCCAGTCTTCAGGGCCTAGGGGGAAATGGGGGCTGTCTCCTGAGATTATATATTTCCTCCAATGTTTTGGGGACTTCTGCAAATCTTGGGGTCCCCCTGAGCATATGGGGGACCCCTCTGGCTTCTCAGTGGCTCCCTCTGAGCTTTCTTGGCACCCAAAAAAGAAGACAAATGTGTCATCGGAGGGAAGGAGGGGGGGAGTGATGGAGGAGGTTAGCAAACCTCCATTGGGAATCAAGATGAATGAGGGGTGCTTCTCTTCCAAGGCAAGTGGCCGGTGATGATGATGATGATGATGATGATGGTGACTGCTATGCTTCTTCAGTGGCTTGCTGTGCAGTGCCTCTGTAGGGGCCAACAACATCATGCATTTTTCTTCCCTAAAGGAAAGCAAAAGGGGAAGGGGTGGTCTGAACCATTTTCAAAAATTTTCTGCTTTAGTTTTGTGGAATGCTTTCAAGGGGGTGGAGGAGGGATCACAGAATCCTAAAGAGTTGGAAGGGACCCCCAAGGGCCATCTAGTTCAACCCCCTCCCGTGCAGGAATACACAAGTAAGGCACCCCCGAAAGACGCCCAGAAGGAATATCCTCCTTCCAAAGGCATCGGAGAGGTCAGAGTGCTCCCTCAGCCAGGCTTATATTTTTTGGAGCAAGGTGGGGCTGAGGGCCAGTTGCCAGTTCAAGAGGAAGAGGAAGAGGAAGAGGAAGAGGCTGGGCCTCTCTGAGCGGCCCCTCGGTGGCCCTGGCCTGCCACCCTCCGGGAACCGCTGCCGTGGGCCGCTTGATGCCACGCATGGAGCTGGGAGAGTCTGCCATTACCAAAGCGAGGGAAGCGTGGAGATGCCTCTGTGGGAGGCCAGGGGTCAGGGAGGAGGCTCTCTTGCGCTGGCCGGAGGCTACCATCAGCCCAGCCCAGCCCAGCCCCTTCTGAATGGGGGCCCCGTGGCTGCGTGGGGTGTGTGTCTGTGGTGGCATTGCCAACAACGGCTGATCTTCTTAACCCACAACTCTTCCTTGGTGGGGAAGAACAGCAAGGTCCAGATGAAATCTCACGACTGGCCCCCTGGCCTTTGGTCCTTCAGGCTGGGAGGCCTCTGATGGGGGGTGGGGGGCAGTGCCAGCCGTGGGTCACAAGTGTCGCATTTGCTCTTTTCACCCCACGGGGGGGGGGAGGAAGTGGCTTGGATTCTCCGACTGAGCCACGTCCTTCGTGGAACGGAGGCCGCCTTCGAGCAAAGTGGGAAGTGGCACAGGGCCTCCCTGCGGCTCTGGGAAGACCGGCACGACTCTGGGGCACACGGTCTTTGTCACCTGGCCGCTGGCTGCAGTCCTGTGACGCCAGAGGACTTTCTGGGCAACTGCGTCATGGCCCACTTCCTGCCCCTTTTCCTCTCTTTCCCCCCTGGGCTTTGCTTTTGTGGGCAGCTCTTTTAAATTTGCATAAAGGGGAGCTTGTGAAATTGTGACAGATCTCCCCCTTCGATGACCCAGAATTGGGCCAGGCAGCGAAGAGACGCCGCGGGTGACGTTTGTCATCAGGAAAAAGCTCTCTGCAGCTGCTGGGGCAGAAAAGGAGTGTGTGTTTGTGTGTGCACTCTCTTCTACGAACTGGGAGATGGACACAGTTGTTCCTCTTTAGCTAAAGCAAAAAAAAGGAGGGCACACTCTCTCAGCCTTGGAGGATGGCAGTGGCAAACTCTCTCTGAACAAACCTGTCAGGAAAACCCTATGTTACAGTTGCCATAAGTAAAAAATGGCTGAGAGGCACACATCATCATCATCATCATCATCATCATCATCATCACAAGGGTGCTGCCATGATCTGTGAGATTACTCTTCCAGGGGCTGAAGACTCTGTGTCTTGCAATGAGAGTGTTGTGTTTGATGCACTGGGAGAGTGCTTTTGGGTCCATTCAATGAGAAGAACAGCCTCCGCAGAGACCCTTCCTGGTGCTTTTCCAGAGCACTGGAAGTCTGCCTGCCTTTGGCAGCTTTGTCACAATCAGTGGCTTCGTGGGGCCGCTTCGCTTGACCCCGGGGCATTGGGGGGGCAGCCCTCCTGCGTTTGCCCAGGAAAGCCCAGTCTGCTGGGTGGCACTGGCCCTCTCCCTTGGCCACAGGAGGCTCAGGGCAAAGGGGGCTTGTTGGCAGGGAGGCCATGGGCTGCCCTGACCCCACGGCTGGCTACTGGCTCATGAGATGACCAGTGGGGTGGGGGTCAGGCGGGATGAAGTGACGCCCTCTGGCCAATTGCTAAAGCTCTCCTCCCTTGCACCTCGCAGTCGGACCCCAAAGAGAGGCAGATGTTCAGCTCCTCAGAGAGCAAAAGCCAAGCAAGCTCATCTTTGAGAGCCACTTCCTCCCAGTCAGCCTTTAGGGCTGAATCTGCTCAAGGGATTTTTGGATGCAGAAAGATTCTTCCTGGAAAGAAAGGCCTGGTAGAGCCTTTTCTCCAGCAACAGCAAAAGGGCCCACCTTGGGACGAATTCGCAACAAACAAAATGCAGGCGGAAAATAGGTTTCCGGTGCCTCAACAGGAAGAATGTTTACTAGAGAAATCACTTCTTTAGATGGAACAGCCTGAACTATTCTGGAAGAGTAAAGGTGGCAGGTAGATGTGCTCCATCATGTCCTCTGGGAATAGAGAGAAAGCACACAACAGAGGCCAGAAATTAGGCCTCTAAAAGCAGAATTTTAACAGGATAAAAGTGTCTTGGGCCACTACTCCTCACACGACGTTGTGTCCATCCTGCTGCTGCCTTGCATCGCATTCATAACTGTTGTACACCTTTTCAATAGGTCAATAGGCTCCCAATCCCGCTGTTTTTCCACTCCTGCCTTCGTGTGATAATAATAATAATAATAATAATAATAATAATAATAATAATAATAATAATTTATATCCCGCCCCCCTGCTGAGCAACCCTCTGGGGGTGTGATGGGTCCCTTCTGCGGCGGTTCCGTTTCTCAGGCAGCCACGTGGCATCGGTGGCCGTGATTCTGCTCCTTTTCCCACTCCCCCCCCCCCCATTGCAGCGATCACAGCCACCAACAAAATGTGTGCATAGGGTCATCACCTGCACAACTCTGTTTCTGGAACCTTAACCTGAATGCAAATGTTCTGCCTGAGACAAAAACGCCCAAACCCTTCTGCAGAGGAACTTATGCCCTCCAGAGGCACTGGCAGGATCCTGGCAAATCTGCAGGGAAGGGATAAATATTCCACACTGGGAAACCATTTATTGAGAAGGCGTAAAAAAGGGAAGAAGAAAGGCCTGTGAGGAGAGAAGGACGGAAGGGTTTGGATCTGGCGTGGAAGTTTTGTATATATGCAAGTTCTTGTTTTTAGAGGACTGTGAGATGGTCTCAGCTTCCGTTTATAGGTGATGTTTACTTTTGGCTGGGCTTGCATTTTAGACAAGGTGGATTGCATTTTTATATACAGTAGCTCTGTTTTTATTATTAGCATTATCATATGGAAGGATGAAGGGAAAAGATGCTCCCGAGGGTGCAATTAGCCCTTGAGGTTTCTCTCACCTCCAAAGAGCTGAATGGAGGCTGAATCTATTCCATGGATGTCTCTGGATCTGGCTGGCTGCAAACATAACCTTTGCCTCAAAATTTGGTTGTAATACCAAATTAATATACAGTCATTATATCCCATCATCTCTCTGTCTCCAACCTCTTCGCGCTGCCTCCAATATTTATATGTTCCCATAATCTGCAGAGCTGAAAGTGTTCTGTTTCTTTTCAGGCTCCTGAGTGCAGGTAATTTACTATAAAAATGCCATGCTAATGTAATTCAGAGTTGAAATGATCTTTCATTTTGAAGGAGAAGGGAAGAAGGAGTGAGCTGCCGGAATGCTACAGCCACGACTTGCCCCTGAGCCAAGGCAAAGCCAAGCTGGCTAATGGAGAGGAAGAGGAAGAGGAAAGGAGAGGAGGGGGCTGGCTGAGAAAAGCCCCCCCCCCAAGGGGAGGCATGGAAAGCGCTTCTGGGGGCCACCTGGGGAGGGAGGGGGCCAGGTCCTTGGGCGCAGGTGTGGGCCTCCAAAGGGGCTTCCGTGGCATCATCCAAGCGCCTGCTACGGTCAGGGCCTTGCAGGTCCCCTGGCCACGCCACTTGGAGGCTGGGCTGGTGCAGCTCTTGGGATTTTTTAGTCCCGGGCAGTCTCCCCCTTTCAGAGCCAGACTTGCCCTTAGGGTCTCCGAAAGCGCCATGGTGGACCTGAGCTGTTGGGGAAGGCCTGGGGTTAGGATGGGGCTCCGGAAACTGTGCCCCTTGTTTGCAATGGCTGCGCTGGTGTTCCTGCCGCTCTTGTTTGCAATGGCTGAGGAGGGACCTGAAGGGGCTTTGCGCATTGCGTTCTCCAAGCAGAGCCTCCCGGTGAGAGGCTGGACTCATGGCACGAAGGAGGCTTGGACTGAGCCAGCCTCCTTCCAATGCCACTGCCACAGGATTGAGAAGCATTGCCAGGTTTTGTTAACAAAAAGGGGGCACTCCAAACTGCCCCCCCATTTCCACCTGGTGCCAAAGTGGAGCCACAGGCCAGGCTCAGTGTGCTGTTGCTGAAGACGTCAGATGAGGAAGAGGAAGAGGAAGAGGAAGTGGCGGCAGCAGTTGGAGCCGCATGAATTGGGGAAGGAAAGGGGAAGGCAGTCGCTCTGGCACATATTGGGAGAAGCCCAGCCACAGAGAAAGAAAGACCCATGTTTAAGAAAGGATTATCACAGGATTATCGCAGACGTGGGAAGGGAGATGCAGATGGTGGTGGTGGTGGTGGTGATGTCCCATTCTGGCTCTCCCACTTGTCTGTTGCCCCTGTGCCCCCTGAGGCTGACCGGCTTCTCCAGGGGCCACTGGACAGCTCTCCCCTCCGGACCCCCTCCATTGCAGCTCAGCCTCTTCAGAAGAAGGTGTCCCGGCCTTTCTGTGTTAGTCTCCTGAAGTTTTGTCCTTCACTCCATGCAAGATCCTTCGACTCTGGCAGACATACCCCCCCCAATGCCCAGGCCTGGCTTGGCTTCGGGGGTTATCGTCCAAGCCAAGAGCCCACTACACACATTTGCACACCATCTAACCCTCATCCCCATGAGGACACTCTTGACCTTCTTATAATTTCCCTCTCTGTTTCTCACACTACATCCCAATACTCATTCATTTGGTTATCTGCTCTCCTTGCACAGCTTTCTCCCTGCCTTTGTCCCCCAATGACCATCAGCGTTAAAAGTGGACTTGCCACTTCATCTCCATACCCACAAAGTTTTGGATTTGAATTGACATTCTCACACATAAAGGTCTGTCTCTGGATTCTCCACTCCAAAAATGCATCTGAGGAAGCAGACTTAAGTCTAGGAAGGAAAGCCCATGCAACCAGCTCCTTTCTTTCAGTTATTCTCAAAGGTCCTACTGGATCCCTTTGCAGACTGATTTCCCTGTCTTTGAGTTCTCCCTCAAGAGCGTGAGTTTGGGCTCTGCGGATCGGCTCCTCTTCCCGAGACTTTCCTGCAGTTAGCCAGGGCTGCTTAGGCATTGCCTGTATATAGGTTTCAACGTACCTTTAAATGGAATTAGTCAGGTTTTTAGCAGGCATCAGGCCACGTTCCTAAGGCCCAGCCGAGGGGGCTGCCCTTTCCTTGGCCGAAGGAGGCAAAAGCAGGGTCTGCATCGCTCCTCCTCTCCCCACGTCTGGCATCTTGTGAGTCCATCCATGTTTCCGTCCATCCCATGGGAGCGAGAGCGGATTCTGTCAGGTGGCTAAAGCACCCGGAGGTGTCCACTCAACCTCTGTTTTTAAAAAAGCCCAGTGAAGGAGAGCATGGCATCCTATCCATGAGGGCATCCATTCCCCCGCTGGACAGCTTGGGACATTTTCCGCTTTCTTGGCACTGAGTCCGTTGGTTCATGTCCTTGTCTCTGGAGCAGCAGAGAACAAGTTGTCTCTTCTTCCTTGTGATGGCAGCCCTTCCGATGGTTAAGGACGATTATATCACAGCCCCTCTCTATCTTCCCCCAACCCAACTCCCCCCCCCCCCGACAAGTGTGCTGCTACTCATGGCTTTCTGCCATCCTGAGCCCTGTGAATTAAAAGGCCAGTGGCTCAGTTAATGGTGCTATAAATGCACAACAGCTCTGGGTGAGTTGTGTTGCGGAGTCACCCTCCAAGGACAACCGGTTGCCCCCACGTTCTGGCTGCTTGGAACACAGCTCCCTGTCCATCCATCCGTCCGTCCGTCTGTCTGTCATCATGTGCTTCCCAATGGATGGCAGCCTCGCCGCTGTCTCCTGGCAGCCATCGCGCCTGGCACCACTCTGCCACTTTATGCCCCTGGCAAGGCAAGTGGATGGATTCTGGGGCCCTGTTTGCACCATTGGGACAAAACCATCTCACAAAAGGGCTCCCTTGCAGTCCGGCTTCTGTGCAGATCCTGCAACAAAGTCTGACAAGCCCCCCTTCTCCATCCACCTCTGCAGCAGCAAGGAGAGCAGCGTTGATACCATTCCTGGGGCAGAGAAGGAAGGAAGGAAGGAAGGAAGGAAGGAAGGAAGGAAGGAAGGGAGCCCCATTGGCGCATCTGCACAGAGGCACCATTCCTGAGCTCAGCCACAGGGGGGCAGCAGGCATCTGCCAAAGGAAGGGGCACCCAGGCTGAGCCCACTGTGCATGACTGCCTGCCTGCCTCGCACTCGGCTCCTTGCCCTCCTGGCTCTCTGCAGGCGCCTCTGGGCCGGAGGGGGAGCCTTTGGGGGACATAGCCACCTCCGGTTACAGCAGGCCTGGCAGGCATAAGGGACAACCTTGGCCTTCTGCTCTGTCAGGAGATATTCAGACAGTGAAAATAATCCTGGATGAATGCGGGTTGAATCTCTGCTATTCACATGCATGGGGGGGGGGCTGCCAAAACCCCACTTACCCCAGGATAACCAATATAGGGTTTTTCCCTGAGCTTTTAAAAAAGATTTGCATTGTCAGCAGTGTGAATAACCAAAGTGAGTAGACTCGGGATAATTTGGGATTAAACTCTGCATTCCTTGAATGCATTTTGAATACATTTGCATTGTCGACTCCATGTTTTTTCAACCAAACTCCCAGAGAGGTGCAGAGATGCATATCCACAGTGAATAACAAACCTGGAATGCTTGAATGAAGCTATTTGCATCGTTCCGCTAAAGAACCAACATCTGCTGACCTCTCGGTCTCTTTCTCCTCTGTATGCAAGCTCCCTGTAGAAGGGAGCATTTTGGCAACTGCCCACCTCTTTCCCCAAGATGGATGCCAGGGAAGGCCCTGGGCGGGGGGGGGGGGGAAGCCTGGCGTGGGCTGAGGGGTGGACGTCCCCTATCCCCCCTCTGGGCACCATTGGGGGCTGCCACTGGCTCCAGCACTGGGCACCATTGGGGGAGGGAGACGCGTGGGGCCTGGGGAGACGGGCGCCCACCTCCTCTTCTCACTCCCTCCATCACCCCCAACACTTTGCACGCACGCTGGGGTGCCACCACTTTGGCATCCTCCATTGACGGCAAGCATGGGGAAATGGACAGGCGTGTAGACAAAGCACAGTCCATCATATACACACACACCCCAACCTCGTGTGTGTATGTCTTGGGGGGAGGTTTTCATCTTTTGGCTTTCTGTAGCGTAATTTTTTCTGTAACAAGGAAGTGAGGGAGTAATACTGTAGACAAGGCAAGGAGGAGTCTGCAAAAGTAAATTGTCCCAGGCCTCCTGCTCTGTCTTCATTTCCAAACCCCTTTTTCTGGGGCCGAAGTAAAAAGAAATACGAGGCTGATATCATCTCAGGGGGCCTTATAGATTTTAAAAAAAAATATCTCCTGGATGATTCCTTTTCCTTAACTGCGCCGGTTTTCCTCCTTTTCCCTTTCTCTTCCCTTCCTTCCTTTCTTTCTCTCTCCATTTGCTGAGTACATAAATAAATAAACATCATAAAATTTTTAAGGTAAACCTATTCTTTGGTTAATGTGGGGAGTTTATGATCAGCTGCTCTGATTTAATGGCCATAGAGCCATTCAGTTGTTAACAAATCAATATTTTCCTAAGAAACAGCATGGACTCACCATAAATATCCCTGCAGTTGTAGGGAGCGCAGCCACATAATTCATGGGCAGGAGCAGCCATAATGAGTTACATGATGCCGGTGTCACAGGGAATATTTACTAGGGGATAATGAAAGTTGGATGAACAGGCCTGAAAAGCAAACCCACAAACCTCTTCATAATTCTCATCTTTCCAAGCAGGTCTGTCTTGAAAATATTTCTGTTTATGGTTAAGAGCCTGAGTACAAAGTCACTGGGCAGCCCAGATAATTTATTTGGGTTTGCACTATATAACCTAATACGTGTCCATATTTACAGCACACCAGAAAGGCTCTGCCAAGGAGGAAGGGAGGGAGGCCACGGGCCCAAATGCCCACTCCCCGGGCCGGCTCCCCTGGGCCCTCGGGGGGCCAGAAGAGAGTCTCCCATCGGGGCAGGGAGCACCTGGGGAAGGCAACATGGCCGTGGGGCGGGTGGTTGCTTTGTTCCTCTGCCCTGAATCCGTGCACAAAGGATGAAGGGTCCAGAGAGGAGGGCATCCGGGGGCCAGGCTGAAGGACGTGAACCCCAGACCCCCAAGGAAAAGTATAGAAAAGAAAAGAAATTGAAAAAAGAGGAGAAAAGCAGCCCACTTGGGGATAGCGAGGGAGAGGAAGGAGGAGCAGAATCTCAGCCTCTTGTGCCACACGACGTGGCCGCCTGCGTATCGGAACTGCTTCAGGAGGAACTCATCACGCGAGCGTCGTCCGAAACAACCCGGATCCCTTCATGGCAGTTGGAGGTGGCAGTTCTTGGGGTGGGCCTGCTCCTTTGGGCCCAATCCTGACGGGGGTGGGTGGGGTGTCCCCAGGCCTTTCTGGCTCCCTCCTCCCCAGGCAAAACACCTTTTGGTTAATTTTGGCACCACCAACCTGGAGAAGCCACCCTTTGGCCCCACCCCGACCCCCATCTTATGGGTGCTCGTTAATGATCCCATTGGCAGTAATTAATAAGCCA